>SJYQ01005433.1:334185-435962 GCA_006410935.1 Redunca redunca
GATCTCTTCAAGAAAATTAGAGATACCAAGGGAACATTTCATGCAAAGATGGGCTCGATAAAGGACAGAAATGGTCTGGACCTAACAGAAGCAGAAGATATTAAGAAGAGGGGGCAAGAATACACAGAAGAACTGTACAAAAGAGATCTTCATGACCTGGATAATCACGATGGTGTGATCACTCATCTAGAGCCAGACATCCTGGAATGTGAAGTCAAGTAGGCCTTAGAAAGCATCACTACAAACAAAGCTAGTGGAGGTGATGACATTCCAGTTGAGCTATTTCAAATCCTGAAAGTGTGGCACTCAATATGCCAGCAAATTTGGAAAACTCAGCAGTGGCCACAGGACTGGAAAAGGTCAGTTTTCATTCCAATCCCGAAGAAAGGCAATGCCAAAGAATGCTCAAACTACCACACAATTGCACTCATCTCACACGCTAGTAAAGTAATGCTCAAAATTCTCCAAGCCAGGCTTCAGTAATACATGAACCGTGAACTTCCAGATGTTCAAGCTGGTTTTAGAAAAGGCAGAGGAACCAGAGATCAAATTGCCAACATCTGCTGGATCATGGAAAAAGCAAGAGAGTTCCAGAGAAACATCTATTTCTGCTTTATTGACTATGCCAAAGCCTTTGACTGTGTGGATCACAATAAACTGTGGAAAATTCTCTCACCCTATCCAGTGGCAATCATTCTGATTTGTTCGTTGTACATCTTTCCTTTGTATGTGTGTATGTGTTCAGTCGTGTCCGACTCTTTGCAACTCCATGGACTGTAACCCACCAGGCTGCTCTATCCATGGAATTCTCCAGGCAAGAATACTTGAGTGGGTTGCTATTCCAACTCCAGGGGATCTTCCTGACCCAGGGATTGAAGCCGTGTCTCTTGCATCGCCTGCATTGGCAGGTGGATTCTTTACCACTGTTCCACCTGGGAAAACCATTCCCAAAATTCATGTACCGGTGTTTTGTGTGCACGTGCTTTTGTTTCACGTTAAAGGTATTTAGTGTGTATCTCACTCTGCTTATCACTTTACTCATCTTTGTACCTTTAAGGTATATCTATGATGCTCCATCTAACATTATGCTTTTGTTTATGGATCTACCTCACTTGATCATGATTTATTTATAAAACCATTGTTGGATTCAGCTAGCTAACATTTTAAGAATTATGCATCTACATTCAACAGCGAAATGGGCCCATATTGTTTTATAGTTTTAGAATGTAGTCTACATGATACTAATCCTTTGGTTCTTATGGCAACTTCCTTTATGGTTTAATAAATGTTCCATTTTCTTTCTCAGTCCCTGTCTATGTCCCTTTTTTAATACGTCTATGTGTGAGGTTCTCTTTATCTTGCTAATGGGTCTTTTAATGTTTTATCTGTAATTCTAGGAAGTTAGTCTCCATGATTTCTCCATACATTTCTTTTTTCATATTTTTCTCTTTCTGGTGGTTCCTATCAGATGAATAATGGCATTTCTACTTCGGTCTTCGGTGCCCTTGGATTTGGCTTTTCTCTTAAATTTCCTCTTCAGTTTCCTTCTGGCAAAGTCTCTCAACCATATATCCTAAACTCACAAGCTTGGTCTCAGATGTATTCTTCCAAGTATTTATCCCTTCTCCGTGTTACTGATTCAACTATTGAATTTTTCATACATACTTCTAATTTTTTTTTTTTACTTCTCAGTTGGTCTTATCTTATAGTTCTAATACTGTCCCTTATCATATATATATATGGCTTCCCAGGTGGCACTAGTGGTAAAGAATCTGCCTCCCAATGCACAAGATGAGCGTTTGATCCTTGGGTCGGGAAGATCCCCTGGGGTAGAAAATGGTAACCCTCTCCAGTATGCTTGCCTGGGAAATCACATGGATAGAGGGGCCTGGCAGGCTACAGTCTATGAGGTTGTAAAGAGTCAGACATGACTGAGCAACTGAGCACACCCAATATATATATGACTTGCTATGTGCTTGGGTCAGTTGGGTCTCTGTCACTATGTGGCCAATGGCATCTGACTCATCTTTTAGGCAGTAACTTTCAGGTTCATTTCCTCTGGGACCATTAGATTCTTTTTCTGGGCATGCGTTTTGGAGTAGAGTTCAAGCCCTAGCTTGTGTCACTATGGGTGATTTTTAGGGGTGAGGACAAGCTTCATGTAGGGAGCCCCAGGCATCATAGAAGCACTGTTGCTTGCTCCCATTTGCTGCTACATCACCAAGCAACCACCGTAGCCAGAATTTCGCATTTAAGCCCCTAGGGATGGACAAAGCTAGAACGATGTCACCTCCCCAGCCCAAGACCTGTAGGGAGAGGGCTGGACATGAGCAGGTTATCTACATCTGTTTCTCGCCTCCTCCATCCAGCAGGACTCTCACCTTGCCCTCCAGTCACCCAGACCCTTGGTACCGGCCCTGCCACTGCAGAGTTCCCTACTGATGCTGTAACAAATTCCCACAAACTGTGTGGCGTAAAACAACAGAAATGCATTGTCTGATATGTCTGGAGGTTAGAAATCCAAAATGAGATTCAGAAGGCTGAGGTCAAGCTGTTGGCAGGGCTGGCTCCTTCTGGAAGATCCAGGGGAGAATCCACTTCCTTGCCTTTTTCAGCTTCTTATGGCCACCTGAATTCCTTGATGTGTGACCTTTTTATCTGTCTTCAAAGTGCATCACTCTAACCCCTGCTTCCAAGGTCTCAGTGTCCTCTCTGATTCCTCCCATTCCTCCTGTGTCCCTCCTATGTACCAGCCTCCCAGATAACCCAGGATAAGCTCTTCCTCTCAAGATCCTTAACTCAATCACATGTGGAAAGTCCCATTGCCATATAAAAGTAACACAGATTTCAGGAATTAGGATGTGAACTTATTTAGGAGTCATTATTCTGCTGACCACAACCATATCATAGAAGTAGGATGAGGAATCTAAGGTTATACATTGGTAGGAGTGTTTGGAAGCACAGAGTTTATAAATAAAATGAGATGAGATCTCTCCCTATAAAGAAATACATCATACAGATAACATTTAGAAAACACTTACAAAACAGATGTGTAGATTAACAGGATGTGGGCTGTTTGTGAAATTAATCAGCCTCAAGGTTCAAAAGCTCCTATACTTTGGCCACCTTATTCGAAGAGCTAACTCTTTGGAAAAGATCCTGATGCTGGGAAAGAATGAGGGCAGGAGGAAAAAGGGAGCGACAGAGCACGAGGTGGTTTGATGGCATCACTGGCTCAATGGACATGAGTTTCAGCAAGCCCTCGGAGATGGTGAAGGACAGAAAGGCCTGGCGTGTTAGAAAGAGTCAGACACGAATCAGTGACTGAACAACAACAAAGGTTCAAATTGGTCATTTTTCAGCTCCATCCTGGTGACGTGGCTGTGCTAGGACCTTCTGGAGTCCTGGAGTTTGGTTCTGGAGTATCACCGATCCCCTGGACTTGCACTTCTTGTAGTATCAGTCTTTTTTTTTTTTTTTTTTTATGGAAGGATAGTTGATCTACAATATTGTGTCAGTTTCAGGTGTACAGAAAACTGATTCAGTTATGTATAAATGGGCTTTCCAAGTGGTGCTAGTGGTAAAGAACCTGACTGCCAAAGCAGGGAACATAAGAGACACAGGTTTGATCCCTGGGTTGGGAAGATCCCCTGGAGGAGGGCATGGCAACCCATTCCAGTATTCTTGCCTGGAGAATCCTCATGGACAGAGGAGCCTGGCGAGCTATAGCCTATAGGGTCGCAAAGAGTCAGACATGACTGAAGTGACTATGTGTGTGTTTTGGAGAAGAGTTGAAGCCCTAGTTTGTCAAAGTCCCTTTCATTTCAATTCTTGTTGTCGAGCAGGTTCTGTGCCAGCAGATTCTCTTGGAATTCAGAATCAGAGAAGTGGGGGAAATGTGGAGGAAGCCCAGCTCCTGTCCTCAGAAGGAGCCCCATCTATTGGGAGACACACATAATGAATGGTGGAGAACACCACCGTGTACTCGAGCAGGGCCATCACCAAGTTCCAGGGGGGTCTGGCTGGCCACCCACCGCCAATCTCAGTGGAAGCCCTACCTCCTTCCCAGCCGGGGAGGAGATAAGAGGGAACCGCAGCTACAGAGGCCCCAGACATCCTGGAAAGAGTGAGCTCGAGGCGTGTGGGGCCATCTCAGCGGCTCTGCCCTCCTCCAGCGCTGTTGGGAAGAGATCCGCATCAGAACCCTCTCTCACTGCCCCCTCCAGCCTCCTGATTCCCCTCCTTTCTTCTCACCCCTTTCCCTGGAGGGGAAGCCGGGGAAGAGGCATTACAATGCAGGACCTTTCCCCCCTCAAGTCCTTACATTACAGCCAACCGAATGCCCCGGGCTTGACAACAGAGGGGGCTGGGGGCGGGGGTGGGAAGCAATTGCACAGTTTTATCAGCCCTCAAAGGGTCTCCTGACCAGCGTTTCATCTCCCGAAACTTTTATCTCACGCTCTTACAGCACCTGTCTTGAAAGGCCCAAGAGCCTCACAGACACTATCCTGCCTCTTGAACGCAGCCAGGGGCTCAGCCCTCAGATCCTCGCTTCACAGCCGAGAAAAGGAGCCACGCAGATCTCAGATCTCCCGTGCGGGTGGTTCAGAGAGCTGAAGGGCGCTCAGCCTCGGAAACACCCCCGACTCCGGGACACCGGGACCTGACGGATGGGAGAGGGTGCCTAAACTGCAGCTTTGTTATGAAAGACAGAATTTGAAAATCATCAGGATTCTCCCAGCTGTCTTCTGCCTTTCATTGTTTGCAGCCCCGCCCTGTAGCTAGAAGGGAAGAAAGACAGAAAACAAGCCCCTCTTTCCTCTCTTCCGTGGAATTGATTTCTACAATGTCAAAGAGGAGGATACATTGAATTTTTCAGGGCGTGGAAAATGAAAAATGATGATCCTATGATATAGATTGAACCAGATACCTTACCAGATATCTGAGCTAAGGCTCATTAGGAGTATGTCTCCTTCTTAAACAATGAATCAGGAAATCCACAAAGACCAGACTGACGTCATAATTCCTTTCTGGCTGATAATGACTCCTTAAGCAAACAGAAGTGTATGGCGTCCAGCTGCTGGTGCTAAAAGCCCTGTGCACACTCTGTTGCTGGGAAGATACTGGGAGACTGACGGCCTTGATGGGTTTATAGATTGCTGCCCACGGCACTGTGTCAGGGTGGAGCAAGCATCTGCTGTAACCCTGCCCTGACCTTATGGGCAGAATTCCCTGTGCCCAACGCGCTGATGCGGGGAACCCAGCTTTTGATCTGCGCATGCGCACTGGATACCCGCAGCCCAGCCTGCAGGGTCCACGTGGATTACCAAAAACAATGCATTCAGGTCAGGGAGTGACAGTAGGTTGGCCATGACTCAAGACCAGTTCAGAAGCGGAGGAGACTCTGGCAGATCTCCCGTTGTGGACTGACTGGTGGCATTCAGAAAACCACCATCACGAAGTCACTATGGTAATTTTATTCACAATTTCCAGTGGCTTCCTTGAATGGGTTATGTTTGCTCCATGAGTAACACAGAATGTGCGGCCATCTTTTCATCCCAGATGTGGAACTACATTATCCTACCCGGCCGTGTTTATTTTCTAAGCTTAAAAACAAATGATTGTATCTCCTAGGGGCTTCCAGGGAGTCTGTAATTCCTAAGCATTTGATCCACACCCACTTTAGCATCTAAGGAAATATCTGAACTAGATGACATGACCTGAGAATTTCTCAGAATGTGGGTGCTCTTTAAAGAGCATTTTGAAAATTATAAGGGAACAAACTCAATGATTTTCAGGCTATGGCTTAAAATAGATTGAGAAAGAAAGAATTGGGGGGCACAGGGCAGGGTGGGAGCAAGGGCAATGAGAAAAAGTTAATAATAATAATAAAGAAAAATTAGAGTCAAAATTAATTTGTACCCTCTGCAAGGGCCGAGAACCATTCCTGACTTTTTCACTTCTCTTGCATCTCCTGATGTTGCATCCTAACACAATGGGTACAAAGTAGCTGTTGCTGACATTCATTCATTCAATTCAAAAACATTTTTTGAGCACTTATTATCAGCCTGGCACTATTCTAGGTACTGAAGATACAACAGGGACCAAAAGAGATCAAAACCACTTACCTTGCAGATCTTATACTTTAATACTTTTGAAAGCATCATCAACAGGATAGAGACAGAGGATAATAAAAGCATTGAGATCACAGACCCTATGTCTCCTTTGGCATCACAGCTCACCCTAGGACTGATGAGGGGGAGGAGAGTGCGTGGAATGGAATGGAACTTAGCAAGGAGGCCACTGATTGACTGGGACCTGCATCTATTGCTGCTGTTTATAAGGCTGTTGTATAATAGGTTATTGCTTCTATTGCCTAATCTTCTTATGAGAATCTCTGAATAGTTTCTTTTTCTTTGCTTGGTGCAAATATAAATATTTAAACATCTTATTTCAAATAATGCACGGTCACTTGGCTAGCCATATGAATAAAACTGGATTGGTCAAGCGAAAGAACCCTAACTCAAAATACTTTGGAAAAAAAGGGGAACTTATGTGCTCACATGATGGGGACAGCTAAGAGGTCATGCTAGCATCAGACTCATTGGATCCAGAAGTTCACAAGCTCTTCTTCAGGACGCCTACTCTTTTCCATGATTTCTCATCTCTGCCTCCTTCCCTCTTGGCTTCATTTTTGGCAAGCTCCCTCCACACAGTGGCAAAGGTGGCCTCCTACGATCCCAGCTTCGTGTGACCCTTTCCCTTGTAATTGCAGGGACCAGAGTGAACTTAAGGACCCAGGGACTCCAGAAACGTAATCAGATGGTTCTCTCTGTACCCCCACCCCCACCAATCTGAACTCTGCTTCTCTCTGTATGTCAACTTTATTATCCTTCCTATCAGGCACTTCCCTAAGCAGAGGGAGAAGGGGAGCTTGGGGTCAGAGATAGTTCCAGTTTTACATAATCCCAGCTCTGCAGCTCTGAGGGGAAAAGAGAGCTTGCCCTCTCTGCATTCATATAAAATCCCTGGAGGCACTCCTGATTGCTCTGGCCTGGGTATGAAACCATCAGGCCAGCTACCATGGCCTTGGGGAGAGTCTACCACAATGGGCCAGGCCTGGGTCATGTGCCCGTTTACTGTAGACAGGGGCAAGGGAAGGTTAAGTTCAGTTGGCAGTTCCATCAAATTCAAATGCATTCCTCTCCCTCACCTCCTTTGGATTTGCACTGCTTTTAGGAAAATGATCTAACTCTTTCCTCGTTCCTCCTCAGCTGCACTAACTCAAGTGTAACTTTCAAGTGCTCAGTAACCACCTGGAGCTCTGGCTTCCATATTGGACAGCACAGCTCTAACCCCCTGGCCTGGCCTCTCTTCTTTTACTCTGGAGAGTTCAAAGCATTTTTTTTCCTCTTTCTCTTTTTAAAATCTACTTATTTATTTTTAATTGGAGGATGATTGCTTTACAATATCATGGTTCCCACCATATATCAACATGAATTAGCCATATGCATCCATATGTCCCCTCCCTCTTGACCATCTCTCCCACTTCTCACCCCACCCCACCCCTTTAGGTTATCACAGCGCACCAGATTTGAGCTCCCTGCATCCAGCAGTCAATTTCTACCAGCTATCTAATTTTATATACGGTACTGTGTGTTTCCCTGCTACTCTCTCAGCCCATCCCACCCTCTCCTTCACATCTGCATCCATAAGTCTGTCTCTATGTCTGTGGCTCCATTGCTTCAAAGCATTTGTTTGAACAGGAAGCTATTGTACTAGTTTCCTACTGCTGCTGTACAAATTGCTATAAACTCAGTACCTTCTTAGAAGCCTCTCAGATTACAGTTCTGGAGGCCTAAGTCCAAAAGGTGTCTCACTGGGCAAAAACTAAGGTGCGCATGGGCCGTGCTTACTCAGGAGGCGGTAGAGAATTCATTGTTTTGCCTTTTCCAGCTTCTCATGCTATATTCTTTGGCCAAGACATCTTCTGTCTTCAAAGCCCGATCACAACCTCTTCAGATCCCTTCCTGCTTCCTTGCTTCCGTCATCACATTGCCTTCCGCCTTCTATGTCAAATCTTTTTCTGTCTCATTCTAGCGATTCCATGTAGGGCCCATTTCGGATAATTTCCAAATTTCAGAGTCTTTAACCATATGTGCAAAGCCCCTGATACCATATAAGGTAGCATTCATGGATTTCAGAGATTGGAACCTGGAATATCTTTGGGGGCAAATATTCAGCTTGCCACAGGGTAGATAGAGGTAGAATGAGCATTTCAAACAGAAGAAACAGCCTATACAAGGACCCACTTGTGGATTGGAGAAAGTAAGTCCTTAGAAGTGCAAGACCAGCGATACTGAAGTGTAAAGACAGAGGTAGTGTGACTGAGATGAGGCCAGAAGAATGGGCAAGAACCAGACCATTGAGAAGCCATGCCGTGAGAAAGATCCCGTCTTTCTCCTAAGATAATGTAAATCCATTAAGGGTGGGGAAAGAATTATATCTGCATTTTTAAAAGCATCACTCTGGGGCTTCCCTGATGGCCCCACAGTTAAGATGCTGTACTTCTAGTACAGGGGACATGGTTCAATCCCTAGTTGGGGAACTAGACCTCACGCGTCACAGCTAAGATTCCCCCATGCTGCAGCTAAGACCCGGTACAGCCAAATAAATAAATGAAGACAAATATTCAATAAAATGAAGTCAATAAAATAAAAAAATAATAACAACATCACTCTGTGTGTAGAAAAGGGACTTGAGGAGGAGGGCCCGCAAGGATGGTGGAAGACCAAGTCAGGGTGCTAATGTGGCAGTCTTGCTGAGAGGTGGGCCTGGTGTGGATTGCAGTGGGACCGTGGAAATGGAGAAGTGAGACAGATCTCAGAACTCATTAGTGGAGACACTGATAGGGATTGGCAATGAGCTGCACCCAGAGGAAGAGGGAAGGAGAGAGCAGCCCGAAGGATGAATCCCGGATTTTTGACTTTCATCGATGATGTCATTCAGAAAAACTGGAAGAAGATCAGGAAGGGGTTGTGGGAGAAGGATAGACAGGTTGAATTTAGCTTTGGACCTATATTTGTAGTGCCCTGGAGATGTCTAGTAGGCATACTGGCCTGGGACCCAGAGATATGAATTTAAAACTCATCAGTACAGAAATAGCCCTGGAAGCCTTTGTTTCAGATGGTAATGTATTGGAAGAAAGAAGGAATGAAAAGAAGAGAGTGTCTAGAAATACCAACATGTGATGGCTACGTAGAAAGGGGAAAGTCTTTTTAAAATATTGAAAAGGGGGCTTCCCTGGTGGTCCACAGGTTAAGATTAAACCCTCCATGCAGGGGGTGTAGGTTTGATTCCTGGTCAGGGGGCTGAGGTCCCTGGCCTCATGACCAAAAAACCAAAATGCAAAATAGATGCAGTACTGTAACAAATTCAATAAAGACTTTAAAAGTGACCCACATCAAAAAATATTTTTAAAAGAAAACTGAAAAGGAATAGTCACAGAGAGAGGACTGTATTACAAAGGCCAAGGGAAGAGTGTATTTCAAAGAGAAAGTGGCCAACAGGGTCAAATATTGGTGAGAGATTAAATAGGATGAGGATTTAAGACTACCCATTGGATGTGACTGCAGCATCTAAGTACGATATTTTTACAACCTCTCCTCACCACCAATAACATACACACATATACAACCTTGCACATGGCATGTATTCACTAAATGTTGATGTATTACTTTAACAAATATGCACTGCAAAGTAGGAGGCAGTGTGTGTGGTAGAGTGGAAAGAGCTTTGAATCCCAGTCCATCCACCTGCTAACTGTTGTGTATCAAACCAGTTACCTCCGAGTCTTGGTTTCCTTGCCCATAAAATGGGGATGGTAATGGTGAGTTTAGTAATACTGCTTTATTTCTCAAGGTATTTTCTGGTGTGTTATATTATTTGACCATTGTGTGTGTGCTAAATCACTTCAGTCGTGTCCAACTCTTTGTGACCCTATGGACTCCAGCCCACCAGGCTCCTCTGTCCTTGGAATTCTCCAGACAAGACGACTGGAGTGGGTTGCCATGCCCTCCTCCAGGGGATCATCCCAAGTCCGGGATCGAAACTGCGCCTCTTATGTCTCCTGCATTGTCAGGTGGGTTCTTTGCCACTACTGCCGCCTAGGAAGCCCATCTGAGCCCTAGCACAACCCAGTGATTTTTGGCAAACTATAGGTTAAGCAAGGCATCCAGGGCGCAGAGCTGGTCAGTTGCTGAACCAGGGTCTCTTGACTGCCAGTCGGGTGCTCTCATAAGGAAAAAGACTCTCAGGATCTCAGAATTGTTGCTTTTTATTCCTAGAGATGGATGGCCATTCAGCAGTCATTCCAGGGGCCTGATATGATGGATTCTGAGTGTGAAGCTGGACATATAAAGGTGAGAGAGATACAGCTCCTGCCCTCTAGAGAATCATGGTACCATAGATGAGACACATATTATGAACAGATAATTATAAAAATCACATGATAAACTGTCCAATGTGGAGCCTTTAAGGACAAAGCACTGTGGGGACACAGTGGGAGGAATGGTGAGGTCTGGAACATAGGAGAAGAGACCTGGAAAATCTCAGCAACTGAGAATCAGGCTTAAATATACATCCTTGGGCTTCCCTGGTGGTCCAGTGGTGAAGAATCCACCTGCCAATGCAGGGGACAGGTGTTTGATCCCTGGTGCGGGAAGATTCCACATGCCTCAGGGCAACTAAGCCCAAGAACGGCAACTGCTGGAGCTCTAGAGCCCATGTCCCGCAACAAGAGAAGCCGCTGTGATGAGAAGCCCGTGCACCGCAGCTGGGGAGTAGGCCCCGCTCTCTGCAACTAGAGAAAGCCCTCCTGCACCAACAAAGACCCAGAGCAGCCAAAAGCTAAATCGATCAATCATTTAATAATACATCCGAAATTAAAGTGTGGTTTTCTTTCGCTTTCACTAGAATCATGGGATGTGAGAGCCAGAAAAGACCTTTTAAAATTAACACCTTTGTATACCAAAGATGGCAGCATTGAAGACGAGAAAGTAACATGCCAAGCTCAAGAGTTGGAAAAGACTGGAGTCCCAGGTCCAGTGCAAAGTCCTTTATGTCAGGAATGCGGTCATCTAACACAGAAGGTTCTGCTAGGTCCTCAGATGGGCCGGCCTGTCGGTTGCCCTCATCTGAAACGGGCCGCTGGAATCATGAGGGCCTGAGTCTGGGGGCATTGCTGGGCATTCACTGGAAAATTATAAGAAAGATACCATCTTTTGTCTATGAGAGAGCAACGGTGGTTTCTCCTTTTGAATAACTGTATATCCTATAGTAGAAAAACAGGGGGAAACAGCCCCCAGAACTTTCATTAACACTGGGGATAAGAACAGGTTGCGAATAAGGAGAAATGGCTACTCAAGATGTCTAGATCAAAGTAGGCACCATGGCAACCAAATCCCCACATTAAAAAAAAATTGAAATGCAAGCTCCATAATTTCAAGACTCTTCAATACAGTAATTATTGAAATGGTAGAAGGTATTAGTTAAGTGAAATAAAATATTAACTTCAATAATCCAGACCCATTTAAAAAATGACAGAGGGTTAGGAAGAAAAATCTGACTCTTCAAAAATAAAATCTATCATTTCAAGCAGAATAATAGATTGCTGTCAAGTAAAGTCCTTGGAAGTTAACAGGAATATTGTGCAGATCAGTGAGGTCAGACCGCATACCATTTGCTTGTGAACATACACCTGGAACAAAACCTGATGACCCCTAAGAAGCTAGCTGCCATCCTCTATGTCCAAGTCTCCATTCCTGCCCTGCAAGTAAGATCATCAGTACCATCCTTCCATATTCCATGTATATGCGCTAATATACAACATAAGCTTTTCTTTCTGACTTACTTCACTCTGTATAGTAGGCTCTAGGTTCATCCACTTCACTACAACTGACTCGAATTCATTCCTTTTATGGATCAGTACAAATCCTCTTCAAACAACACAAGAGAAGACTCTACACATCTACACATGACATCACCAGATGGTCAACACCGAAATCAGATGGATTATATTCTTTGCAGCCAAAGATGGAGAAGCTCTATACAGTCAGCCAAAACAAGACTGGGAGCTGACTGTGGCTCAGATCATGAACTCCTTATTGCCAAAATCAGACTGAAATTGAAGAAAGTGGAGAAAACCACTAGACCATTCAGTTCAGATCAGTTCAGTTCAGTCGCTCAGTTGTGTCCAACTCTTTGTGACCCCATGAACCACAGCATGCCAGGGCTCCCTGTCCATCACCAACTCCCGGAGTTCACTCAGACTCACTTCCATCAAGTCAGTGATGCCATCCAGCCATCTTATCCTCTGTCGTCCCCTTCTCCTCCTTCCCCCAATCCCTCCCAGCATCAGAGTCTTTTCCAATGAGTCAAACCTTCACATCTGGTGGCCAGAGTACTGGAGTTTCAGCTTTAGCATCATTCCCTCCAAAGAAATCCCAGGGCTGATCTCCTTCAGAATGGACTGGTTGGATCTCTTTGCAGTCCAAGGGACTCTCAAGAGTCTTCTCCAATACCACAGTTCAAAAGCATCAATTCTTTGGCGCTCAGCTTTCTTCACAGTCCAACTCTCACATCCATACATGACTACTGGAAAAACCATAGCCTTGACTAGATGGACCTTAGTCGGCAAAGTAATGTCTCTGCTTTTGAATATGCTGTCTAGGTTGGTCATAACTTTTCTTCCAAGGAGTAAGCATCTTTTAATTTCATGGCTGCAGTCACCATCTGCAGTGATTTTGGAGCCCCCAAAAATAAAATCTGACACTGTTTCCATTCAGGTATGACCTAAATCAAATCCCTTATGACTATACAGTGCAAGTGACAAATAGATTCAAGGGATTAGATCTGATAGAGTGCCTGATGAACTATGGATGGAGGTTCGTGACATTATATAGGAGACAGGGATCAAGACCACCCCCAAGAAAAAGAAATGCAAAAAAGCAAAATGGCTGTCTGAGGAGGCCTTACAAATAGCTTTGAAAAGAAGGGAAGCAAAAAGCAAAGGAGAAAAGGAAAGATATACCCACTTGAATGAAGAGTTCCAAAGAGTACCAAAGAGAGATAAGAAAGCCTTCCTTAGCAATCAATGCAAAGAAATAGAGGAAAACAATAGAATGGGAAAGCCTAGAGATCTCTTCCAGAAAATTAGAGATACCAAGGGAACATTCATGCAAAGATGGGCTCAATAAAGGACAGAAATTGTAGGGACCTAACAGAAGCAGAAGATACTAATAAGAGGGGGCAAGAATACACAGAAAAGCTGTACAAAAAAATCTTCATGACTCAGATAATCACAATGGTGTGATCACTCACCTAGAGCCAGACATCCTGGAACATGAAGTCAAGTGGGCCTTAGGAAGCAACACTACAAACAAAGCTAGTGACGGTGATGGAATTCCAGTTGAGCTATTTCAAATCCTGAAAGATGATGCTGTGAAAGTGCTGCACTCAGTGTGTCAGCAAATTTGGAAAACTCAGCAGTGGCCACAGGACTGGAAAAGGTCAGTTTTCATTCCAATCCCAAAGAAAGGCAATGCCAAAGTATGCTCAAACTACCACACAACTGCACTCATCTCACACGATAGTAAAGTAAGTAAAAAGTCACTGAGTCGTGTCTGACTCTTTGCAACCCCATGGACTGTAGCCTACCAGGCTCCTCCATCCATGGGATTCTCCAAGCAAGGATACTGGAGTGAGTTGCCACTTCCTTCTCCACATGCTAGTAAAGCAATGCTTAAAATTCTCAAAGCCAGGCTTCAGCAATACGTGAATTATGAACTTCCAGATGTTCAAGCTGGATTTAGAAAAGGCAGAGGAACCAGAGATCAAATTGCCAACATCTGCTGGATCATCAAAAAAGAGAGTTCCAGAACAACATCTATTTCTGCTTTATTGACTATGCCAAAGCCTTTGACTGTGTGGATCACAATAAACTCTGGAGAATTCTGAAAGAGATGGGAATACCAGACTACCTGACCTGCCTCTTGAGAAACCTGTATGCAGGTCAGGAAGCAACAGTTACAACTGGACATGGAACAACACACTGGTTCCAAGTAGGAAAGGGAGTATGTCAAGGCTGTATATTGTCACCCTGAATATTTAACTTATATGCAGAATACTCATGAGAAACGCTGGGCTGGAAGAAGCACAAGCTGGAATCAAGATTGCCGGGAGAAATATCAATAACCTCAGGTATGCAGATGACACCCCCCTTATGGCAGAAAGTGAAGAGGAACTAAAGAGCCTCGTGATGAAAGTGAAAGGAGAGAGTAAGAAAGTTGGCTTAAAGCTGAACATTCAGAAAACTAAGATCATGGCATCTGGTCCCATCACTTCATGGCAAATAGATGGGGAAACAGTGGAAACAGTGGAATCAGTGGCTGACTTTATTTTGGGGGGCTCCAAAATCACTGCAGATGGTGATCACAGCCATGAAATTAAAGACACTTACTCCTTGGAAGGAAAGTTTATGACCAACCTAGACAGCATATTGAAAAGCAGAGACATTATTTTGCCAACAAAGGTCCGTCTAGTCAAGGCTATGGTTTTTCCAGTAGTCATGTATGGATGTGAGAGTTGGACTATAAAGCAAGCTGAGCACCGAAGAATTGATGCTTTTGAACTGTGGTGTTGGAGAAGATGCTTGAGAGTCCCTTGGACTGCAAGGAGATCCAACCAGTCCATCCTAAAGGAGATCAGTCCTGGGTGTTCACTGGAAGGACTGATGCTGAAGCTGAAACTCCAATACTTTGGCCACCTCATGCGAAGAGCTGACTCATTGGAAAAAACCCTGATGCTGGGAAAGANGCTTTCTGAACTGCAATTCCAAGTGGAATTCAAATAAATTATTTGGAAAGTCCCTTGAATTCTATGGAAAGGAATTAGACCTGTGGGTCATTTTTCTGATACTTCTTGTGACCATTTCTTAAACAATTTGAACAAGGAGGGAATAGTATAATCAAAGACAGTTAACCAAGTAAGAAGCACACAGATCTATCTGAAGATAGCATTTTTAAAAGTAGACTTTTAAGAAGACTAGGTACAGTAAGGCCGTTTATCCAGTGTTGTTAAACAATGAGGCTGTCTATACAAGTGCATTTTCCAAATAGCAGCTGGTTTCCCCTTTAAATAACAACACTTCAAAAATTATCTTGATGAAGAGTATTTTTACATGTACTACAAACTTCCTCACTAGCTCACTTGAGCCAACTCATTATGCTTTCGCTAAGCATTTTTTTTCAATGACTTAACATTCCCAAATATTAATATTTATTGTGATAGTAGTACAACTTATCCCCAGGGTTGCCTAGAGTTTCTAGGGTTTTAGCTGTAGACCCAACCACTATGCTTTCTTAATTCTTCTATGGCCTTTCCATGGTTTGTCCTTTTTTCATACAATTATCTGTGTACCTTTCTCCAGCAGTCTACTGGACTGTTATTTTATTTGTTATTTTTAAAAAGCCTTATTATTCCCCTTTTCCATTGTGAAATAGCACATTCACTCCATAAAACTTGAAAGATTGAGGAAATTTTTAATTAAGACCCAGTACAGCCAATAGAAATAAAATTATTTTTTCAGATGACCTTTGAAAAGTTGTTTGCAACACAAAGATTGGAGGCAATGTTATTATTCCATTTATAAGGGACTGGAACTATAAATATATATGAAGTGAAATACTGTTTTATCATTAAAATAATTATGTAGGTCCATATTGCAGATACAGTGATCACTAAAATGTGCTATATTCTGAAAATATTAAGTGCAAAACAATAAATATATGTATATATGGGATCTTTGTGTGTGTACATCCACACATCCATACACACACACACGTATACTTCAGATTCAGAGAGAGGGGAGCATATACATATACATGCTCCAGAAGCTCAGGCTGGTTCTGCAAGGATACTGAGAAATGTACCAGGCACTGTCTCAGACTTGCTGGGGGCCGGGGCAGGTGGGCATCGGGAGGTTCAGGGTGTCAGTTTCATTGACTAGTTACCCTCTGGTACCTACAGAGTGTTCTGGTTGTTGCTTTATCCTGGGTACATATTACTCTTTCAGTTCTTTTGATACCATCATGAATAATTCATTTTGTTTTCAAAAGCATCATAATTGACAGTGGAAACTTATCTTTTACCCTGTGCTAGGCAGTAAGGGCTTTTACATGCATAATTTTATTTAATCCTCACAATAACCCTGAAAGGTACATACTGTTATTATTTCCATTCTACAGATAAAGAAAGTAAGAAACCCAGGAGCTAGGTAAGCTGATCTTCATCACACCTCTGGGGTGCCACAGAGCTGAGATCTAAACCCAGGCAGCCTGACCCCCAAGCCTGCATTCTTAACCCCAAAACACACAGGCTACAAGCACAGAACAAAAATAAAAGGCACCAAACCATTTATAAAGTCAAAACAGAGTTAAATACATTATTTTCAGGGACGAAAATTTCCATGCAGGTATGAGGATACTGGTGCATATTTTTTCCCATATCTTCCAGAAAGTTCAAAACCAGAAGTGACAGCGGAGTGGTGAGTGACAGCCGCCTTTGCCCTGAAAAGATGCTGAATATTTATATAATGTCTAATGTATACATAGGGAGTTTCCCAGGTGGCTCAGTGGTAAGGAATCCACCTGTCAATGTAGGAGACGCAAGAGACCCAGGTTCGATCCCTAGGCCAGGAAGATCCCCTGGAGAAGGAAACGGCAAACCACTCCAATATTCTCACCTAGAGAATCCCATAGACGGAGGAGCCTGGCGGGTTACAGTCCACGGGATGGCAAAGAGTCAGACACGACTGAGTGACTGAGGGTGGAAGGAAATGTATATGTGAAGTACTTTCTCTATTGTTATCACTTGCATAATGAGGAAAACACTCATTTGTGAAATCCCGCAACAGCGGCACTCCTCTGTGCCTTCCCAGTCCTTTTCCCATGTCTCTTCACAGGTGCCATGCTGGTCACAGAGGCAGTCATCTGGATCCACACGGGGTCCTGAGGACAAGCCTTGCAAGGCCCACTCCTGAGCTCCACCGTGCCTGAATCACTCTTCCTGGTGTCTTCCTGCCCGTCACAGGCCGAGACGTCCTTCAAGGTCACGACCACATGCCACCTCCCACAGGAAATGTTCCTGACCGTCTGCATTAAAGCTCCCCCTTCCCTCCTCTGGAGAAGGCAATGGCACCCCACTCCAGCACTCTTGCCTGGAAAATCCCATGGACGGAGGAGCCTGGTGGGCTGCAGTCCATGGGGTCACGAAGAGTTGGACATGACTGAGCGACTTCACTTTCACTTTCCCTCCTCTGGAGCTCTCTCTTAACACTCCGTTCACTAGACACACAAACACAACCCGTGACTCGGAGTAAATGCAGATTACGAAAATGCCTACCCAATGGCTCCCTCTGCCTTGCGCCGCGGGTCTCAGAAGAGCAAGAATAAAACATTCCCCTTGATTGCACTACCCCCCCCTCACCCTGTCTGGCACAATATTTGAACAGCAATTCAATGAAGGTTTGCAAGGAATGGCGCACAGGGGATGGCATGAGTCATTAAGAAAACCTGAAGTTGATGGAACTGTGGGAAGTATGAGCAGTCGCCCATGGGCTCTGGGACGTTAGTCATCTTTGCTTGACTCTGAGATGGAGGGGTCCCTCACGTGAGAAGCAGGGACTTGCTGTCTGAGGAAGTGCACATTTGGAAAGAAACAGAGGTGACATCCTGCTTTGTGTATGTTCACTTCTGTCCAACTCTTCGTGGTCCTGTGGACTGTAGCCCGCCAGGCTCCTCTATCCATAGGATTTCCCAGGCAAGAATACTGGAATGGGTTGCCATGCCCTCCTCCAGGGGATCTTCCCCACCCAGGGATCGAACTCACATCTCTTGCGTCTCTTGCATTGGCAGGCAGGTTCTTTACCACTATCGCCACCTGGGAAGCCCCTGCATCCTGCTTTAGGGCAACTGATATAATGCTGGCTTCCCTGGTGGCTAGACGGTAAAGTGTCTGCCTGCAGCGTAGGAGACCCAGGTTTGATCCCTGGGTCAGGAAGATCCCCTAGAGAAGTAAATGGAAACCCATTCCAGGACCCTTTCCTGGAAAATCCCATGGACAGAGGAGCCTGGGATGCTACAGTCCATGAGATCACAAAGTGTCGGACATGACTGGGCAACTTCGCTTTCCTTTCCTTTTCCAAAATTAAATAGACCTGCTGCTGCTGCTGAGTCACTTCAGTCATGTCCGACTCTGTGTGACCCCATAGACGGCAGCCCACCAGGCTCCCCCATCCCTGGGATTCTCCAGGCCAGAGAATTCCTCAATTCTAAATAGACCTGGAGAATTGCTAACGGCACAAAATGAGCTTCTGTTCACCCTTACTCTCTCAACCTCACTGCTGGTTTTGTGTGGTGTGTGTTCAGGATGGGAAGGGCTTGGCAGAATACATATCCACTTGATATTAGCAAGAGGAGTGTTGGTGGTTGCTGTTGTTTTAGCTTTAGGGGTACTTGGCTCTGAAGTACATTAAGGATCCAGAGTTAACAGAGTTGGTCCATATCTAAATAAGAAGAGATGCTCCCCTTGCTGCAGGATGAAGCAGAACCCTGAAGGAGAGATGCAGAAAGAGCAAGGGGGCAAAAAGCCAAGAGGGGAACTACCCTGGTGGCCCAGTGGATGGACACAGATTCTGCTCCTGGTCTGTGAAGATTCCACATGCCACGGAGCAGCTGTGTCCCTGAGCCACAACTACTGAGCCTGTGGTCTAGAGCCTGGGGCTTGCAACTGCTGGGCCTGTGTGCTGCGGTCTGTGTGCCCTAGAGTCCGCGCTGCACAACAAGAGAGGCCCATACACTGTAGTAGCTCATACACTGTAGTAGCTCGCCGCTAATAGAGAAAGCAATGAACACCCAACACAGCCAAACAAACAAAAAAAGTCAAGAGGAGGGGGGGCTTCTTGAAGCCTGTACAAGGTCAGCTTCCCTTGTCCAAAGAAAACTCGAGAAGATATCTCCAAAAGAAACACATGTGCCACGCTCTGCCCCGGCAGTGCTCCAAACTGGTCATGGGGGAGAATGGACGCTGTGATGATCAGTCAAGCCCGCCCGTGAGCCTTGGCAACCACTGCAGGATAGGATCCAAGAGCCAGGTCTCAGCATTGAATGCTTAATAGTATTCTAGCTGCTTTCGGTCAGTCTGGGAAGAAGTGGGTGAGGGGTTAGCATGGAATCCCACTGAGACCCCCTCAGAGGAACAGAAGGAAGGAGGTCACTGCAAGGTCAATGCTGGGTGGCTGGAAGCCCAGAGGAGCATCCTTGGGGGATAGACAGGAAAGTACCTCCTCAGTTGGGGTTAGAGCTGGAGGGGAACTGGCTAGACGTGCAGAGTAGCTGAGGCCAGAAGAGATGGAAGCCCCAGGAGAAACAAAGAGGCAGGCGCTGTGCAGGAGCCCTGGACCAGCACCCTAGGGGCAAGATGCTTTGTTCAATCCAGGAAGATAAGCAAGGATCTTTCTTCCCTATTTCCGGATCCATCCTTTGACACCAGCCCTCTTTTTTAATATAATTTATTTACCTTGGCTGTGTTGGGTCTTCACTGTAGCACAGGCTGTCTCTGGGGGCAGTGAGTGAGGGCTGCTCTCTCGCTGTGGCGTGATGACCCCTCATTGTGTTGCCTTCTCTCGTTGCAGAGCACAGGCTCTACAGCACGTGGGCTTCAGTGTTGCGGCCCCCCAGTTCCAGAGCACAGGCTCAACAGCTCTGGCGCACGGGTGTAGCTGCTCCTCGGCACGTAGGATCTTCCTGGATCAGGGCTCAAACCTGCGTCTCCTGCACCGGCAGGCAGATTCTTTACCACTGAGCCACCAGGAAATTCCGACACCAGCCCTCTGATAATTTGGTTGCCTGGTTAATCTACCTAGATCCTCCAGTCAAATTATCCTTACCCGCTTTTAGGAGTTTGATGAGTTTAAAGGAGAAAAAATAAACTCTTCAGCATCCGTTTTCTCAGCCAGAAAACGGAGGTGATATGTCTAACTCATAAAGTTATTGTGAAAGCCAAACTAGGTACAAGGGTTTTTAATCCAATTAAACAGATTTCAGCGAACAGAAGTTACTTTATTGCCGCTGTTAACATTACTTTTATCATCATTATTACAGACTTGAGTGGAAACTCAGAAGTCTTCCCACTGACAGATCTTTCTAGACATAGATAATCACGAAAGTTATTAGAATTGCTATGGCGCAGTTGTTGGGTCGGTTGGCACACACTGGCATCATATAATTTCAGATGTGGGTTTTTTCTTTCCTTCTTTACTTTAGGAATGAAATGACAAATTCCTCCCAGGTGGTAGCAAGAGAATTAGAAGTACAGCCCATCTGCACTCTGGCCTCAAATGGAAAAAAAAAGACAGCAAGCTCATTTCAAATGAATCTCTGCCATAAACTCCAGCCCAGCAACAGATGGAATAAAAGTCCCATGAGACAAAACACAACACCCCTAATCCCCAATAAGAAAAAATGATCGATAAGGCCAAAGCACTAAAACAAAAAAAAAGAGTTCTTCCCCTTTTTGCTACAGGGTGCCAGGAATCATACCGGGGACAGCTGCTGCTGACACACTAGCCTGCAGGGGAAGGCTACCTGGAGGAGGTTCCTCCACATCTTTGGCAGAATTGAGAGAGGATATGTGTGCTGGGGGAGGGGAGGATGGGGGCAGGGAGAGTGACATGGTGTAGAGAGGAGGAAGAATCACAAAATGGACAATGTGGGGCTACACCTAATAATAACTAGTGATTCCTGGCCATGAGACTAGACATGCAGCAGCTGAAACACGCCGTGAGGTCTAGGAGTACATATAATTTGTTGTGATCACTAATTAGGAACGCTACCAGATGCATTCTGTAAAGGTAAACAGATGTTCAGAGATGGTGGAGGAGCCAAAGCAAATATGGAAACCAAGGAAGAGCCAAGAAGAGCAGGAGCCGGTTGCCTTCCTGCTGGGATGGTTCTGGGTAAGGTGGTTGCATTGGCAACATCCCCGTAGACTGTTCAACAAGAATCAGAAATGGCACTAGGTGTGTCTCTGTGGAGTCGGTGTATTGACACAGCATCCACGGCTTCGGGAACAAGTTCTTGGTCTGGGGACTTGCCTGGCACTTGGAAGGAAGACTCCACCCTCCAATGCAGGAGGCAAGGGCTCCAGTCCTGGTTTGGGAATTAAGATCCTGCATGCATTGAGGTTTGGTAAAAAAACAAACAACGAAAAAAGCAGGCTCTCAGTCTAATCCAGTTATAAAGTGTAGATGGCCATAACTAAGGAAAATGGAAGAAGTGTTTACCCCTCTGCAAGTCTGCGTGGACACACACACAGCAACACACACTCAGTACCCTGTGCGAACAGAGTCACTTCCTTCCCATTCCTACAATCCACAGTCTTGGTCTTCTCTGGACAACTCCACCAGAAGGACACCTAAGCCAACCCTGCCAGCCCTCAGCTTTGCTGTCCAGAGGTCTTCTCTGACCCTCTCTCAGAGAAGTCACCGGGAAGTCCCTAGGAAGCCGCTGAGATGGCTCTGGCTCCTCACTGCTAGTGACTGAGACAGCTCAGAGCGGCTTCTGCTCTCCCTCGGGCTTGCCTGTCACCCAGAAGCCCTGCCAGGCTCAGCAAGACGCTGCCCTGATGATGTCTTGGGAGATCCCTAGTCTCTTGATTGGATTTGAATGCCTTGGTTTCATAGGTGACAGAATAAACTCAGAGAGACTTTGAAGATACAAATTATTCTGTAACTTCTTTTTAACCACTTGGTCCCACATTTATCAATAAGCAGACCATTTGGAAATGTCTGGTTTCCATGGCTGGAAATGATATATCTTGAATTTTAGACTCTGTTAGAGCCTATTTTTGATGTGGATATTTTAAATGTGGATATTGTTTTTAATGTGGATTCATATATATATATATATTTAAAACATTTTAAAATGTGGATTCTTGGAGCAGCCTTTGGTGGCTCAAAGCCCCAGAAGTGCACCCACTAAACCACAATAATGGGGCTATGTCGAAAGGATACAGGAGCCAACTTAAATCTCCAATATGCAAAGCAAGAGAAATTTGATCAACAAACTACTCTTGGATTATAACCTAATATCTATGAGTCCATGCTGATATAATAAAAGGATTGAACAGATCAATTGGGGAGAATAGACAAATCCCCTAAGCAGAAGAATCCCAATGCTACTCCCCCCACGAGGAGGTGGACTATATATAACTCCCCACTCTCTCAGTGTGGGCTACCCACAATGACTTCCTTTCAAAAAACACAGTATGAAAAGGTGGGGGAAAAGAAAACTTTATAGTGGAGAAACTCATCAAAACCGGCTCAGCCGGATGATCAAGGTGAACATCAAGCATGAGTCATGTTGATGCTACGAACCCCTGATGGGATGTGATGGGAAGGGCACTTTACCTCTGTGGTCTTCCTTCCCCAAACCCATAACCCCAGTCTCGCCATGAGCAAAACACCAAACAGATCCCAATCGAGAGACAGTCTACAAAACTGTCTCCAGGACTCTTCAAAACTCTGAAAGGTCATCAGAAATAAGGAAAGTCTGAGAAACCGTCACAGCCAAGAGAAGCCGAAGGAGACATTTATCTGACAGTCAAATACAATGTGGTTATCTCAGACAGGGTCCTGTCATGGAAAAACGGCATAATGTGAACAAAATGTGGATGTTAGTTGATAATCACACATCAATATTGGTTCATTAAAATTATAACATATGTACCATATTAGTGTAAGAGTTTAATAAAGAACTGGGTATAGTACAAATGGGACCTTTCTGTGCTATCTTTGCAACTTCTCTGTTAACCTAAAACTCTTCTAAAATTAAAAGCTTCAAGAAATTAGGATTCCCGGGGACCCCATCCCCAGAGGTTGTGGTTCAGGAGGTCTAGTGCAAGGCTCACCCATGGGCAGGTACAGGGAGGGAACCAGGTGATGGCACGGCAGGCACCTGTGCCGTCTTTTAAAGGCTACCGTCCAGATACACGTGCTTGAAAGTGTGTGTTAGTCTCTCAGTCATATCTGACTCTTTGGGATCCCAAGGACTGAAGCCCGCCAGGTTCCTCTGTCCACGGGACTCTCCAGGCAAGGATACTGGAGTGGGTAGCCATTCCCTGCTCCAGGGGATCTTCCCGACTCAGGGACTGAACCCAGGTCTCCAGCATTGCAGGCAGATTCTTTACCATCTGAGCCACCAGGGAAGCCCCAATATTTGTTTGAGGAGACAAACAAATGGCCAACAAAATGTCTACCTCCTTCCACACTTGAGGACCAGAGGCTCCAAGGTTGAAAATGATGGATGCATGCCTGCCTGGCCCATGAGTTACATTCCAAGTGCCCGGCCACCCTGAAAATGTTGTCCTGTTACCCCAGGACCATTCACCAAAGGACACAGTTCCTCAGGTTTTGACAACCCCCAAGTATGATCACATTCAGCGTGTTAAGCTTTAAACTGCGATGGTGATAACACACTGTCCTGAGGCCTCCAGCCCTGCGAGCTAGCAAGACATAGAAAATTAAAGAGGAAATAAAAGACATTGCTTCCAGCAGCCCTCAAACTGAACGCAACATCACATGGGCAAAGTTATGCGTTCACGAGGTGGGGGGCAAGGGCGGGGCTGTGCTGTGTATATCCTCAAAGCTAGATCCACCAGGGCTTACTCGAACATGGTCTCATGGTACACTTCAAAGCCCTAGGATATTTACTCTACATGTGGTCAATTCAGAGAAATACAGTTTTATCTAAGGAGTCGTCTTCAATTTTAAATAGGAGCCTTGAGACTATTACATTTGCTTAGTCAGATGGTGAAGGACAGGGAGAGCTGGCGTGCTGCAGTCCACAGGGGCGCAAAGAGTCAGACACAACTTAGTGACTGAACAAGTTAGAGAGGATAAACATACACGGCTATTAGAAGTCTTACTGTAATGTGAGAAGAGACTGTTAGTGTCTGCTGCGGAATGGTTGGATTATCTGTCTGTTATCCCTCTGTGGACAGGTAATGCCTTGACCTCTTTCTTCATATAGTTTGTTTTCTTACTGGGCAAATTATTCACTTCCTGCAAATACAACATTTCCATACTGACAGGATGGTTAGTTACTCCCAGGCCGTATCATTTGCCTTAACTTACAGACTTTGCTGAAGCATCAGGAAAGACATAACTCTGTGTGTGTATGTGTGTTTAACCAAAACAGCCATATCGCTTGCTGAAGACAGCCCTGTGACAGGGCAATGAATATGAACATACGCTTTCATACGTCTTCAATTCCCTGGTCATCAGCACTTTCTTCCTGGTCAGCCAGCCCCTGCCCCAGTATGGTAATCAGACTAATGAGCTTGTCCTGTGTACCAGCAACAGTCTCCCAGACAACGTTTTCATGACTAATTTGCTTCCTCCCTCCTGGGAATGAATTGTAACACTCTCTTTTTTTGACTAAAAGGCAATAAATTCTGAGCCTAACCAACCTCAGAGGAGGGCTAACTGTGATATCCGACAGGCCAGCCATTTTTCAGAGGGCCCATGATTATGTTTGCTTTTGGAGAACAGCCTAGAATTGGAGATTTGGGGTCTGAAACAGAGAACCACGGAAAAAAATTCATTGAAGAACTTCAGTCCACATCCACGTTGCCAACCTCAAATGATGAGTTTCCATATAGAAAACAAAAATAAAGACAAGATAAAGTTTATGACATGAATCATCGGAACCAAGTAACCAGGATATTTCCGTCCACAAGACCTCAAAACAGACGCAAATGGCATTGCAATCAATTGCATTTCCCCATTTTTAATGGCACAAAGTTCATTTGAGTTAAGCAAATGATATCATACGGTGGGGGAGGGGAGAACAGCAACATTTAGCTGCAAGTAACCATGGTAGACACTTTCCAATATGGCATTTTGGACCTCTAATAACTTTTGAACCTCCAAAATCCCACGGACAGAGGAGCCTGGTGGGCTCCAGTCCATGGGTGGCGGGGGGGGGCAAAGAGTCAGACGTGACTGAGCAACTGAACAGTGACAAATGGTTTTGGGGCGTGCTTTCTATTCTTCCAGGATCCCAAAGAAAGCTCACTGTCTTGTGCGTGGACAGCACACATTTGTATATACAGGCAGTCCTGACTTTCATAGCTTCAGCTTTGAATCCCAAAATATTCTGTAAATGCTAAATTCAGGGTTGCAGCTAAGCAACCAATCAGATCCCCAATCCTGTTCCCAGGACACAAATTATTCCTGATATTTAAAGAACGCTTCTAATCACAGTCACTAATTAATCCTCACGGCGCTCGGTACTGATCAATGTAAACACTGGCCTCTTTATGCAGGCATGATGAAGGGAACTACAGGGAAGTAAATTCAGCATGGGGCACATCAGTGAGAGAACCAAAATTTCAAATGAAGAGTGTGTCTCTCGGTTCTCAGCTCAAGCCCCTTTTCTCAGCGTTACTGAGAAGTTGCCACAGAGACAAGAAACAGGCCAAGAAGAAATCACTATATGGAATGGTTCTTGGTATTTAGGCTCACGGACATCTGAGGCTGCCTCTTGGTTTCTCTTTTTGACATCTCTCTTTCCTGGAAATGCTAACAGACCTTCTCCGGGATGGGAAAGATAGGGGAACAAACACTAGCTAAAAGGGAGAAAAGCTCAGCCGTTGCATCCTGCTTTCTGTTAGACCACAGTGTCTAGGTTTTTGGAACAACTGCTCAAGACAAATTTATCACTTTGTTGTGCCTTGTCAAAGCACCTTCTAGGGTCAGCGGCATCTGTGTGTGCTCTGCAAACAGTCTCCACGTAAGCTGGCCACTGTATTAGGTGCTGAGGATATAAAGACCCACGAGACACCTTCTCTTCCAGGAAGTCCAGTGCAGGAAGATACTGGGAAGTCTGACCTATCCTCCTGAAAACCTATACCTGCATGTCCCAGATGACCACCTAGCTGGAGAACTGTCTGCCCTGGGAATGACCACCTCTTAGCCTTCAGATGACAGCGGAAGAGTTGACTCAGAAGCACAAATGCAAGCTATGTGTGTGGTTTAAATTTTCTAACAGTCACAGTTTCTAAAAGTTATTTTTTTTTAAAGGTGAAATGCTTTCAAATTTTTAATTTAAATCAGTATGTCCAAATGTAGTATCGTTTCAACATCTGATCAATAAAAATAAATGATTTGTAAGTTCTTTTTCATACTGACTCTTTGAAATCTATGTATATTCCTCACATAGCACTGCCTTTAGACCAGCTGCTTTTCCAGGGGCTACCATGTTGTTCAGCCAGAAGGAAAGGGCAACCCGCTCCAGTACTCTTGCCTGGAGAATCCCATGGAGGAAGGAGCCTAGTAGGCTACAGTCCATGGGGTCGCAAAGAGTTGGACGCGACTTCACTTTCACTTAGCTCTCTGCCCGGCCTCTCTCTTTCACTCTGGGGAGCTCAAAGCACTTATTCAAACAAGAAGGTAAGGCATGTAGAGACATGGATGGACCTAGCGTCTGTCATACAGAGTGAAGTCAGTCAGAAAGAGAAAAACAAATGTATATTCACACATATATGTGGAATCTAGAAAAATGGTATATATGTGTGTGTTAGTCACTCACTCGTGACCAACCCTTGGCAATCCCATGGACTGTAGCCCGCCAGCCTCCTCTGTCTATGGAATTCTCCAGGCAAGAATACTAGAGTGGGTTGCCATTCCCCACTCCAGGGAATCTTCCAGACCCAGGGATCAAATCCACGTCTCCTGCATATTCTTTACCGTCTGAGCCACCAGGGAAGCCAGAAAAGTGGTATAGATGATCTTATTTACAAAGCAGAAACAGAGACACAGACGTAGAGAGCAAATAGATGGATACCAAGGGGGACAGGGAGGGTGGGAGAAATTGGGAGATGGGGACAGACATACAATAGATTGTTACTATTGGTACTGTTGATACTCTGTATAAAACAGACAGCTAATGAGAACATATTGTATAGCTCAGGACCTCCACTCTGTGCTCCCTGGTGACTTGAATGGGATAGAAACCCAAAAGGGAGAGGGCATGTGTAGACACGTGTCTGATTCATTTTGATGCACAGTAGAAAATAACACAACTTTGTAAAGCAACTAAACGCTATACGCCAATCAAAAGTAAGTTAAAAAGAAGAAAAGGTAATGTATTAGTCTCCTGTCGCCGCTGTAACAAATTACCATAAATTTAGTGGCTTAGCACAAACTGCACCCTGTCACAGGTCTGTAGATCAGAAGTCTGACTTGGGTTTCATGAGGCTGAAATCAAAGCATCATCAAGGATGCATTTCTTTTAGAAGCTCTGAGGGGGAGTCCACATCTCTGCCTTTTCCAGCTTCTGGAGACAGCCTGCACCCGTTGGCCCTTGACATCTTCCTTCATCTTCAAAGCCAGCCATGCCCCACCTCTCACTCCCCTTCTCCAACCATATCTTCCCCCAAAAGCAGCCGAGAAAGAGTCTTCCAATTCAAGAAGGTTAAGTTGGCCTAGTTGGATATTCCAAGATACTGTCTCCATCTCAGCTTCACTACATCTGCAAAGGCCAGATGAGGTGGCATAGTCACAGTTCCTGGGGAGAAGGACTTGGACTTGAGCGGCCACTACTCTACTTAACCACAGGTATCAAGTTTTGTTACCCCTTATTACAGAGAAGAGGAGACATTTAAAATTGAGGACTGGGACTTCCCCTGGTAGTCCAGTCATTAAGACTTTGCCTTCCAAAGCAAAGATCATGAGTTCTATCCCTGGTGGGGAACATAAGATCCCACATGTGGCCAAAAAAAAAAAAAAACCACAAACCCCAAACATAAAACAGAAGCAATATTATAACAAATTCAATAAGGGCTTTTAAAAATGGCCCACATTAAAACAATCTTAAATAAATAGTTTCTTAAAAAAGACAGCTTTGATTAAAAATTAATTAACTGATTAAATAGAATTGAGGATTTAGGAGAGAGTCTTTCCTTTTGTTCCCAAGCTCATTTAGATATCTGCTCTTGGAAAAGAAAGAGAGAACGACTTTCATGAAGTTCTACTTAATTCTCAGGATGAGTCTTTTCTCTCACAGGCCACTGGCCATTCACTCAAAAACATCTGAAGGTTTTCTAGATACCAGACACAAGCCAATCCTACAAAATAATCACAACCAAATAGCAAAAGGAAAATCATAACATTGGGTGATCATTCTTCTTCAACGTTAAGAATTTTTATATTATTAATAGTATTTTTATTTTAAAATCTGCTTACAATATTGGAAGTGCACTAGAAACATGATATCTTTTTGAAAATAATGTTACTAATTTTCCAAAACCTGTAGATGTGTCTCCTATAGAATATTTTCAACTCTTTAAATAATCATAAATTACTAATGAAAAGAAATAACCAAGGAAAATTCCAAATGAAGAATAATAACTTTAAAAAAAAAAAATCCCTTTGTCAGAATAATCAGAATCATTAATACATGAAGTCAGAGGTCAAGGTAGAAATATAAGCAAAGACCAACGCATCCAATATTTTCATAGGACCATATTGTGAAGCAATTATGTTTTTATCCACATATATAAATGCATCTTTTGATTCTAAGTTATTACTTGCAACAGCTTTCTGCCAAAAAAGCATGTTGTCTGTTACTAAGCTAATGACCTTAGCACCTTTGGGAATAATTATAAAACCAAAACTGGTCATGGCAGGAACAAACACCAGATCACAGAGTCCAGCCCACTCATTTTACAAAATAGGAAACAGGCCACACTGGGAGATTTAGTTACTTGCTCAGTGTCCAGTAGTGGCTCAACTGGAGCCAAAAACCTTAGACTCCAAACCCCCAGGACACTGCTTTTCCCCCTGGCCTACTGGGGAGAGGCAGACCTCTCTATCCATCCCTCCATCCATCCAGCAATCCATCCATCCCTCCATCTACTCATTCATCCTTCCACTCATCCACCCATGCATCCATGCATGCATCCATCCCTCCATCTATTCATTCATCCTTCCATCCTTCCATCCATCCATCCATCCATCCACCCTTTCATTCAAGAAACATTTGCTGAGTGCCCACCACATGCCAGACACTGTTCTAGTGTTGAGGCCACAAAACCAGCCAAGTTCCAGTGCTTAGAAAGCTTCCACTCTAGGGAATGAAGAGAGTACAAATACATACTTACCTCATGTGGAAAGAGGCTAAGAAGGAAAATAATGCAACATAAGGAGATAAAGAGGGGCCTCCCTGGTGGCTCTCTGGTAAAGAATCTGCCTGCCAATGCAGGAGACACAGGTTTNCTGGATCACGAGGCAGCTTCCCGGGCCGGGGGAGGGGAGGGGGCTGTTCAGTATTTCCCCACTCTTGGCCGGGGCGCTGCGCCCTTCTTCAACATCCCCTGCTGAATGGTGTCCTTTCATCCGGCACTGCCGCCTGTTGACAGTGCCAGCTCTGGCTTAAAGCTAGCTCCCCGTGTCCTTCCCTGCCTGACCCCACCGCCCTCCATCCTCTCCCTCAGATCCAGTCCCTTTGCAGGGCCACAGGCACTTCTTGCTACAACCTCAGAGGAAGAGTGGATGGGGCTTCCCGGGAGGCGCAGTGGTGAAGAATCCACCTGCCAGTGCAGAAGACACAGGTTTGATCCCTGGGTCAGGAAGATCCCCTGGAGGAGGCGATGGCAACCCATTCCAGTATTCTTGCCCAGGGAATCCCATGGACAGAGGAGCTTGGTGGGCTACAGTCCCTGCTCAGTCCCTCAGACGTCTGACTGTAACTCCATGGACTGTAGCCCAAGAATACTGGAGTGGGTTGCCGTTGCCTCCTCTAGGGGATCTTCCTGACCCACGGATGGAACCCACGTCTTCTGCCTCTCCTGCACTGCAGGCGGCCTTGAGGTAGCAAAAGTCGGACACAACTTAGTGGCTAAACAACAAGAGTGGATAAACCCAGCTTGTGTCAGGAGCTGGGGTGGAGTCCAGATGTGGGAATACAGACCAGGAAATGCAGGACAGACGTAGAGAGGAGGCAGCCTCGGCTTCTCTCCCATCCTCCCTCACTGCCACCCACCCCAACTCAAAGAGGCTGACAAGCAGAAAGCCTTGCTAATGCGTACCTTTTCAGGGCACAACTTGGGAAAGAGAAGTTTTCAGCTTTTTTCCCTTAATCTTCAGTTGTGCTTAAAAACTGAATTTTTCTTCAAAGTTGTTTTTAGAAACATTTGAGAAAACACCTAATTAATATGCCCTGCAACCTCTTTGAACAAATTCTGTTGAGTAATCTGTTTTGAATGAATATTTTGGGTGTGAAATTTTGAGTGTTATATAAAGAATGTGTATAATTTGAAGAAAAATAATAAAGTGAACATCCAGGGATCTAGCTCTCATAAACAGAACATCACTGGTACCTTAGAACGTTCTGTTACATCCTCTCCCTATCCGTCTCCCATCTCCTCAGTAATTCACTATCCTAAGCTTTGCATTAATTATTCCCTTACAGTTTTACACACATATACACGTTTGACTGTTAAGTGGTTATATGGGATTTCCCTGGTAGTCCCTGGATTTCCCTGAACCCGCCAATGCAGCGAACATGGGTTCAGTCCCAGGTCTGGAAGATTCCACAGGTTGTGGAGCAACTAAGCCCTTGCACAACTACTGAGTCCAAGAGCCCGAGAGCCATGCTCATTGAGAGAAGCCGCCGCAGTGAGAAGCCCATGCACCTCAAGAGAGTAGCCTCTACTCACCACAAACAAAGAAAGCCTGCATGCAGCGACAAAGACCCAGCACAGGCGAAAATACAGTAAAATTTTTAATGAATGCATGGTATATATACATATATGTGTGCACGCATGCTCAGTTGCCATGTCAGACTCTTTGTGACAGGCTCCTCTGTCCATGGGATTTCCCACGCAAAAATACCGGCGTAGGTTGCCATTTCTTCCCAATCCAAGGATTGAACCCGCATGTCCTGCACCTCCTGCATTGGCAGGAGGGTTCTTTACCACTGAGCCACCTGGGAAGCCCATACATGTATGTATAGATGTATATATTACAACATAACTCAGTCATCATAGAAGATTGATTCCATAACTCCCTTGTATGCCAAAATCTACAGATGCTGACATCCCTTATATAAAGTAGTGTAGCCTAATATTTGCACTTAACCTATGCACGTCTTCCTGTATACTTTAAATCAACTCTGCTGCTGCTAAATCACTTCAGTCGTGTCCGACTCTGTGTGACCCCGTAGACGTCAGCCCACCAGGCTCCTCTGTCCATGGGATTCTCCAGGCAAGAACACTGGAGTGGGTTGCCATTTCCTTCTCCAATGCATGAAAGTGAAAAGTGAAAGTGAAGTCACTCAGTCATGTCCGACTCTTAGCAACCCCATGGACTGCAGCCTACCAGGCTCCTCTATCCATGGGATTTTCCAGGCAAGAGTACTGGAGTGGGGTGCCATAAATCAACTCTAGATCACTTATAATACCTAATACAATGTAAATACAAAGCAAATTGCTGTAAACACAATGTAAATGCTATGTAAATTGTTGTAGACGTGCAGCAAAGTTAAGTTTTGCTTTTTGGAACTTTTTGGGTTTTTTAAAAGGTATTTTCAGTCTACAGTTGGTTGGAATCCAGGGGCACGTAACCCACAGATACAGAGGGTCAACTGAACATAGTTTTGCCTGTTTTTGAACCTTATCTAGATGGACTCACTCTTTTATCTTCTTCTGTGACTTGCTTCTTTGGCTGTTTTTGTAGCATGTCTACGTTGAAGCATGTATCTGTCATCCTTCTTTACCACTGTGGACTATTCCATTGGATGAACATATCGTAACTTACACTATTGATACACTGTACACATCTCCTGGTCTTCATAAGCAAGATTTTCTCTAGAGCTTCTATCTCAGGGTAGACGTGTCACAGGGCACACACAAGTCCACCTTAACTAAGTAATCATCCTTTTCCAAAGCAGTTGTCCTCATTTCACACATGAGGTTGCCCAGCAAACAGACCAGGATGGTTCCTGGAAGGAAGTTTATTGGGACGGGGTGCTCTCAGGAACATCTGTGAGGATGAGGGTAGCAAGATTTAGATCTGCCATCCTACTTTGTGCTTTTCACTTTTGCCCCAGTTGTTTTTCTATTTTTTCTTGGCTTCTAATCCTTTTTCTCCACTAGTTTTAAATATATATATAATTTATATTCTTTTACTGGCAATCCTAGAAATTTATTTTAGCTTGCTATTTAAATAATCCGGAAAAGCAGACAAGTATGTGTATAGCTTTTCCTGGGAAATCTAATATGTATATTGTTTTTACTTAAGAATTGTTAGGTTTTTTTGAAACTGTGAGTGGTTCATCCATCATTTCTAGGAAATCCCCAACAATAATCTTTTCAGCTATTGATCCTGTTCATCCCCTATTCTCTTTTTATTAGTTCTCCTTTCCCTCACGGTCACCTAAACTTTAATATATCACATCTTTGTCTTTCTACATTGCATTCTGGATATTTTCTTCAATTCAATATTCTAAGCCATAACTAATCTGCTATTAAACTCTTGTTTTTTAGCTCCATTATTTTTTTAATTTTAGAAGTTTTGACTTTTTAAAACTATTTCCTTGCTTTCTGCTGTTTTTAATTCAATTTACTGATATATCTTTTATCACACAAAAGTCATCCTTTTAAATATAAAGTTCAGTCATCTTTATTCAGAGTGGCATAACCACTTGTTATGGTTTTTCAGTTGCTAAGACTTGTCAGACTTTCCATCACTAAGTCGCAAAAGTCTAACTCTTTGCGACCCCATGGACTGCAGCACACCAGGCTTCCCTGTCCTTCACTATCTCCCTGAGTTACCGCAAACTCACGTCCATTGAGTTGGTGATGCCATCCAGCCATCTCATCCTGTCGTCACCTTCTCCTCCAGCCCCTAATCCCTCCCAGCATCTTTTCCAATGAGTTAACTCTTCACATGAGGTGGCCAAAGTACTGGAGTTTCAGCTTTAGCATCAGTCCTTCCAATGAACACCCAGGACTGGTCTCCTTTAGGATGGACTGGCTGGATCTCCTTGCAGTCCAGGGGACTCTCAAGAATCTTCCCAAACACCACAGTTCAAACGCATCAATTCTTTGGTGCTCAGCCTTCTTCACAGTCCAACACTCACATCCAAACATGACTACTGGAAAAACCATAGCCTTGACTAGACGGACCTTTGTTAGCAAAGTAATATCTCTGCTTTTGAATATGCTATCTGCTGCTTGGTCATAACTTTCCTTCCAAGGAGCAAGCATCTTTTAATTTCATGGCTGCAGTCACCACCTTGCAGTGATTTTGGAGCCCCCCAAAATAAAGTCTGACACTGTTTCCACTGTTTCCCCATCTATTTCCCATGAAGTGATGGGACCGGATGCCACGATCTTCATTTTCTGAATGTTGAGCTTTAAGCCAACTTTTTGACTCTCCTCTTTCACCTTCATCAAGAGGCTCTTTAGTTCCTCTTCACTTTCTGCCATAAGGGTGGTGTCATCTGCATACCTGAGGTTATTGATATTTCTCCCGGCAACCTTGATTCCAGCTTGTGCTTCTTCCAGCCCAGCGTTTCTCATGATGTACTCTGCATATAAGTTAAATAAGCAGGGTGACAATATACAGCCTTGACGTACTCCTTTTCCTATTCGGAACCAGTCTATTGTTCCATGTCCAGTTCTAACTGTTGCTTCCTGACTTGCATATAGGTTTCTCAAGAGGCAGGTCAGGTGGTCTGGTATTCCCATCTCTTTCAGAATTCTCCAGAGTTTATTGTAATCCACACAGTCAAAGGCTTTGGCATAGTCAATAAAGCAGAAATAGATGTTTTTCTGGAACTAGACAGATGTAAATGCACCCCATGGACAGAGGAGCCTGGTGAGCTACAGTCTACAGGGTCGCAAAGGAGTCAGAGACAATTTAGCAACATGTATTCTTACAGGTGCTTTCATCATGTTTTTGTATTTCGGTTTTTAATTATAGTGAAACAATGTAGTGTGACGAGCAGAACTTAGGCTCTGGAGCCTGGGAGATCAGGGCATCACCACTATGCCTGCTGTAAAAAATTTCAACCTGAGCCCGAGTTTGCTCACAGGAAAAATAGGAATCATAATAACTAAGACTGATGTCTGGATTCAATGACATGGAATGCTTGCCATAATGGTAAATAGGATTATTATGTGAACAAGTGTTGCATTTGGGTGGCTCCTTTCATTTTCTATCAACTATTTTTTTAAATGCTAATAACCCTGTGTCTTTAGAGTTCAATTTCCTTCTTAGAAAACTAGTATCCACTTCAGTAGTTCTTCTTCTCAGCAGAGGTAAACATAAACTCAATCTATTGGAAATTACCTGAATTTTAATGATCACTCTTGAAAAATAGCTTAGAAAAATATGAATTTCTAGATTTGATGGTTAACCAGCACTTTGAAGCTATTCTCTTTCAGCACACTGTTGAGCAGAATGCTAATTGAACTGTTGTGCCTTCTCAAAAAGTCAGGAAGCCACAATTTGTCATTCCTTTATCCATATAAAATGCCTCATTAAAAAAGATACTATATCTCTGGTATTCCTTCATGCCCGCCAGGTAGTTCTGTTGAAAAAGAAAATGTACATTGAATCTGCTCTTGGTAAACCTAGGCTGGCTTTCCCGTCTTTCGTTTCTACATTGTTCTTAATAATTAGGATCTGTTCCCTGTTCAAGAGCAATAAACTCACCAAGTCTGTAATTTCTAGACTCTCCTTCCCATCTCTGCACAATCCTAGAGAAGCAAAGAGCTGCTAGAGAATCATTCAGATTTTCTAAACACATCAAGTAACTCATCTGCTTTAAGTCAGTTTGCACCTCAAGCACCTATAGGGCCCCAGCAGGCAACACAAGTGAGCAAAGTGAAGCATGTCAGGCCACAGGCCAGGAGAAACACAAGGCTGGACTACAGGAGCAACCATTATGCAGCTCCTGTCAAACTGCTGCCACACGGGAGTCCAATCACTGCGTGCGTGCATGCAAAGTTGCTTCAGTCAACTGTTCCACCTCTCTGCGAGCCAATGGACTGTAGCCCACCAGATTCCTCTGTCTATGCAATTCTCCAGGCAGGAACACTGGAGTGGGTTGCCAAGCCCTCCTCCAGGGGACCTTCCTGACCCAGGGATCAAACCAGTGCTTCTCATGTCTTGGGCACTGGCAGGCGGGTTTCTTTACCACTGGCACCACCTGGGAAGCCCCCAATCAGTACTCCACAGCATCCAACGCTTCAAGAGACGCTGAAACACAAAACCTATTTAAATGTGAAATTTCCTTATTTTTAAGTGTTGGCAATTATTTTAAAAATCAGATCTCACATTGGACCAAAGCAGAAGTTTAACAGTGGGCTGAATCCAGCACACAGGAGTCCGGTTTTAATCCCTTGCTCTACACTAAAAAATCGAAGTGTCTGTTTAAAAGATGACATGGGGTGGGGGATGGGGAAAGGCAGGGAGGGAAAGACCTAAAATGTCAAATTTGAAGCTTCAATCCTCTTGAAATGTCTCTTTTCATCTTTCCAATCTAAAATATTACCCTTCTTGCTCCAGAGCACAAAAGTAAAATGAGGGTGAGGTGATTACAAAACTACAAAGGACAGAGGAAAAAACCACCACCACTCCACTCCCAAGGCACAGCCTTCCTGAACTCGTTTCTGCTGTAAATGCTGCTGCTAAAGGCTCTGAGGTTTTCACTCCTACCCTTTGCATAATAGCACCAAGAGTATATTCACCCTGGGATATGTGGCTCCTCCATCTTTCATACTTTAAATGTGTGGTAATTGTCCCTCATCCTCCCTCCTTATCACAGCTGAAACAGATCTCAAACGATAAGAGGAAAAATGCAACCACCACTGCACTCCCAAAATGCAACTTCCTGAACTCTTTACTATTTCTGCTATAAATAAATGCTGCTGCAGTTATTCAAATGTCATTTGTCACAAGGTCCCATTCCTTTTGAAATGTTTTTCCTCTTTGGAATTACAGTCAAAAGAATCTTATGGTTTTAGAGTATTTTGTTTTCTTGGTTCCTGAGATGTACTCATACCCAAGCCATTATATGTGATCATTATTTCCTAACAGTTTGAAACATTCATGAAAAGCTAGAAAATCACTAATTCCAAGGCTGAAGACACTTAAAGTCAAATTCCGTTAGTAATAAATAATCAAGCACCTAGCTTTGAAGTGCCTGATGCTATACAGCATGACAAAGGTCTGATCTCTATCTCCTAGGGAAGAAGTGCTCAGTCCAGGCTGGAGAATTCCCTAACACACTTATATTCAAAGGCAATCACAATTTTCCACTTTGCACTAAAATCCAAAAGGCAAACAGCCTGTCAAGTCATCCTGTCAGCATTCAGAGGCACTCAATAAGAACTTAGGATTCAGTGTCCAATTAAAATATTTTAGCTTCCGTTCTTCTTTAAAATAATGTGAGAAACATAGAGGTTGTCTTATGTGCCTTCTATCATTTGTTTTAGTTCAGTATTGAGTGTGTTAACAAGATACTACAGATTGAAAACCAAAGTCAGGCATCTCTTAAGTTTATTGGGAAATTCTTAATTGGGAGAGAAAGATCACAGACTTAAACAATTGGAAAAAATAAAAGAACAACTGATTGCAAATTATTACAAAAGTAATTTCTGAAATGTTTATTTTTGAGCCACTGCAAAAACAAAATTTTAGTGCATCCTGAAGTTCATATTTTGGTAAATGAACATTAAATTACTGAAAAAGCAAAAGAAAAAAGTTACTGTTATACAAGATCTTAATGGAATAATTCAGCACAGTCAAATAAACAGCTATAATTATTCAAAGCTGCTTTTGCTCTATAGCTGGTATATTAAACAAGAATGTGAATTATTACTATTAACACTGCACAAGTAACAAAAGGTAGCAAATCCAGCAATATTAAAACCTGTATTAAATAGTGTTCAAACATACAACAACAACAAAAAAAAACAATGAACTTCTAAACCTATGATTCTACCCCTGTGAAAGGAATGTACACGGATGGTAGAAAAAAAATAAATAAATAAAGTGACAAGTGTGACCAACACTGCGTCTGCATCTCCAGAGCAGGAATATGGTGAGTGAGTCAGCGTATGCAGGGCCTCAAACAAGAGTGAGGAAAAAAGCATTTCACTTGAGCACAGCTTCGTAATTCCCAGGGAAGCTCTCCTTCTCTTGTGCTGGTGACGGGTGGACAGAGTTCGAAACGGAAAGGATTTTCCCTACACCCTGAATATGGATGCATTATTATTTTTCTTAATTCTGTGGAAAGTTTCTCTTAAAAAACAAAATTTAAAGCAACAGACTGATGGGAAATTGATCATTTTAATTGTGAGAGAGTAGTATTTACTAATCTGAGTCTAGACCCTAGTGATGAGTCAAGGTTAAACACTGCATCTGGGGAATGTGCATGATATCAAAACCACATGGGTAAACCATCTTTTACTTTATACCTGGTGCATTTAATAAGTAACTAATTTCTCCTACCAGCAAAATAAAACCTTTAATTAAGCAAAATGAAAGTATTATGAGTTGAATTAATTCATATCAAATATCTAAAAGGGTTAATGGAATGGTTGTCAAACTATGAAGATGTTATCACATATATTCACTGAGTAAATGTTCTCAAAGATTTTAAAACTCCATTAAACCATTAAACTGTGTTAAACCATCCCAGAGATACTGTAATTTTCTTCTGTGATTTATAAATGAATCATTCCTTTTGTGAAAATCAGGAAATAAAATCAAAATGAGTTAATACCACAAATATAAATGGAATTTTAAACTTGGCTTGGAAAAAGAAGTTCCGTCTGAAACAATATTCTAAAAACCCCATCCAAGGCCTCCTTCACCTTTTTTTCACAGTTCTCCAATTGTTCTGAAACTGATAAAACAGAAAATTCAACCCAAAGCACATCACAACTTTAACAGTTCTGAATAAGACATGATATTTCATAAGGGCCAAAGTATGCAGAATAGCAATATTACAGTATCATAATAAAATTACATCAAATAGATTTTTAACAAAATAAGACAGAGTCTTCCTCAACAAACAGATCTATTCTGAAGGCTAAGCAACCAAACAGATTCTACATCTTTGGAAAAATCACAAAGTGCCTTTAAACAAAGTTTAGACTGTTCTTGATTAAAGATACTGTTCTAAACTCCAATGTTCTCTCTATATAAGGAAGCTTAACTCCCACTTCTTTTCACATTTGCCAGCGTTTAACATTTTCTCTACATCCCTGCACTGAGCCGCTTTGGTGGAGCTCCACTGTGATCAGTACTATACACACTAGCGTCCAAGGACTGGTCTGCTGGGCCACAGTGGCTGAACAGGGAACTCGGAATCCAGCACAGCTCCAGAAAACGAACAAAAACAAAGACAGGAGGAAAACCTTACCATACAGGAAATCAGCAGTTTCAAGTACAGAGTTTTACAGAACTAACATATTGTCACTTTAGCTTAAAAGAAATTCAGAACTCAGTTTTGCTGTTAATAACACCCGTACATACACTGAAAATACCAAACACAATTTGATAGCTATACACTTGTAAAAATTCAACCTAAGCTTAATAATCAATTAATCTATGTTAAAACAACCTGCTTCCTAACAATTAAGAACCTAGTCCAGTGCTGCTGATCAAATTCTAAGAAGCTAAAGACAGAAACAATTCTGCTTACATACATTTCCTACATTTCTCCAACCTTAAAAAACACCCGAAGAAACTTTAGCAAAATTTATTTTTAAGGCCTGCTCAATTTCTTCATCTTAAATTGAGAAAAATAGAAGCTTCTGTAAGTGTAACCTCAAAACATTTAAATAGATTTTGGCATTTTTCTTAAGAAGCAATGATTTCCCTGCCATAACTGTAATTCAAATCAATGCAAGTGCCCTGTTCCTTGTCCCCTGGCAGGTACTATTGTCCTCAATACTTTGTGCAGCTTCCAGAAGAGTCAGTTCTCAGGAAAAAAAGAAAAAGTGAGGAAACCAAAAGCCAAAAGCCTCCAACAAAAAATGATTTCCTCTCAATTAAAAATCTGCTAATGGAAGAATCAAAAATTCACACACACATACCCTCATACAAAACACAATCCTGGTCCTCTATTCAAATCAACTCGCAGTTACTAAAGACAAGTGGAACAAAATGCAGGGCCCAGAAAGACTGTATCAGAGGACTTCACAAAACAGTACAGATACATTTTACTAGGGAAGGGGTTGGTGGGAAGGTCCCGTTTTTTTCTAGAAAAAGCTTATCCCTGCTAAAGTGGAGTTTTAATTTAAAAATCCTTGCTAAAGGATTTTTTCAAAATCCCAACAGAGAAAACAATTATTGGGCTTCTCTAAATACATTTCCAAATGAACATTAAGTTTTAAAATTTCAATGATTTGCACCTTTATTTTCATTTAAAGAATAAGTTGGGGACTCAAAATAGTCAAAAAAGAAAAATTCTTACTGCACAATCTTTATAGACATTTTATTTTAAAGCACCTTTTTAATGTTAACAGTGGGTTTGTAACCAGAAAAGAGTAAAATAAAAGAGGGTACCCACCACTAGCAAGGTTAAAGTTCTCCTTTACACACACACACACACACACACACACACACACTCTTACTTACTCACTCACTCACTCACTCTCATGCAAGAACAATTGGAAACATTAGCAAATAAGATCATTTAATGAAAGGCTGGGGAAACTATCATTTATAGTATTTATACAAACCTAAACTACTGTTTATAAGAAATTAAATAACTTGGGGGATTCAAAAAAATACCAATAGCTGAACCATGAAAATAAAACTGACCCTTAAAAATAGAAAAAGATGTCAGAAAAATAAATTAGCCTCAATGCTGTTTTTTTCATGTCAGATTTGTTATTAACAGGAAACCATTTGCTTGAAAAGGAGCAAAATTATAACTCTATCTCTGGAACCCACCTTCAGCCACCTCAGTGCAATTTCTAGCAGCACTATTTGGATGCGAAAAGAACGCCGTCAGTCAATGTTCCTGAAAAGCCTCACAGTCAGACCTTTCTTCAAATACATGTTCTTAGGGTCTTACTTAACACACTGCACATGTGTACAGAAGAATAAGTGAAGATAATATTTGACAGATTACAAAAGTATGCACTATATACACCATATGATGACACAACACACTTAATAGCTATTTACTTTCCCCCCAATTCACTTCAAATGTTAATATTCACTACTCAAATTTTACCCTATGTGTCTTTATCTGTTTCTTCCTCTCCCAAAACAAATAATAAAATACACTGGTTTGGAGTTTGTTCTATGCATTTTCCAAGAGCCAGTCAAACAGGGACTTGCATCTCTCCTCACTGGACGTCTTCTCCATCACCTCATAGTATTTAAGCACAGCCTGCAGGAGGTCTCCCACCTTCCAGCCTTTTTCCTGTAGCCGTTTCGAAAGCTAGTAAAAAAGGAAGATAAGCCAAACATTAACTGAAAGCAATTTTTTAACAATAAAGTTTTCATTTTTATTTATAACACTGGATAAAACTGCTCTTTGCAGCAAAATACTGTTTCCCAATTATAACAAGGTATTCTCCCCTAAACCACCACTCTTTACACAAATTAAACACTTTTCCTTCCTGGCTTTTATAAAGAGTGACACTTTGGGATTGCGGGAGCCAGAACCCCACAAACCTCACGCAGCATAGTGTCTGTGTGGGTGTGGAGAGGCTCCATCTCTACAGGAAACTCTGAACTGAACTAAATACATCTGCCACACCCTCAACTGGGAACATAAAATAATAAAGACAATGTCAAGCTTAATAGAAGGATGTGGATTTTCCTTCCACAACTTACAGTGTGGCTTTCTCCCCTGGAATACGCACTCCAGGTTCAACAGAAACATAAGAAATGTTCATATTTCAGAAAAAAAGTAAATATTAAATACTGTGGCAATCATTTTGTAGTAGTACAAATATCATTATGTTGTTCACCTGAAACTAATATGGTGTTATGTATCAATTATACCTCATTTTAAGTATAAAAATACAGGTTGAAATAAACTATCATCACCAATCTGAACATGTCTTCAACTCAGATTTTTTCCTATTTAGTTCTATAAAACCTAATTGTCTTTAATATAAATATGCTTAACCTTTTCAAAAATAGTTTTAATGTGATATAATTCACATACCACACAATTCACCCATTTAAAATAGACCAGCCAATGGTTTTAAGTGTATTCACAGAGTTGAATGCGACATCACCACAAACAACATTAGGATACCTTTATTACCAAAAAAAACTCCTACCTGTTAATAATCACTGCCCATTCCTCCCAACCCCGTCAACTCGAGGCAATCACTAACCTACTCTCAGTTTATAGATTTGCCTATTTTGGCCATTTCATTTTAATGGAATCACAAAATATATGGCCTCCTGTGACCTGGCTCCTTTCACTTAGCATAATGACTTCAAGGGTCCTCCACCTCCAGGTGTAGCATGTCTCTACTTCATTCCTTTTTACTGACAGCCAATATTCCACTGCATGGACAGAGCACGTTTTATTCATCAGTTAATGGACATTTAGGATGTTTCCACTTTTGGCCTATTACGAATAACACTGCCTTGGACATATGTTTTCACTCCTCTTGGGTATAGACCTAGGTGGAGAATTGCTGGGTTATATAATAATGCTGTGTTTGACTTTTTGAGGAACTGCAAGAATGTTTTCTTAGGTTATGTGGGGATGTGGTTCCCTTACCTCAGCACCATTACACTCTGCTCTGCCTAAGGCCTTCCTTAGCCCTCAATTTATCCAAGACTAAACGACTTCAAAACGCTTGCTTCCACAGTCAGTTCTAACGCTTTCCCTACCCAGTCTTTCCCCTTGACAATTCATTTCCTGAACATCCCCTTTCTGTCTTATTTTCTCCCTCTGCCTCTAAACAGAAATCTACACTGGAAAAATTCAAGAAGTTTAAATAAAAACAACAAAATACAAAAAACAATTTTTTAATATATCTTTTTCACATACTTCTTTCAATAATATTTTTGAAAATATTCTGAACCGGAAATCAAGAATAACTTGACAATTCCTTTTCTGTCATTATTAATCATTTTATACTGGTTATTCTTTTAACTATTCTACATTATATAGTAAGATTAAATCAAAGTTCTGACAAAGAAAAGTCCTGGACAAAAACCTTAAGTCTGCAAACCTAATCTGAATGTTTTAGTATTAGAACCCTACTAGATGCTCAAAGTGAACTATTGTCCCTTATTAAATGTTTATAAACTTTTACTGGCTTTTGCTTATGCTAGTTTCTCATACTAATGACACTGGATTAACAGAAGAGACATACTCATTACTGGGCATAATTATGCATCAATTAAGTACAAAGAATAACTCAATCTTTTTGCTTATTAAAGACACCCAGCTTTGAGAATTTAGGATGTGCCAGGCACTGGATTAAGCACCTTTTAACAGTGTTATATTTAATCCTCACAAATCTCTGCCAGGTGAACTCTATGCTCATTTCCACAGCCCAGATAAAAAGACTGCGACTAGAGAACCTGCCCAAGGTCACACTGCAAGAGTGCACGGAGCTGGTATCTGAGCCCAAGCACTGGACTCTAACGCCCGGACATCTGCCCTTTTGCTATCAGTGGGCATCTTATCAGATCAACTGTGACACAGAGCAGCAAACACTGTGCCCTCACACCCACCCTACAAGGTAGGTACTTACTTGCATAAACTCCTTCTTTGCAGAGTCATGAAAATAAAGTTCTGCAACTTCTGCCTCAGAAGCAACAAGCCACTGAAGAATAATCCTTAGCTGGGGGTCTACTGTGCATGGCTCCATGTCAATATTTGTAACTAGCAGAGTCTTTCCATCTTGCTCCAAACCTAAAATTTAAATTTTTAAGCAATATGCAGAGAAATCCATCAATTCAATTCTCAGTACTCTGGTTTCTAAGGATATATAAGCATTTTTCATTTCTCTAGATTCCTAGGAATTTTCCAAAAAATTCTTTTCTTAACTGCACCATAACACCAACTAAAGCATTACTTTGAAAGGGCAAAATAATGCTAAAATAAAAAACTAGTTTGATCATCTGTGACAGCACAATGCAAAACTCTATTCTGAGGCACTGAATTCAACTGGCAATTCACAAATGCCATAATTTATGTCAAAATATAATCCACAGGTATAGCAAATAAAGCTAAAAAGCTACAATTACAATCAAAACACAAATAAATATATTAAATGGACTTTCAGAAAGCTTTCTGAACTAAGAGAAACAGCAGGAGTGAATACTTGGATCACACATATTATAGCCTAAGTGCTGATCTAAGCTCTTTAGACACACTAACTCCCTCACCTCTCACAAGCACCCTAGGAGGAGAGAACCGCTACCATCCCATTTTACAGGTGAGGGATGAGGGGTAGAGACAGACCAAGAGTCTCACAGCTGGGACACAGCTGAGTCAGGATATTAACATGGGCAATCTGGTTCCATGCTCTTAATCACTTCACTTTTCAGGCAAAATGGGGGATGGGAGGGAGTCATATGCAACCACTTATATCCACAAAACCAAACCAGGGACAGTGGTAGAAGACACTGTTCTCAAGGTTTGGTTTTGTTTTTTAATAAAAATTATGTTTTCAACATAAAAAAAGATTAATCTCTGTTGACTATAAAACTAAACCAATATCCTGTGCTGAATACCACTTAGTGGTGGCTGAGCAACCAGCAGTGCTGAGGCCCGGGCCTCCCCAACAAGAGGCAGGCAGGGGGGCATGCGGGCATACACCGCACCAATTTGCACCAGTAATGGACATTTGCTGGTGAATGGCAGGGCATTTCAGACCACTACTAATTTTTAGGGTTCCTACTGACCTGTAAGATTTTTCATTTAAAAAAATTGGTTCATGCTATTCTCTTAAAATAAATGTATTATCATTTCCTTCCTTTCTGCAATTCTCAATCAAAAATGGGTCTGGCACACAACAGTACCATAGTCTTTGGGCCATTCTATAAATTCTGCAGAGGTCATGGAGTTGAAAGGTTCTCTGTACCACTTGATTTTTCAGTTCAGGGTGTCTGGTTGCCTAAGAGTGATCTCTAAGAGAGGTCATTCAACTCTAGTGATAAGAGAAAGAACTGACATCTTGCAACTACAAACAAAAATAAATAAAGAAAGAAAGAAAGAAAGCTTGTTACCTTAGGATTTCCATAATTCTGAATTGTTTTTAGTCAGCAAAAAGTAAAGCAAATATTCTTCCCTGGCTGGCTCAGATGGTAAAGGATCTGCCTGCAATGTGGGAAACCTGGGTTCGATCCCTAGGTTGAGAAGATCCCCAGAGGAGGCCATGGAACCCACTCCACTATTGTTGCCTGGAGAATCCCATGGACAGAGGAGCCTAGTGTGCAACAGTTCATGGGGTCGCAAAGAGTTGGACACGACTGAACAACTAAGTATAAACAAACAAATACTCTAACAAAAACTCTAAAAATACTGCCTAATCCCCCTGGGAAAAAAAGGCTACCCACTTCAGCATTCAAGCCTGGAGAATTCCATGGACTGTATAATCCATGCGGTCTCAAAACAGTCGGACACGACTGAGTGACTTTCACTTTTACTTTCCCTTTTCACTCCTACTTTATATCAGAAGTACAACTCATCAGAAAAAAAACTTACTCCCAGAAACCCTGTATGAAAAATGGCTACTTAGGAGTGGTTTTAGAACTAAAATAATAATCATCTTAGGTCTGAGGATTTGGACTCAAAATTGATACATGACCTTTCTAAATTAAAAAAATACAACTGGTAATAAAACTAACTGGAAACCCAGGTGGAAAGTACATTTTAAGAAATCTGTTCCTATAATTTTCTGTTTGCCTATTTCTAAAGAGATGATTAAAGAATCACTGGTTCAAAAACTAATGTCTAAACATGAATATTCTTACATGCCACTCTATAGAAGGCATTATTGGTATTTTCAGAAATTAAGGAAAATTAAGATTTTTGGGAAAAAACTCAACACCCATCTAAATATAATGAAAACTCAGTTTCAACATGAGAAGTTTTTGAGATTCACTTAAGACATTCTAATATATTTAATTAAGAATTACAAATCACATTACAGAACTCTAGTATTTACACATTTGGAACCATGATTATTAAAGGAAGGAATGAGTATTTTCTTCAAATATATGTGTGAGTGTAAGACTGGAATTAATGAAATGGAGAACTGGTTTAAAAATACCTTTTATTTATTGATTTTTATAAGACTGACATCAAACACTAATTCTAGAAATAACTAATTTGAAAGGAAAACAAACTGACATATGATAATTATAATAATTATATCTCATAATGTAAGAATTTTATATTTTAACAAAATAACTATATGAAGAGACTGTTATAAATTTCTCCCTCAAATAACTGAATACTTCTTTTAAAGCAGTTTGGTCTTTATACTGACTGATGAGTACCCCTCCTTTTAGTTTAATAATCAAATAACACAAGCTGCTCAGCAAAAGATCTGACACTGGATAGATTAGTTCAAGAATACCCTGATTTGGAATATTTCTTCATCTTTCAATTCCTTTATTATCTGTGTAATAAGAAATGTAGACAAGAACTTCTCCTGGGTCTACTCCAATTGCAAACTTCTGTAATTTTAATGGAAAACAATTTAAAAATAAATCAACATTTGTCCTAATAAATAATTTCAAGTTACACTGAATAGTTTAAATGAGTAATAATGTGTTGAAGGGATCTCAAAAGACATTAATAACCAAAAAGGAAGGGGGAAAAAACCATTATGGAATTATAAAATGATTTTTTTCTGTTATTATTAACAGTCTTCAGTTAGTATTTCCCATCTGATAGGGCTCCATATAGAATCTTATAAATGTCTTTTTTTTTGGTATATTTGTATTGTTTGAATGTTCCAAGTCTAGTAAAATGGCAAATAAATTAATGAATTTAAACAAAAAAGAATGTTTTGTAATGTAAAAACCCTGATAACTCAGCAATAATACAGTGCCTATTTGATGAAAATGCACAAATATTAAAGACTTTCCTGAAGAACTTTATACCTTATACAAAAAACAGGCAAACACTTTAAAAAACAAACAAACAGCCAGTTACCTTCTACATCAGTCTGATGCTCCTCTTCTTCATCATCTGGCCCATCACTTACCAAATGAAGCAAAAGCAGTTAAAAAAAAAAACTTTAATTAATAATGGTATTAAAGCCAATTCTTAAAATGCGACCAAAAAATGAATGTTACAATATGACATATGACATTTAAAAGGGGGAGAAATGACAATAAAAAGGAAGCTTTGCTTCTCACACCATTTCATGTTAAAATCTCAAGTGCCAATGATGCCTAAAAGGAAGTTATCAGTAACAGAATTTCTACCTGACCATGATATACAGAGTGTCAAGTAATTACATAATAAAACTTAAAATAATTTAAAGCCAAAATATGCTAATTTGGTTTTAGATAACACAGCATTTGAATATCACAGAATGCCATGAATAATTATTTATCAGTGCTTCGGTTGATGCCATTTGTATATTTTTAACAGTTAAAAACACATTTTTTCCTATACTTTTCTTATAAATGAAATGAAACTATATACAGAAACAAAAAAAAAAACAAAACAAAGCAACAGAAATCCTGTAGGAAGCAAGCTCTTTTTAATGGAACAGTAATTGGTAGAATGAAAAACAGCAAGCAGTGCAACACATGCATAAAAGTCACACATTCTGCAATTAGGTGTCAGTTGTATCTTAGCAGAATTGAATTTTTTCATTAGATGTAAATTTATCAAGCAGAATCACGTCAAATATAGGAGAAAAGCAGGTTGATACATGTTGGCACTCTAACCCACATTCTTTTAGGAATATGATATCATGCATTAGTGGTGAAAGACTCATCAGTGTTTAGATTTCTGGACTGGACCAACCTGTCTGATGTTGGAAAGGATAAATTGTCCTCATACAAATCTCCTTCTAAACCAAGACTGCTCCAGCTACTGCTGTTACCATTACTGCCAGAGGAAGAAAAGAACAGAGCTGAACTAGAAAATGAATGGTAAAAACAACCCTGGTTTTCTTTGGAACGGCGTCCATCACTGATAACTGAGGATGTTCTGAAGCTGCCTCAGTGGGCGCAGCATCCGTGGAGTTATGTGAAGACCATCGTTGCTACTACATGACGTGTTCGACAGCTTCAGAGATTAGGGAGTTTTCTTACTTGTCCTCAGCAGTTCATGAAAATTATCCTAAATTTATAGTTACTTTACAGATTCAGACAGTGACTTTTAGGACAGTAAATGAATAGAAGAACAAAAAAGTTTCACAATGAAATTAACGTTTATGGCAAAACTTACGACATAATTTGTAAAAAGCCAATGCTGTTCAGTTTGAATAAAGTTTACACAGGTTAACATTCTCTCAAGTCTTTTTCCCTGAGTGTTTAGAGAGTGCATACAGTGATGGCCAGGGCAGGGCAGGAGGATGGGGAAAGGATGAGAAGGAAAACACTGAAACATAGTCCCAAAAGACCTCATCTAACTACGGGGAGAAAAGACATCTTCTGATTTTAAGATACTCATTATTATGTCAATTACCTTTATTTCATACATTATGTATAATTCAGCAGGTGGCAAATAATATACATTTTCTGCAGAATATTGCATAGCCAAAGTCTAATCAAGCGTTACACTTGACAGATCAGCCTGTCACTAACATCCCACCGATACCTTCTCACACTGCCTAATCAAAAGAAGAAAGCAACTACCTTCTACAAGTGCAGCAAAGCGACACAACACATAAAGCAACTGTGTTCGGTTCGGAAACAAAACTAAATTCAGTTTTTCAGATTAAAATCTAAACATGCAATTTTTTAAAATTCTTATCATTAAAATAATTAGTAAGCACATTAGTTTGCAGTGATAAGCAGCTGTATTTTCCCATAGTAGGCTAGACAATTATAAAAATATTTACACAATATAAAATTTGGGTTCTAAAAATGAATTAACATAAAATCATCTTTTATGCATCAGTAAATGTTGATATGGTTACCGAAAAGGGGCTGATTATTTAAAAGTTCTAAAGAGTTTCCAGGCTATCTCAATAATTAACATGTACATATTAGCACTATTCAACTGTCACAAACCGTAATGCATTACATAAAAATTAAAACTGATCAGTGTCTTTTCAACATTACATTCAAACAAATAATAGCTCTAGTGTAAAACCATGAAACCAGCCAGTTTTACCTACACAGTCTGGTGACAGACAAACCAAAAACGAGAAAATATGGAAATATGGAAATACAGAATGGTTAGACAGCTGTGAGCCAAAGAGAGAGAAAATTAATGATCTCAAACACCATATTTATTTCTATTAATAGAATGGTTAACTAAGCACAGAAAAAAATTACAAAATTAAAAATTTTACCCATTTCTACACTAAAGTCATGTATCTTAAGTGTGGTCTCTGCAACACCTGCTTTAAAATCATCTGAGGCACTTATCAAGCATGCAGAATCTTGGGACTGCCAATGACCCAGTGAATCTTAATCTCTAGGAGGCAAGCACACCACCAACCCTGGATGAGCCCCACTAAGTTTTTCTTTGTGCCAGAACCTTAAATTCATACAGTATTGTTAGTTCTTATTAATTCTATGGTCAATTAAACCACAGGGTTTTTTTTTTTCCTGGACAAAATGCTATCAGGTCAGGTTTTTCCCATTCAAGTAATTAATTTTCTGAACCTAAAGATATTTACTCATGTTCAACACAACTGGTTTAGCCTAAGCCTGATTTGGTCTTTCTGAACTCTGGTTCATTACCTTTTCATCTCTGTTTTGAGTCACTCACAAATAATGAGTGTTCTACACCACTGATAAAATAATGCTAAAGAGGAAGAACCAACGGCTGACCCTGGTAGGTACTTCCCTCCTTTTCATCATACCGGACAGCATTCCATTTTGAGTCATTCAACCAGCTACAGCCCTTTTATGGCCACTAGCCTCTAAGTTCTCCCACTTTAACACCAGGATTTCATAAGCAACAATGTCAACTCCACTGAAATTCTAGAAGCCTGTCTCTCAAAGTGAAAGAAGAATTTAAGTGTAAACATTCTAAAGCTATGGAGAGGGCCAAATGATAATCTGTGATATTACCCCACTTCCTACTACTAGTTTTAAAGACTGGCTTTTTTGGATTTAAATTTTGTAAAATATTGGTGGCTTGTGTCACGTTTTAAAAACTATGACAATAAAAATATAAAAATATTAACACTCACTGGTTAATCCAAGCATCAAACCAAGTACTCTGAGATGATGTGTTCTAACAGCTGAAAAGCCATTTCCTTTCCTTCTGCTTCCTCATCCCCTCTTCCCTCCTCCTCCTGTAAGCCCATTCCAAGAGCCTGTTCCCCAGAAGCTTCACAGGGTCCTTTCTACAAGTGCCCAAAACCCCCTCCTCTCCCTAGGCTCAGCTATGGTCAGTGTTTACTATTTCCAAGTATCACTTAATGTGAATAAAGATTTTGTAACATTTTATAGGTTACTCAGGAAGGTCTGTACAGCATTAGGAATAAAAGAAATAATTCTATTATAATTAATAAAATATTCTAAAACTGGTTTTAGGAACAAGGTTAACTGAGAGAATGATACATGAAGTGCCTTCTGTTATATCATACTGAATTTTGTAATGAGTTTACATATTTTCAGTCATTCAAGTATAACTGCTCAAGTTATAGTGATCCTGAATGGACAAATAAGGAATCCTTCCCCTAGGAAAATACTACTATAATATCAAAAAAATTACAGGACCATTTTGATGCCTATTACAGATAATTATTCTTTTTCCTGTTCTTTAAAGTGAGAAAGAAAATTTTTTTCTCAAAAGTTCATGCGAAGGCCAAGTATAGCATGAAGCATATAAAATCAAATGTATGACATATTTTTCAATTATTGGCACAAAGAAAATTAGTCCAGCTAATTACTATATTTAATAAATGTCAAACCATTAGAAATAATGTTGGAACAAAATACACTTTGATAATAATGGTTAGGTTTACAAATTCAGAATTTTAAAATCAAATTCAGTATAAATTTGGAACTTATTTCTGAGGAGTCCGAGTACCTAAACTATGCAATTACATTCAAAATCACAGTTACCTTTCACTTAGATGGTGAAAACTACTGCTTTCATCCTGGTGTTCATCTTCGAAACTTAAGTTGGACCAGCTTCCAGTACTGTCCTCACCAATACTGAGATGCATCTGCTGGCTACCAAGAGACTCAGCTGAATGAAAGTCTTCTGTTTCTTTTGGACTAGAAAAAAGAAAGAAAATAAGTCCAAAAGCATCAGGTTCTGAATTGTATTAATAGGAATATCCATTTGATGACAACAATGACAAAAACAAGAGTCAGACCACTGGTCGATCTAACCCTTTGTTTGGGTCTGCTAATAAAGAGACTTGGCAGGAGAGCTTATTAATTTCAAAATTAACTGAGATATCCACTGATATCCCTAACCTACTCTGTTCATCTATTATGGGTCCATCCCAAGCACATCACTTATTTAGATTCTCTTCAAAGTAGTTCATATTTTCAACTGGGACACTATGACGGAGCACAAATTCCTAAGTCTGCCACATCTGCTTTGTAAACAGTATTTTTATTTGTACCAAAAATTACCCCTTTTCTGGCTTTAAGAACAAAAAAAAAAAGTAGTTCAAGGAATTCTGGACTGTCAATTGAGGTTACAGTCAGACTAGCCAAATCTCTTCCAAGATTCTGAGCATGGATCATAATCCCTCTCATTTTTTTCCTCAATGAAAAGAACTCTATCTTCACAAGAAACTCCATTTTCTGTTCAATTACTGTGTATGGCCCTTCTACATTTTATTCTTGACTTACAGTTTAAAGTGATGTTTTAACTTTCTGTTGAAGTACAGTTGATTGACAGATATGCAGATGACACCACCCTTATGGCAGAAAGTGAAGAAGAACTAAAAAACCTCTTCATGAAAGTGAAAGAGGAGAGTGAAAAAGTTGGCTTAAAGCTCAACATTCAGAAAACTAAGATCATGGCATCTGGTCCCATTACTTCATGGGAAATAGATGGGGAAACAGTGGAAACAGTGTCAGACTTTATTTTTTTGGGCTCCAAAATCACTGCAGATGGTGACCGCAGCCATGAAATTAAAAGCCACTTACTCCATGGAAGGAAAGTTATGACCAACCTAGACAGTATATTCAAAAGCAGAGATATTACTTTGCCAACAAAGCTCTGTCTAGTCAAGGCTATGGTTTTTCCAGTAGTCATGTATGGATGTGAGAGTTGGACTGTGAAGAAAGCTGAGCACCGAAGAATTGATGCTTTTGAACTGTGGTGTTGGAGAAGACTCTTGAGTCCCTTGGACTGCAAGGAGATCCAACCAGTCCATCCCAAAGGAGATCAGTCCTGGGTGTTCTTTAGAAGGAATGATGCTAAAGCTGAAACTCCAGTACTTTGGCCACCTCATGCAAAGAGTTGACTCACTGGAAAAGACTCTGATGCTGGGAGGGATTTGGGGCAGGAGGAGAAGGGGACGACAGAGGATGAGATGGCTGAATGGCATCACCAACTCGATGGACGTGAGTTTGAGTGAACTCCAGGAGTTGGTGATGGACAGGGAGGCCTGGCGTGGTGCAATTCATGAGTCGGACACGACCAAGCGACTTAACTGAACTGAACTGATTTACATTATTAGTTTCAGGTGTACAACACAGTGATTCAGTATGTTTGAGGATTATATTCCATTTAAAGTTATTACAAAATAATGCCTTATATTTATTTCCCAATGCTATACAATTTATCCTTGTTGCTTATTTTACACATAGTAGGTTGTGCCTCTTAACCCTATACCCCAATCTTGGCCCATATTTTCAAACATGAAGAGGGGAAGTGTTAGTCTTCTGATCAAAACCTTCCAGTGGCTTCTCATCAATCAAAATAAGAGTCCAAACCCTTTTAACATGCATCTGCTATGATAACCTCTCATGACCTCCACTGGGCTCCTACTCTCCCTGGCTCACCCACCTTAGCCATACAAGCCTCTCTACTGTTTCCCCAACACACAGTCCCACTAACCTTGGCTGGGAACTCCATTTCCCTGATGCCCACTTAGCTTATTGTCTCTTCCCCTTTGGCTTGCTGCTCAAATGTCACTTTGTCAAAGCTGCTTCCTGCTACCTCTTCAAAACTGCACACCACCCTCGACTGCTGCTGCCCACCGCCACCCCCAGCACTAGCTCCCTGCATCTCCCTATCTTAAGATGGCCAAGAAAAGAGGCAGTGCTTGTCACGGCATTGACAAAAGATACTAAAATATCCTGGGTTACCATGTGGCTCAATGAAATTCCTCCTCAACTCAAGAAATTTTCTCTTTCCATGAGACTAACAAAAATAATCCTACAAACTAATAACACAAGTCAGTCCTGATGTTTTCCCAGGGAGAGAGAAGGCTAAAAGTGAACATCTGAACTAAGCTGTTAGGACAGGTGAGCACAAGGCACGGTGTCTGAAACACAGAACACTGTAGGACTATCACAGAGAGCTGTCCCTTAGATGGCAGCTTATCCAGAGGAGTGGCGGCAGGAGGGAGCTAGCTAGAGAATGCTTGCTTTCTTCACGGGGCTTCCCTGGTGGCTCAACTGGTCAAGAATCCACCTGCAACACCAAACCCTAGGTGGGTAAGACCCTCTGGAGAAGGAAATGGCAACCCACTTCAGTATTCTTGCCTGGGACATCCCATGGATGGAAACGCCTGGCATGTTCAATTATGCTCTTTTTAAGAAAACTTATCTTTGTGAACAGAAATAAAAACGTAATCTCAGAGTGGTACATTAATATGGTGATACTCAGTATTTGCTGTATGAACTTCTCCAGCTGTTTCCTTGATTCAACCTTACCTACTCTATAGCTGTGTAAACTTGGGCAAGGTGACTATCTACTCTAAGCCTCACGTTCCAACTGAGGAAATGGCTCATACCTTCCTTCCCCCAAAGGGCTGCTGAGGGATAATGAGACAGTATCTATGAAAAATAATAGGTAGGATATCAACGATATGCAAATGTAATAGGGAGTATTTCTTTCTGTTCATTTAGGATTAAAAAGAATCACATCTTTCTGAACATCTTTCTAAGACATAAATAATCAAGTTAACTCTTTACTGCAAAACCCAAAAGAAATCAGAAGCTTACCTGCTGATGGCCTGTCCAGCACTGACCACTGCTGACGCCAGTATCTCTGTGCTGAGGCTCTCGGCAAAGCTGGCACCTTCCTGTCCGATCCCACTGTCGGCTGCCTGGCTGGTACTACTCAGCTCTCTCTCTGCCTTTTCAATCGCTTCAGCAACTATCTTCTCAGCAAGCACTGTCTTCTTATCAATATCAATGTGAATTTGAGGGACATCAAGATGAAAAATCCTAGATTTCTGATAGAAGCTGCTAAGCTGTGAATGAGAAACTGGCTTACTACCAGCAAGTGAATCCAGTCTGGGAAAGCGAGGAGATGAATTTCCAGTGCAGTCATGGAGCTCTTTACGGTCACAGTATCGGCAAGCCTGACCCACCAGATGCGACAGCTTTTCTGCGTAAGTGATCCTATCAACCGCTTTTGTGGCTTCAGACATGTGGAAGATGGCAGATCCTAAACCCACCTCTAAAGTGTCACCCACGACTTTGTTAGCATACTGCTCTATAGCTTGAACGACAGTCTCTCCATAGCCACACCCACTCAAGCTGCCTGTACTCTGAGAAAATCTGTGCTTCTGTGAAGAAGGCTGCAAAGACTTGGGAAACTCTGGCCTGACATGAGTCTCAGTATCTTCGTCACATGCGTTTTTTTCATAAAGGCAAGAATCTGTTAACGATTTTGGCAAGCCACCTGTTGATGCCATCAGCTCTTTTGTAACATCTCTTGTGATGCTGTGAGCAAGACAGGTTGAAAAACTATGTAGTTCCGAGCACTCGTTCCTGCACACGTCCCGTGTCCACTCACAAGTCTGGTTTTTATGAAGGTAACTTCCACCACTTCTGCTTTGTCTTTTTTTATCTGCTTCTTGCTGGTGTTCTTTATTTAAAAACAGTAACAGTTCATCGTTGGTTTTCATCTGTGAGCTCTGCACAGGGAATATTTTGGAGCTGCACTTCACTTTGGCTGTTTTAGCTGCTTCTTGCAATCCTGACTTAACAGACCGATAGGCAAGTCTGTTGGCATACTGGTCCATTATTAACTCACTATTGCCACCTTCCTGTTTTAGTATTTGGATAATGTGACCTGCATACTCATCTGTCACACTTTCACAGCTGGGATACTTATACGTTAGACCTGACAGACAAGAACTTGGTGGTAAAGGAAGAACAAACGGATCTACTCCTCCCGGGTGTGCTACAGCCTCTACATCCAACTTCTCTTCTGATCTATAATCTTGGTCACCATCAACACAACTGTTCCTCTTCCTCCTGAAAAACATACAGCTCCTAATTTTTGCTATTTTTTCAGCTTCTGTAATGACTTCTGCTGCCATATCCCCTGCAAAACTACATAATGCTTGTAAGCTTTCATCTGAGCTACTTAAAAAGGCAGGTGACAGGCCTCTTTGACTCTGCACATTTAAGCAAGGGCTTTTCACCCTGGCTTCTTGAATCACTTTATTATCCAAATGGGAAGCCGCCATTTCGGTTGCAAGAGAAACGATATGTGTCGCTAACGCGTCTGCAAACTGAACTTTCTTCCCTGCTGGCTCCAACTTCACGTCCACCTCTGGCTGCTCTTCGCCTTCACTACTTTCAACTTCTTCTGAGAGAGACCGCATGAGCTTCAACATGAACTCTTCTTTTTCTATTGCATTTTGTTCATTTTCAGACAAACTGCTTACAGACGAGTTGTGAGGTGTGGATGGTGGTGTGGCCGGTGCAAACTCTTTTGCTAACTCCCCCTTAAGCTTTTTGGTTAACTTCTTGATATCCCACTCAGAAGGAGCCTGGGATGGAACCAGAGGAGTTGATGGAGGGGTGTCAGGTATTACGTTCCCATCTCTCATTTTCTGTTTCTCTTCCACGTGCAAACCATCTGCACAGGTGAGCACTGTGGATGAGAAAGCATGTGAATGGGGAAAAGAGTTTTCCTGCCCAAAAGCCAAGGGCTCAAGGGCTGAATTATGCAAATTCTGCTTTTTCACAGATTTGTCCTTAGCTATTTCCTTCAGGTCAGCTTTCTGGCCTGCCGCTGCTAGACAAGGTGGTAGTGTCTCCAAAGAAAATCCAGGAGCCGCAGAACCTTTACCTTCTGGAACACAATCCTTTCCTTCTGAAAGTGAACAGTGAGTTAAATGATCTTGAGCTTCAAGAAACTTGGGGAACTCTTCCAAGGTCAACTGTGACTCGTCTCCAGGAACAGGCAAGTCTTTCTTGTGGAGAACGTTTTTATCTACATTTAGGATCACTAACTTGCTTTCATCTATGGAATGTCTGATAATAGATTTAGATAACCGATCAGCGAACATGTCCTTCTTGCTAGCCTCACTCTGTGGCAGTGTTGCTTGATCCCAGTAGAAAGAAGGGGTTTTTCCCTTTCCTGTTTGAGTTAAACAATCTGTGTGTTCTTCTGTTTTTTCAACTTTGGAAGATGTCACTGAATCTATAGTTTCATTTACTATCGTATGCACCATTGCAGCAGAAAAATTGCTAATAATGACAGGCTCATTTGTTAACTTTGAAGAGCTTTTTGTTTCAACATCACTAGTTGGTTTCACCTCATACTGGCTACCGGGGTTGTGGTCTGAAGGTAAACAAATATTCCTGAGACAAGCTGGCTCCTCTTCTTTGCTTTTTGTGGCAACACCTGCTAGGGTAGGACCACCATTCAAATGACTATCATCACATGATGGATAAGACTTTGTCTGATACCTATTAGAAGAAATACGGTATGGGAGAAGGGCACTTCCTGCCAAGGGCACTGGGATTGAAGTAACAATTCCTGAAGTACAGAACAAGGCCTGCTGCACTGTGTATTCCTTTCTATACTCCTGCACTGGTTTTGCCACCACAACTGTTTGACTGTTAGAAGTAGGGGAACACACAGAAGTCTGTGTCACTGACACCACATCTTCTGTGCTCACGAACTTGATGTTTTCTGGGGAAACACTAACTGCTGCCTTTGTGGTGAAGGTAACATCAACTTGAGACAGCTCAATGAACGCTTCCTGTATTACAGATTCAGACAGATCTCTTGCATAGGACTTCACCACTCTGTCTTCATAGTGAAATGACCGACCCTGCAGAGATGCAGGTGTTGGAGGATACGAGAACTGACACACTTCCATGATGCCTTCAAAAACAAGCTCTTCGGCGAGATCTGCAGCAAATCTAGTGACGGTGTTAGTGAAGATCTGTTTCTTTACATATTGTAGATCTTTTAAAGCATTTGAGAATGCCTCACTCACCAAAAAACTAGCCAGGCCACCAATGGCTCGTTCTTTCAGTGAAAAAGCACGCTGCCTTCTCAGTTCGTTAAATGCCATTTGAAAAACGGATGACGTCAATTTGATGGCTAACTGGCATAAGGCATTGGTACATGAAGAGACCCCTTTCTGTAAGTCTTTAAATGCACTGCCAAAACTTTTTTCCACGAGATCTGCTGCAAACTTCTGAATGCTATCAATCACTAAAGGTTTAGATTTACTTTTTTGATCAAGGCTTCCATGCTGAAGAGCTACCATTTTATTTTCTCCCTTTTTAATACTATTAGTGTTGGATGTTGCATTTGTATGTTGGCTATGAAGAACCGAGCCCAGAACTTCACAGGAAAGGCTATTTGCATAATCTTCATAGGTGTAATAAAGAGAATCAGGATTTTCATGACTCCTATCTCCACTAATATCTGTTTGGCAAAAGCATTCAGCTGGAGTACAGCCTCCAAGAGGACTGAAAGCAGAGGATCTAATAGGACTAAACAAACCACTGTCTTCCCCCGAGGCCTTCACGGGGCGGGGAGAATCTGGGGCATCACACAGGTTACTATAAGGGGATTCTGGTTTACGAGGTGTTGGCTTCCTAACATTAGCTGGGAGAGCTGGCCGATCAAACTTGAATTTTTGAGGATTCATAGTAGTGGTTACAGAGCACAATTTTTCATGTTTGTGCCCTTTCTTCTGCGATGGCTTCGCTATAGCAAGATCTTTCAGAAACGGACAAGCAGTCTCTAAAGTTTGTTCTAGTTCATCAAACTGATCAAAACTATCAAAAAACTCACTCACTTCTGAGTCTGAATCCTCGATATCATCTTTTGTCACAGGAATTTTAGGTAACTCAAGTTTTGCTTTCAAACTTTTTTGATAACCTTCTTCATCCAAGAAAATAACAGGACTTGGACTTGAGCACTCTGATTCAGACGAGTAGGCAGGAGAAGAGGAGAACAACGGTTTCTGGGCATCACTACCTTTCTCTGAAACAGCAAAGGACCTATAGAAACTCCTCTGGACCCATGGTTCAGAGACTGATGTCGTGACTGAAGTTCTCACTGGAGGCAGTTTTTTATGTCCCAGAATGTTTATTAAAGAAGCTGAAGGTTTAGCCAATGACTTCTGCTGCTCAGAGCCAACCAGAACCCTGAAATCATGGGTATCCAAATGGTGACCAGAAATAGTCTGTGAAGCAGCATCACACTGGCTCCTTAGTGCAATTATGTTTAATCCTAGAGGAAAAGAACAAAATGATTATTCTTGAAAATAATTTAATTGATTTAAATAAATGGGAATAAGTAGACCTGAAGCATGAAATACTCATTTGTATTATAAGTATCTTCTATACTATTTTAACACAGGGATCCCCAACCTCCAGGATGTGATGCCTGATGATCTGAGGTGGAGCTGATGTAATAATACTAGAAATAAATAACATGTACAATAAATATAATGCACTTGAATCATCCCGAAACCATCCCCTTCCTGGCCTAGTTCCATGGGAAAATTATCTTTCATGAAACCAGCCCCTGGTGCCAAAAAGGTTGGGGACCACTGAATTAACAGATTCACCTCAAGTTATACTTAAGATCAAGTATTCAGTTCAATTCAGTTGCTCAGTCATGTCCAACTCTTTGTGACCCCCTGAACCGTAGCATGCCAGGCCTCCCTGTCCATCACCAACTCCCAGAGTCCACCCAAACCCATGTCCATTGCGTCGGTGATGCCATCTAACCATCTCATCCTCTGTCATCCCCTTCTCCTACTGCCCTCAACCTTTCCCAGCATCAGGGTCTTTTCCAATGAGTCAACTCTTTGCATCAGGTGGCCAAAGTATTGGAGTTTACCCATTACTAAAATCTTCTTATTCTACCCCACATCTAGAAATACCTGGTCTAAGGAATATCTAGCACACTGTCACACGTTAGAAACACTAATATTTAGGTGACCCTGCCAGCTAACTCAAGTCTGAACTTAGGCATTTTTAAGGGAAACAGTGTCTGAACAGTTCAACCTAATAAAAGAAAGAGCAAAACTAAAAACCAGGTAACAATGACCTTAAAAGACACGAGAAAGTTAATTTCTCAATCAGAAAAAAAAAAAGGTATCAATACTTAAATTTGATCAAATTTCAAAATAAATTTCAACTGAACAAGTCTGTCTTAAAACTTTTAAAACTGAACTTTAAACCTTAATTCTCTATTTCAAGAAAAAAAATCTACTGAAGAACAAACCATCATTATATGGCTTTGAAGTCTCTTCCTCCTCTAAGTGCTCAAAAGCAGTGACAAAGTCATCTTCGATGGAAGATACAGACTGGTTAGTATCATCATCATCTTCATTGGTGGCCTCAAGTTGGTGCTTGTGATGCAAATATGTGTCCAGGGTGTATCTTATGCCAGCAGCGTATTTACTTAGGAGACTAAAGATAAAATCAATTTTAAGTCTTGGTAATGTAGGTGACACTCTCATGACACACAGCATTCCAGGATGTTGACTCTGGGAAAAGATAAAAGATGATAACAATTTTGATTTCAAAATATACTATACTTACAAGACATATTACCTGGAAATGAAGCCCAGAAATAACACGATACCATTTTAAAAGAAAAAGAAAAGAACACATGCATCCTAAAAGGCTGCCGATTTTGTAATGTTTAATTATTTTCTTCATTCTTTCTCCACAGCACTTCTCACTATCCAGTGTCTTCTCTCACCTTTCTCTTATCCAGGTATTCAAATTCTACCCATTACGTCTCCTTAAATGTCAAAAGAACTTGCCATCTATTTCTGTGGCAACGATGCTTTCCTGTATTACTATACAGCCCTGTGCTTTTTCTTAATCATTCACCTGGTTCACCAACTATATTATTAACTGCTTAAGGACAGGAACCAGGTCTTAGTCTTCCTGTATCCCATTTTCCTGCAGCTTTCAGCATGATAATACATTCTCTTCTATCATAAAAGAACTGTCCCTTCCTTTCTCCTAAATTCCCCTAGTATTTCAATTTCCAAGGTTTATAGCTTTGATTAAAAATAAAAAGTCAACTGAATTTTCCCATACATTATTATTTTAAAAGACAAATGTTGACAAATGACTTGTTCAAAAGACTAGAAATGAGATAAAATAGCTGATCACATCTTCTAGTAAATAAAACAAAGTAAATATAAATGAAGACGCTAAGGAAGGAATGAGCACAGTTCTACTTTTATCTGTGAATCTCATAAAAAACACAGTAGTCTATAACACTTGAAGGAATAAGTAACCTAAATTTAAACCTGCTAATTCAAGTTTTAGGAGGGAAACTATGCAATGCATTTTTGTTTGATGCATTATCAATAAATTAACACTTAGTAAAGAACTAAATGTTCAATGTTAATGAAACTAATGACCTCACTGAAATGGTGACATTTTTGCTTATAAATAAATAAAGAACACATCTTCAGGTATTGATTTAACATGAAATTTTTTAAACCAGAAAATGAGTTCAAATATATTCTTTAAAAGATAACAGCTCAATATTTACATAAATTTGGAGGTGAAAAAAAAAGGGAAAATTTTGTATGACTTACACATAGGTAAAAATTCAAGAAATCCAGAAATAATCAATTTTCAGAAAAAAATTAATATGTCTTACATACCACTTATGGAGCTTAACACATGGAAAATCTAATTTAAAGCTATGACCAAAATTATTTTACCCTTCAGTGATTTGAAGGATTTATGAGTTAGATTTCTTATGAATTATATTTCCTTGAGATGGTATTAAACAAAAAGAAACTTCACCCAAGCATTTTAAAGTTTAATGCTCTAAATTAACCCCTTCATGGATTGCAGCCTGTTGTGGCAAAGTGGCTTACATAACTCAGTGAAGCTATGAGCCATGCCATGCTGGGCCACCCAAGACAGACAGGTCATAGTTGAATGTTCTGACAAAACGTGGTCCACTGGAGGAGGGAATGGCAACCTACTCCAATAATCTTGCCTGGAGAACCCAGCAACACTATAAATAAGGAAAAAGTTATGACACCAGAAGATGAGCTTGCCCAGGTTGGAAGGTGTCCAATGTGTTACTGGGGTACAGAAGAGGGCAATTACAAATAGCTCCAGAAAGAATGAAGACCAGGGGCCAAAGTGGAAACGTGCTCAGTTTTGGATGTGTCTAGTGGTGAAAGTGAAGTCAGATATATAAAGAACAATACTGCACAGGAACCTGAAATGTAGGTGTATGAATCAAGGTAAATTGGATGTGGTCAAACAGGAGATGGCAAGATTGAACATCAACATCTTAGGAATCAGTGAACTAAAATAGACAGGAATTGGTGAATTTAATTCAGATGACCATTGTATCTACTACTATGGGAAAGAATTCCTTAGAAGAAATGGAGTAACCCTCATAGTCAATGAAAGAGTTCGAAACACAGTAACTGGGTGCAACCTCAAAGATGATCGAATGACTCTGGTTCGCTTCCAAGGCAAACCATTCAACATCACAGTAATCCAAGTCTATGCCCCAACTATTAATGCCAAAGAAGCTGAAATTCACTGGTTCTATGAAGACCTACAAGACCTTCTAGAACTATCACCAAAAAAGAGATGTCCTTTTCATCATAGGGGATTGGAATACAAAAGTAGGAAGTCAAGAGATACCCAGAGTAGAGTAACAGGCAAGTTTGGCCTTGGGAGTACAAAATGAAGCAGGGAAAAGGCTAACAGAGCTCTGTCAAGAGAACATGCTGGTCACAGCAAGCACCCTTTTCCAACAACCCAAGAGACAACTCTACACATGGACATCACCAAATGGTCAATAACGAAATCAGATTGCTTATGTTCTCTGCAGCCAAAGATGGAGAAGCTCTATAGTCAGCAAAGCAGAACATGGAGCTGACTGTGGCTCAGATCATCAGCTCCTTATTGAAAAATTCAGGCTTAAACTGAAGAAAGTAGGGAAAAAGACTAGACCATTCAGGTTCCAAAGAATAGCAAGAAGAGATAAGAAAGCCTTCTTCAGCGATCAATGCAAAGAAATAGAGGAAAACAACAGAATGGGAAAGACTAGAGAATCTCTTCAAGAAAATTAGAGATACCAAGGGAACATTTCATGCAAAGATGGGCTCGATAAAGGACAGTAATGGTCTGGACCTAACAGAAGGAGAAGATATTAAGAAGAGGTGGCAACAATACACAGAAGAACTGCACAAAAAGATCTTCATGACCTGGATAATCACAATGGTGTGATCACTAATCTAGAGCCAGACATCCTGGAATGTGAAGTCAAGTAGGCCTTAGAAAGCATCACTATGAACAAAGCTAGTGGAGGTGATGGAATTCCCGTTGAGCTATTTCAAATCCTGAAAGATGATGCTGTGAAAGTGTGGCACTCAATATGCCAGCAAATTTGGAAAACTCAGCAGTGGCCACAGGACTGGAAAAGGTCAGTTTTCATTCCAATCCCAAAGAAAGGCAATGCCAAAGAATGCTCAAACTACTGCACAATTGCATTCATCTCACATGCTAGTAAAGTAATCCTCAAAATTCTCCAAGCCAGGCTTCAGCAATACGTGAACCGTGAAGTCCCTGATGTTCAAGCTGGTTTTAGAAAAGGCAGAGGAACCAGAGATCAAATTGCCAACATCCGCTGGATCATGGAAAAGCAAGAGAGTTCCAGAAAAACATCAACTTCTGCTTTATTGACTATGCCAAAGCCTTTCACTGTGTGGATCACAATAAACTGTGGAAAATTCTGAAAGAGATGGGAATACCAGACCACCTGACCTGCCTCTTGAGAAATCTGAATGCAGATCAGGAAGCAGCAGTTAGAACTGGACATGGAACAACAGACTGGTTCCAAATAGGAAAATGAGTATGTCAAGGCTGTATATTGTCACCCTGCTTATTTAACTTATATGCAGAGTACATCATGAGAAACGCTGGACTGGAAGAAACACAAGCTGGAATCAAAGTTGCTGGGAGAAATATCAATAACCTCAGATATGCAGCTGACACCACCCTTATGGCAGAAAGTGAAGAGGAATTAAAAAGCCTCTTGATGAAAGTGAAAGTGGAGAGTTAAAACGTTGGCCTAAAGCTCACCATTCAGAAAACGAAGATCATGGCATCTGGTCCCATCACTTCATGGAAAATAGATGGGGAAACAGTGGAAACAGTGTCAGACTTTATTTTTGGGGGCTCCAAAATCACTGCAGATGGTGATTACAGCCATGAAATTAAAAGACGCTTACTCCTTGGAAGAAAAGTTATGACCAACCTAGATAGTATATTCAAAAGCAGAGACATTACTTTGCCGACTAAGGTCCGTTTAGTCAAGGCTATGATTTTTCCAGTAGTCATGTACAGATGTGAGAGTTTGACTGAAGAAGGCTGAGCGCCAAAGAATTGATGCTTTTGAACTGTGGTGTTGGAGAAGCCTCTTGAGAGTCCCTTGGACTGCAAGGAGATCCAACCAGTCCATTCTGAAGGAGATCAGCCCTGGGATTTCTTTGGAAGGAATGAGGCTGAAGCTGAAATTCTAGTACTTTGGCCACCTCATGCAAAGAGTTGACTCATTGGAAAAGACCCTGATGCTGGGAGGGATTGGAGGCAGGAGGAGAAGGGGACGACAGAGGATGAGATGGCTGGATGGCATCACTGACTCAATGGACGTGAGTCTGAGTGAACTCCGGGAGTTGGTGATAGACAGGAAGGCCTGGCGTGCTGCGATTCATGGGGTCGCAAGACTGAACTGAAGGTTATGCTCAAAATCCTTCAAGCTAGGCCTCAGCAACACATGAACTGAGAATTTCCAGATGTACAGAGGAACATGAGATTAAACTACCAACATTTGTTGGATCACAGAGAAACCAAGGGAATTCCAGAAAAATATCTACTTCTGCTTCACTGACTATGCAAAAGCCTTTGACTGTGTGGATCACAACAAACTGTGGAAAATTCTTAAAGAGATGGGAGCACCAGACCACCTTACTTGTCTCCTGAGAAACCTGTATGCAGGTCAAGAAGCAAAAGAACCAGACAAGGAATAAGTGATTGGTGCAAAACTGTGAAAGGAATACGTCAAGGCTGCACACTGACACCCTGCTTATTTAACTTATATGCATAGTACATTATGCCAAATTCCAGGCTGGATGAACCACAAGCTGGAATTAAGATTGTTAGGAGAAATAACAACAACCTCAATGTGCAGATGACACCACTTTAATGGCAGAAAGTGAAGAGCCCCTAAAGAAAAGAGTCTCTTGCGTGGGTGCTAAGTCTCAGTTGTGTCTAACTCTTTGCAACTATGGACTGCAGCCCGCCAGGCTCCTCTGTCCATGGGATTCTCCAGGCAAGAACACTGGAGTGGACTGCCAGACCCTCCTCCAGGGGGGCTTCCCATCCGGGGTTGAACCGGAGTCTCTTGCCTCTTGTGTTGACAGGAGGGTTCTTTACCACTATCACCACCTGGCAAACCCAGAAGATAGTCAAAGCAGAGAGTGAAAAAGCTGGCTTAAAACTCAACAATGGAAAAAAAAAAAACTCATGGCATCTGGTCCCATCACTTGATGGCAAATAGAAAGGGAAAAGGTGGAAGTAGTGACAGATTTTATTTTCTTGGGTCCAAAATCACTGCAGACAGTGACTGCAGGCATCAAACTAAAAGACGCTTGCTCCTTGGAAGGAAAGCAATGACCAACTTAAACAGCATATTAAAAAGCAGAGATAGTACCTGGCTGACAAAGGCCTATATAGCTAAAGCTATGGTTTTTCCAGTAGTCATATACAGGTATGAGAGCTGGACCATAAAGAAAGCTGAGCACTGAAGAACTGATGCTCTCTAATTTGGTGCTGGAGTAGACTCTTGAGAGTCTCTCAGACAGCAAGGAGATCAAACCAGTCAGTCCTAAAGGGAATCAACCCTGAATATTCACTGGAAGGACAGATGCTAAGGCTGAAGCTCTAATACTCTGGCCACGTGATGTGAAGAGCTGACTCACTGGAAAAGACCCTAATGCTGGGAAAGACTTAAGGCAAAAGGAGAAGCGGGAGGCAGAGGACTAGATGGTTAGATGGCATCACCAACTCAATGGACATGAATATGAGCAAACTGCAGAAGATCATGGAGGACAGAGAGTCTGACATGCTGCAATTCATGGGGTTGCAAAGATTCAGACAGGACTGAGCGAGTGAACTACAACAACGCTCAATTGGAAGTCATTTATAAAATGTGCCAACAAAAACTCATTAGAAATAATATATAAAAGTTACCTGGTTTAGAGGATCACTGTTTATATCTGATGATTTATTTATATCCTTCATACAAATAATTTCATTTTCATTTAGACTGCAGAAGTGCAGTGAATTCAGAAGATCTGGGAGTTCCAAAGAAACCGCAGCCAAATCCTAATGTAAAGCAATAACACAATAAATAACACTGTAGCATAACACTTTAAGTCCCTTATATTGTGGCCCTGATCTAAAATCATAAAGTCTACTTGTTATTGTTGTTCAGGTGCTCAATCATGTCCGACCCTTTGCAGCCCTGTGGACTGCAGCACGCTAAAGTCTACTAGTTAGTAAACTTTCCAGTTCATAATAGCTAACACTTGCAGTTTATTGACCACCATCGATTGTTTGGAAACTCAAAAATAAAATGTACTAAAATATTTTAAAATTGACAATTTTTGTAGCATTTTAAACATAACAATACCAGCTGTAACAAGATTTTACATGGTACCTCACACATCAACAACAACGAGGCATTTAACAGTTTCCAGCAGCAAATGTCAAACCTGGAGTTCTCAAGTTTAACCATGAAGTTTCTCAAATGGGATTCTTGCTTTTACACTTCTTTGGCGGTTAAGTTACATATCTGTATAATCCAAGTCTATTTTTCTGCCTTTCCTCCCTTTAGTGAAAATTTTATGAAGATGTAAAGAAAAATGCCTGTTTTTCTTTCCATTTGCCCCTTTTATGTAACTGTTTTGCCCAGTGCAAGAATTATTACCATCTCTGACCATTCCTACAGCACTTTCCTTCATAAACATGGTTTTATCAGTCATTCTTAAAGAGGAAGTGGAGTATGAAAGAAATAACTTTGGATACGTCTTTTCAGCCTTACGTTCTCGCAACTATATCTTCTCTTGTGCCCTCTGTCTAGACTATTTCCTACAGGCAAGGGCACAATCAAGACACACAGCGAAGTTTTCTTTTCTCATCACCAGATACGCATTATCTTTACAAACAATGCAGTGCTCGTGCTGCTGCTTCTGCTAGAAGATGTTTTACTGACACAAAAGGAAACACGACAAGTACAAGTTTACGAAGTAGTACAAGGTGGAAAAAAAGTACCCCGATCACATCTACCCAAGCTTCAACTCCTCTTCACGTAAGTGTGCAGCTTTCCTTTGCTGATCCTAATCTCAACTGTCAGTCCCTCTATAAACACCTGCCTAAATCAAACAGGCTAAAATTTTTACATTGGTTCTTCCTTATTTTTTACAAATTTATTCTTACTTTAACAATTTTAACTCTTTTCTCAATTAAAACCATAAGAATATGACTGTTGAAGTTAGATTATAAAAACCATCGAAAAAAAATAAATCTTCCATTCTACATTATGACAGATGCAGAAAAAGTCAGCCTGTGGTTTGCAACCTTCTCAGATAAATGACTTTTGTGGTCCCCTAACCTAAAACTGCTTTCCGTAACAGAAACACTCAGTGAAAACATGAAAAGTGAAAATGTCGAGGACACACCCAAAAGTTGACCTCAAAATGTCATCTTTTAACTTTAAATAGGAATGATAACAGAAGAGTTTAATGTAACTTTGGGGCTAATGAGGCAAATTTTCCATGCTCTCAAAATTTGTTTCAAATAATCTCTCATGTCCCTTTCCAGTTCAGTAAGTCGACCATACCTGTATATGAGCAGCATCTGTTTCTTCATTAAAACCTAGAAATGTGACCTGAATAAAAAAGGAATAAAGGTCCATTAAAATTTTTAAGTCTTATCTCAATCAGATTGTTGACAGAGCTGAGAAACAGAAAGCAAAGCACACAATGCATTAAAATGCTGCTGCAAGTGATTCATTTTTTCAAAGATGATCACAAAGGTTTTTCACCAAAGGTCTGGCTCCATAATTGGGGTTCCCGAACCTCTCCCACACCCACTCATTAGCAAGTTCAATCCTCACCCTCAAACATAAAGCACACGACTCCTCTCCACAGCCTCTGAGGCCACTTCTCCCCAACACGACCCCAGTCCTCTCCTACCTGCCTCGGGAATCATCCTGTCATTTCCCTGTCAAAACCTTTCCAAGCTTCTCAATGCAGAGTCCTAATGGAGGTCCCAAGGCTCTGGCTTAGCTGGTGGCTTCAATTTTCCCTCACCTTCATTCAAACACATGGGCCCCCTCTCTGGGTCCAGGACACTCCTGATTATTCCTGCCTAAGGGCTTCAGAGTGATACCTTCAACCTGGACCCCTATTCCTTGCCATGTTTACCTGTCTAGCTGCTTCTTGTTCTTCTAGTTCCAACCTAAACATCACCTCCTCAGAGAGGCTTTCCCCGGGAACCTCTCAAGCTACCTCCTGACTGACTCTCTGTGGTATCACATTTATTTCCTTCAATACCTTTACCTGGAGATTTCTCTACAAAAGTTTATAGAAATTAAATTTTTAAAGACAATCGAATGGTCTGAGGAAATGTCACATTATTAAGCAAAAAGGACAAGTTATAGAAAAATGATATAGACTATACACACCATTTCAACCTTATTTTTAAAAATATACACCAGGAAAATAATTCTGGAAGTTAATATACCAAATTATAAGGAGGGATTAACTTTCAGTGATGGAATTATAAGGATGGGTCTTAAAAATAAGATCTTATTTTTCTCTACTTTTATTCCCCCTATGGTTTTTTCTTTCCTCACGTACAGGATTAATGACTTTTTAAAAAAAATACTTTCAGTATTTCTTATTTTTCTATATGGAATATGTACAGTTTTATAATCTGAATAGCATTACTTTAAAATTTTATATTTCCTTGTCTTTGACATCATAAGAAGAAATTTTGACTGCTTGAAGCTAGACTAGTAAACTGTCTACCAAGTAAGTTCTGTGACTAAAAATATGAAATAAGTGGCAACAATATAGTTAATCAATTCTCAAGAATTAATAGAAAACAGCATAGTTAAAATACAAAGCAACACTCAATATACTTTTGACATCTTTCTGACGACTCAAAAGCAAGTCAGAATCTTAAGGTTGTTGCAGAATCTTTATTCTCATTAATTATGAGTACTACCTTCACAGAAATGTTACAGTTAACTTCCAAGTGTCCAGGTAAGTCATTAACCTATAGGAACCTGTCTCCTTACGTATAAATCTTAAGGCAACACAACTCCTCTCCCACAGTTGTGAGGGTTAATATGAGAATGTGGACGAAAGTGCCCAGCATATCACAGGCACTCAATAACAAAGAGACACTCAAATAACAAGCTTCCTTTCTTCAACAAAGATACTTGGGAAATATATACGCCCTAACATGAGACAGAAATTCCTTCTATTCTTTCAAGCTTCCTTTTACTGAACACAAGAGCGAAGATGAGCTGGCATGGAGGTCTGAAGGTGCCAGTAGAGTACTGCGTTTCACAGTGCTTAAGGAATGTGGGCTCAGAGGGCACTGCGTAAACCGCTGGAGCGAGGCGGCCGGGACACCAGCTGGGGGCAGAGGACACAGAAGCCCTGCCACGCCTGGCAGCAGCCGAGATCAGGAGCAGCTCAGCTCGACTAAAGCAGAAACGGATAACAAACAGGAAAGCAGCCCAGAGCCAGAGAACCGAGCTCACACAAAAAGAAAGGCTCAGGCTGGAAGCCACTGCAGGCCTGAAAGCTGTGCTCACCATCCTATGCAGCTACTTCAAACACAGTTCCTCAAGGAATATGAAAGAAAACCATACCCAAAATAACCAATATTATTAGAACCCTGATTTCAAAAAACAATCTTTAATCAACATATTTATCAGTTTTGAGCGTCAATGACCCCAATTTTGTCTCTCTTCCTTGGTAAATAAATATATTGATGAACTATGGTTATATATCGTAGGAAAAAACTGTACCCCTTTTTTATAGTAATAAATTCAAACAAAGATTGGAAACACTGACGCAACAGAGAAAAAGGTGAGCAACTAGTATATCATATCCTTAAGTGGCAAATATCTTACTTCAAAATAAATATATCACTACTATTTCATTTTTGAATCAAAGCACTGAATTTAAACAACCAATATATGAGTATCAGAAATAAGTATATATTTTGTTTCAGAGTAGAAAATTTCAGAATGTAAGTCCCAATTACTGAACATAGTAGAAATCATCTAATACAGAGCTGTGTGTCTGGTGAGTGGTGGTGAGTCAGTAATGACTATGCTGTGTGTGCATGCTAAATTGCTTCAGGTGTGTGGGATTCTTTGCTACCTCATGGACTGTAGCTCGCCAGGCTCCTCGGTCTGGGATTTTCCAGGCAAGAATACCGGAGTGGGTTGCCAAGCCCTCCTCCAGAGATCTTCCTGACCCAGGGACTGAACTCACATCTCTTACGTCTCTTGAATTGGCAGGCAGGGTCCTTACCACTAGTGCCACCATATTAGCAGGTACTTAAAACAGGTACTTCTCACACATGAATTAATGTGCAGAGATTTTAGGCATTTAAAAACAGACCACGCAGTTCTACAAAGATAATGAAAATACACTGTGCTGTATTAGGAAAGGGTATGGAGAGTAATCCGTCAAACCTCAGTCAAATTGGCATGTTCATCCTGCTTCAAACAGTCCTCGGCTGATACACTGCACAGTTCCTTCTCGCTCTGCAATAAAGACTTCACAGACTGGAACACATCTTCATTGAAGCTCTGAAAACACAAGATACTCTTAATTTACTTAATTCTAAGACAATGTAAAAGATCCTGGTAATGGATTAAAAGGAGTCACTAACTTTCCAAAGAGTATTCACTGGGCACCTTTGGATGTAACAGAACTCACTCAACTGAGAGAAAGAACAAAAGGCTGAAGCAGAACTCCACATGCTCAACCCTCAAAAGCCCCAGGCTCTCAACCTGGAGAGACGTGAGGCCCTCAGCCAGGTCCTCTCCCTTTCACCCTGCACTGACACCTAGCAGATCGCACACCTGATTTCCAAGCCACTGGCAGAACAGAAGCAACAATTCATAAGATGATTGGGGGGGGGGGGGCTTACAGTAAGGTATGCTAACAATGTGATTAATTTCATAGCAAAGTTGGAGATGGAAAAATCAAAGAGGTAATAACCCAAAATAAGGCTTTTCAGGGTTCTTAAAGCAGCAATATGATGAAAGAGGGAAGGCATTCCAGATTTGAAAGAAAAGGATGTCATAAGTGCAAAGAAACAGAAACTATAATACAGAAATGAGTATTATAGTTGGATATAAAGAGAACATTAATTTCTCTCTACCTTATTCCCTCCTTCTGATTTGTTGTTCTAGCAAAAATGTCCTTATTCCCTAATGTTCCCTTGTAGAAATCCTACATATTCCAAGACCTGTGAAGATTTCCCATCCCTTAGTCGTAATAAAGCTCTCCCAAACTTCCTACTGTATTGTTTGCACATTAAGACCACTTAATCTATACCACAATGTATTATAATTACTGCTTTTGTATGTATGTCTTTCCTACCTATTAACCCAAATTGCTGAAGTAATTGTCATTTACTCAATCTATTACCCCAGATTTTAGTACCTCACATACAATATGAACTCAACAAAGAGAAAAGATGTAAATATGAAATCAAAGCAATTAAAAAAAATGTAATGTTAAATCTGAACTTTCAATATGAACTCAGGACTCTTTAAACGTATGTACTACATTTTTTCCATTGATAGATCATAGAATCAATGACCCTTAAGAGCAATGAGCATATCCAGCACACAAATTTTGGTTTCTAAATATCATTTACCAATTAAAAGAACTAGAAGTTCCCTGAGTGAAGGAATTCCAGGTCTGAGGCGGAAACTTATGAAGTGCAGCTGAACATCTTACTGTGATACAACAGAAGTGTCTCAAAAGAACACAGAAGCTTGAAGAACACTTGAAGGAATTCCAATTGGCCCAATATGGGATAATCTAAGCATCAAAAGAATACAGATGGTAATGGAGTACAACAGCTGAGTTTTAAAAGAAACTACAAGTCCGTTAAAAGAGACAGATAAAAGGGTAGGGGTTGGAGGACTGTGCTACCTTACCTTAGAACGCTGGCTAACAAATATGAACAGAATGACAAAAATTAAAAATTCCATTTGTAACTCCCAATATAACTACTGATTCAGGAAAGGACTATCAATGTATCCTAATCCACCATATTAAAAGCTACTGGGGAACAAGATACAGTGTTTTGCCACATCACCCTATAGATTACTTATTAGCAGTATTAATTATAAAGGGGTTATGTGTCTTTATGCTGGAGATAACTGGTGGTTTATCAGAGTCAAGGTAGTTAGGGGTAACTAACTATCCAGTCAAGCCTGGCCTTAACAAGATGCACCTTCTGATCTGACACACGAGAATGACCATGACATCATCCGTGAGGTATTCCTACTGAACCTAACCACAGGGAAAAACAAGTGAACTAGGAATATGAAGATGTTCTACAAGATAAGTGGTACAAATTCTTCCAAAGATTTGCCATCATGAGAAAAGAATTTAGACCAGAGATGGAACCGACAGTGGGGGGAGATCAAAAAGATACAATACCCAAATAGAGAATGTCAACCTTGCTTGACTCCTAGATGAGCGGCAAGGGGAAAATCACAAGGACACTGAGACAACTGGAGAAATTTATGCATGGATTGCACATTAAGACCATGCTACTAAATTAATGATTTTCTGAAGGACAGTAATAATGCTGATGTTCTTAAGAGAAGCATGCTAGAAATAAAATAATGTCTGTAGCCTACTCTCATTTGGTTTCAAAAGGGAAGTGTATATGTACAAATATACACACAGAATGGGTTTGGTAAAATGGTAACAGGGTGAATCTAAGTGAAGAGTGTATGTGGTGTTCATTGTACTGCTTTTCCCCCCAATATTTGAACATTCGAAATTTTAAATGATTTTCCTTTCACCAATGAGTGGAAATTTTCAGCCTAAATTATGAACATGAACTTAAAAAAGGAAAAAATATGAAATGTGATATCTGAACATGAGCAATCAACATAAACTCATGACAGTAAATGAACAACAATCACAGTTAGTACCCAGATCTTCATTTCTAAATCAAGAGGTTCTGTGGAGAAAGAGCCCATTCCAGGTCTGAGGAAGGTAAAGCAGAAATAGGGTCAGTCTTATACTAGAAAGCAAGGAAGCAATTAAAGAATTATAAGCCTGAGAAAAGGACTTTGGCATTACCTGAAGGGACTTATAGGGACCAAGTCTGGGGCAATCTGAGCAACTTAAATAAACGAGTGAATAAATAAATAAATGACTGCAAATAAATAAAAGATGAGAAAACATAGTTATTTTAAAATCAATGCTTCCAGAGCAACACAAGTAAATTTAAACGACTTGCATCCACTTAAGGTGACTATTCCACCAAGTCATTCATCTGAAAATTGATAATCACCATTTTGCAACTTTCAAGAATTAGCTGCAGGAAAGGACCATCAAGGGATGCCAAAAGTGTTAATGAAAGTTGAAAAAAACAAGATGCTTGCACACCACCAAGTATCATCCCATACATTATTTGCTAACTAAAAAACAGAATATACACTTTTAAAATGGGCAACAGTTACTACCGTAATCAACTGATCGATTCTAGCATCACTAATCATTAGGAAAACCTGCAATTTTGTCTTCTCACTACCCTTTAGTATCCTGGCTAAAAATTTTTAACTTGAATCTAAGTTAAGCCTTTACACCTAACTTCTAGTTTTTATGAAATATATAGAGAGGGGAGAAGAATAAGTTAAATAGCACTGTGAGAAAACCACCAGAGAAATGCAGAATGTGGAACACTGTACAAGGGCCTGGCCCATTCAACCAGTCAGTCTTGAATTTAAAAACAAAGCAAAAGAGGAGAAGCTCTTTCAGAACCACTCCTCAAAAATATGAGTCATAACCATCAAATGCAATTAGCTCAAATGCAATAGGAGCCTACATTGAACCCAAAATGGAAGTGGGGTGGATAAGGGCCTATAAAAAACATTTTCAGAGTAATAAAGGAAATCTGAGTATGGCTGGGTGTTAGATACAAGTGGATTATACTTAATTTTCTTGAATGTGATCATGTTTGGAGTGAAGAGACATCAAGAATGTTAACTTTTACAAGGATTTACTGTATAGCACAGGGAACGATATTCAACATCTTCTGATAACCTATAATGGAAAAGAATCTGAATCTCTACACCTCAAACTAACACAATATTATAAGTCAATTATAGTTAAAAAAAAAATAAAGGACCATTAATTTTCAAATGGTTCTGCCAAAAATTAAATATACACACAGAAATAAAACAAAAATATTAACTGCTGAATAGGGGTGGTTGGTATGTAGGTTTACATGTGGGTGTACTATAGTTTCTCCATAGGCTTGAAATTTTCATAATAAAATGTTAGAAAAAATTAATGGAATAGAAAGTGCAGTTCTTTCTGGTTCTCATAGTCCCTGATTCCCAATAAATATTCAAAGTATCTCTTTATCTTTAATGCAAAGTAAGGTGAAATCTATAAAATCTGAGTATACATTTCCAATTTCCACATTAGCCAACAGGGAAGATTTTGTCAGCTAATACACACACACACACACACACACACACACACACACACACCTTTTGAAATAAAGATGTCAAAAGTTGTACCGTGCATGCAAAACACACATACAAAGAGTATATAATATTTAGATTCATATACTTCTATCTAAAAGGGTTTCCAAATATTAAAGAGAATTCAAACCAGAACTTTATCATGTGTCTAATATAAACAATGGGCTAAATAACAATATTAAATTAACAGTATGAAGTTTCAGCTGTGGCTGAATACACTGGTGAATTCAAATTAAACAGGTAGGTAGCACAATGCCTGGAGTACATACATGGTCACTAGCTCACTATTATATTTTCTGTATATGTGCAATTTCTTAGTTCTAATATTAATTTAAAGCAATCAGTACAATTTAATTACTAATTTAAAGCTATGGATCCAATGGCTAATCTGAAAAAACTATAATATACCTATAGTTTACAAAAAGTAAAAACACAGAGAAAATAGTTTTTACTGTGAAGTGAAGTGAAGTGAAGTCGCTCAGCTGTGTCTGAATCTTTGCAACCCCATGAACTGTAGCCCACCACCCTCCTCCATCCATGGAATTTTCCAGGCAAGAGTACTGGAATGGCTTTGCCATTTCCGTCTCCAGGGGATCTTCCTGACCCAGGGATCAAACCCAGGTCTCCTTTTTCAAATTAAAAAGGGAACCTACTAAGTATAAAGGTCCCTGAAAACACAAGGGGCATATTACTTAAAAATATAATTACTACAGAAACTAGCACATATTATAAAGCAATTATCTTCCAATAAAAAATTATAAAATAAATTAAGTTTACTTTCTGTTTTCCAACTCTGCAGGCACCTTTCTTGACAACCACTCTATTCCAGTTAGCAGTCAAACCCAAACATTTCTTAGATCTCTGAAGAAATGAATAGCTAAATGAAAAAGCAGGCCTAGCAGCTTTTAAGAACACTAACAATGAGAAGCTGGAAAGACGATCTGCAGAGAAGACAAGAGTCACCATAAGAGAGGAGCGAGGAAAAGCTACAATGCAAGAAGTCAAAGACCATTTATTAAGCAAGGACTTGTCGTCAACAGTGTCATATAATGCAGGAGATGAAGCTAAAAAAAGGTTTGACAAAGACTGCTAACCATCCTCCAGTATTCATTCTCCCTTTCATCAAGTGACACCCCCACAGTGTTAGTCAAGAAAAATGTCAAGAATGAAAGGGTAACAAAATCATCACAAGAGAGGAAAAGAGAGAGGGTTCCTCCTCAGACCAGAAACCCGAAAGCATCAGGAATCACATTTCATTTGCTCGCTCTTTATTTTCCACCTGCTACCTAGCCTAGGGCCAGGCATACTAGCAGCACTCAAGTTTATATCTACTGAGTGAATCAGTGAACAGTAATATTTTGAGGTAAAGCTAAAGATTATGTAAGAAAAGTCACACCTGATGCTTATATTGTGAAGAAAGAAAACTACTGAGAAGAAATAGGGAGAGATTTTGATCTTTGGGAAATAAAGTTTATTGTCTCCATGATTTCATATCACTATTTTCATATATCCCAATCTCTGCATTTTATCATTATTGATTTCAATAAATAAGATTCATTTAAAAACAGTAATATCAATTCCTTCTTGACCTTTTGGCTAAGATCAAGTGTAGAAACAGTAATATCATAACACAGCTGCTTAAAAAGACTCTGACTTCAGAAAAAGGATCAACATTTTTATTAAAACTGTCACTAAAAGGAATCTAATATAGTGAACTTACTTTTCTGACAGATGCTCTAGTTTTCATGTGATTGTTCCTGAAAGACTGGAAGGTCGCCATAACTATACTGCTGTTGTATGTAATCAATGAAGAGTTAATCCACTAAAGACCTAAAGAAAAAATAGTAAAAGAAACTAATTTATTGATCTGAGTAATGCAGGCAAGCACTTTGTCCTAAAATAACTTCTTCAAATTCAGTCACTTAGAAAAATGAAAACATAAACAAAAATTCTCAGACATAAAAATGTACTCAACAGTCTAACATGAATATTTGAATACTCATGAAAACTATGAATACTGGCACCTTAATGAGATCAAATTATTACAAAATGTTATTTTTAGTTTCAAAATTATTATATATTAAAAATTACCCATATTTTGTCAGTCTTAGCCCTTTTTAATTATAAATAATATCTGAAAGCCTTAATAAGAAATATTTCAAAAACTTCTAAAAAACCTAAAACATGGGATATCACAGAAAGAACCTCAACCTTCTTGTCTCCTAAAAGTGACTCTATTCCTACAGCAACCATGAATGCTCTAGACATTCTTATTTCTTGGGGAGAAAGGTTTAATAATATACAAATGAAAATATGAAATCTGTACATACCAGATAAAAACAAATCCCTTCTACAGGACTCTTAGGAGCATACCAATGACAAAAACATCCAATTCAAATGATTAAAACCATAGTATTTAAAACACACACACACACATCCTCCTTGGTACAAAATGCTAGAGCTGTCACTTTTTATCAATGCTTTAATGAAATACCTTTGAGAGTTTAAATCAACTTGGGTATTAACCACTGAATACCCACATTTGACCACAGTAACTTGTCCCTTTGTTCAAAATCTATGGGCACCAGATGCTATGGATACAGGTATGCTGCTGCTGCTGCTAAGTCGCCTCAGTCGTGTCCAACTCTCTGCGACCCCATAGATGGCAGCCCACCAGGCTCTGCTGTCCCTGGGATTCTCCAGGCAAGAACACTGGAGTGGGTTGCCATTTCCTTCTCCAATGTATAAAAGTGAAAAGTGAAAGTGTTCAGTCGTGTCCGACTCTTAGTGACCCCATGGACTGCAGCCCACCAGGCTCCTCCATCCATGGGATTTTCCAGGCAAGAGTACTGGAGTGGGGTGCCACTGCCTTCTCTGGATACAGGTATAGAATGGGGCATATACAGCCCTTCTGGGTCAGAGCCTTACAAGGAAAATGCTTTATTACTGTAAAGGGCAGGAGTGAGAACTGAATTCTAAATCCTTAATACTAAAAATAAATCTGAATAGAGATTGAAGACATGCCTAATCAGTATCAGTCAAATTGGTCTTATGAAGAATTACCTAGTTGAGGTTTTCAAGACATTTGGTTGATATTAATTTATACTATGAAGAGATTTATACACAAAACCAAACTTCAAACTAGTCCCCTACAAAACTTCAAAAAAAAAGAAAGAAAAAAGAAAACCTAAATTATATAGTGGAGTTCTAATTTTATATTCTTTTGCTACAAAGATAAAACTGAAGTATCAGTGCCTGCACACACATGCACCTCACTTTAGGGGCTCCTAGATTCTAATTTTTCACAAAGAATTGTATTTTTTTATTTCTTGGGGGGGCCACACTTTTGGGGAGGATATCAGCTCCCCAAACAGGGATCAAACCTGTGCCCTCTGCAGTAGTACCACAATCTTAACCACTGGACTGCCAGGGAAGTCCCAGAATTTAATTTTTTTAGACAAAGAATTTCTATTCTGAATTAAAATAAACTTCTATTCTATTCTGGTCTAACAGTAAAACGTGATTAATGACTGGAATTGAAGCAGAGTTGTCAGAAAGACAAGGAATGTCCAGACAGCACAAGATAAAGAGCAATACACTGGGATGCAGAAAAGTAGCATTTGTATCCCCCTTGTGACTCTCATTAGCTCTGTTCCCTCTAGGCAAACTCCATTATCTCTGGATCTGTTTCCTCTATGTATATATCTGGGTGTATAGGATGCATGTTAACCTCGATGTATACTACCCTACTTACTGGACAAGTTTATTTTAAGAACCAAATAGAAACTTATAAGAAGCACTTTAAAAACTATAAAACATAGGTAAAAGGAGAACTAAAATATTTACTTACATACCGAAATGATTAAGAGGACTAAAATTCTCAAAACAAGGTATAAAGGTTTATGTAACCAAAGCAAAGAAATAATCCTTTTCTTTGTCCCAGTCCAAGGCACTCTCCCTTCCTCCCCTCCCCATCCCAAGTTCTCTACACCTACCAAAAACCCTCAGAGACAAGTGGACTTGCCTCAAACTTCACATAAAACATATAAAATTAAGAGGCTAACACAAGGATGCCACAACAGTAAAACTCTAACTCAGCTCCTGAGTGAACTGGCACCTTTCTGGAGCACAATTTTGTAATGCATGCCAAAACCCTGAAAACACCCCTACACTCTGACACAGCCACTCCACTTCTGGGAATTCATCAAAGGAAAGAATGCCCCTGGAGCAGCCAGGGTTCTCAGGAGCGCTTAAAACACACCAACAGCTGTGCTAAAAGACTTCCGTGCACATATCATTCAATCCTTAGGACCGACAGAATCCAGTTCTACAGCGAGAAAAACAGAGGTGAGCAAGTTAATAACCACTCACCAGGCCCACACAGTGAGCAGTAGAGAGCTGAGATGCAAATCCAGATCTTCAAACTCTAGCACCCACTCGATTACCCTCCTCTCTACAGTGCACAGAGGCCTGAAAAGCTGTTCATCGCACTTTGTAATAGCAATAAGGACCACCCCAGATGTCAGAAACAGAGCCCAAGAGGGCCTTCCCACCATGGCATGATGTTGGCCATGGTACACAATGGGCAAGGACAGACAACCAGCGTGCAAAGCATCTTTACTTTCTCTGACCCCTAATCTTCCCCAAGAGATGGAGTTGCTAAAAGAGATGGGAGACAGCAATTACCTTTGCAGCTGCCGAATAAAGGCAACAGGAGCAAAGACTAAACTTGAACTCAATGGCGGCATCACCAAACATGAAACTGACCCACTACCTCACCAGAAAGTGGACGCTGCAAAAGGCCAAGCCCCCGAGGCAAGAAGCAGTCACAAGGCCTTCGGGGAAGGCCAGGGCCTCTGATACAACAACGGTATCTGACACCATGTGCTACCCCAGCTCACTACCTAAAATATTCCTGAATGGCAGACCTAAACAGGACACCCTTTTCAAAGCTGAGAACTAAACAATCCAGTATGAACCTACAAAGAATCATTAAAAACACACACACACACAAGATACACTGAAGAAAGGGAAAAAAAAAAACAAAAAAAAACTCCAAACACACTCATGCCACCCAAAACTCACATTATCTATTTTTAGAATTTAAGAAACTAGTTTTAATCCCACATTTACACTCTGCTTCACTCACTGAAGAAAAATACTTACTGAATCCTACTCCATTACTTCTGTGTTTCACTTAAAACATAAGCAAAATATTAACCTTGCAGAGAAAAGAAATCTATCAAAAAATATCTATGAAACAGTCCATAAGAGTGAATCCAGCATGAGATGGTATGACTCATACTTCTGATAAAGCAAAGAAACAAAAATCTCTTTAGAAAAGACACAAAGGCATATGGAGGGGAAAGAGTAACAGAGTAGGGTTCCTCACTCTTTCATAATTACAGAAGATGTACTTTTAAACAGATTTCACAAAAGGTGCAAAAGACAGCATTTTTCCCTGGAGCATCTTTATGTTAGGAACTTTTCCCTTAATGCTTTTTTGTTTTGTGTTCCATTCTGGGTGAATAAACAAGAGTCCTAAACAGGAAATCACTAAGGGTTTTTCTCTAGAGTCAAATATTAGAGTGAACCTGGATAATGTTTTACTAAGCAGCTCAAAGAAAAGAAAGTACATAAGGACAAGGCAAACAACTGAAAAGTAAGCTGTCAGAGCTCAGGAAAGCCACAGGATATAAAACACCATGAAATAAATGAAATCTTCTGAGCAGCAGCAAAAAAGCAGAATAGATATTGCTGAAATGGAAACAAACAACAAAGTTTTAAGAAATATCACAAAGGAAAAATAAATACCACAGAATGTAAAAGAAAACAAATGAAAACTAGAAAAACAATTATAAAGAGCACAGAAAACAGGTATCAGACACTTTGAATAAACTGTACCTATCCTTGATCCTGCGATTTCACGTCTTAAAATTTATCCTATATACTCACACAAAATTCATGAGGATATATGTGAAAGAATATTCACGACGACAAAAAAGGATGAAAACTAAAAATAACCTAGAAGCCCAACAAGTCAAATAAACTATAATAAATTCATATGACTGTGTTGGAAAGAAAGCAATATATACTGACGACAGTCCAGAATGTTCACAATATATTAAGGAAAAAAGAAAGCTACAGAAGAACGTAAATAGTGTGCTCTCGGTGATTTTTTAAAAAATTATATACATACAAAACTGACACTGCATGCTTCCCTGTTTTTGAGTTTTGAAGACAAAAGTGTTTTATTGTATTTGTATTCAAGCACAGTAAGCATTCAAACATAAAATAAAAATAAAAAATTATTTTTAAAGTACAAAGTAGATCTTTAAATGTGGAAATGGATACCTCTACATTTAAAGAATTATTTCTAAAAATATAACTCTCCAATAATTTCTAATTTTATATTTGGGAACATATTTATAATAAATACTCCAAATACATATTTTGGCCAAATCCCAAATATCCTAATTTCTAATTTTATATTTGGGAACATATTTATAATAAATACTCCAAATACATATTTTGGCCAAATCCCAAATATCCAGTGTTAAATATTCTGTTGAATATAAATACAACTAAATAGGACAAAATATGTGAAACATTAGTTTCAGACACTATCAGACAAGAGACAACACAAGATTGGATCTATGCAAGACTATGATCCAAGAGAAACACTTCCAGGTCCCAACACAAGGAGAGGCATGCCAAGCAGTCCGGCAGTCTCACCGAATTGAAGAAACAGGGACCCGAGTCCGGGAAGGCCAAGGTGCTTAGAATCTGCAGGGCAGAGTACTGGAGGAAGAGCTCAGAAAGAGTCAGAACTTTACAGATCTGCAAGGTGGGCTTCCTAGGGTCCTGGGTCTACTGCTGACATATGCCAAGCAGCTGAGTATGGGGAAATAATTTCCAGAGAGCAGTAGGCCAAACAGTACCTTAAGCCACACAGGACGTTTGGAATAAGTCCCACCAACTAGAGTGGGAAAACTCCGTAACATACCAGGAAATGGATGGACTCCTCAGAAGGGAATTTGCCTCAGCTGAGGAACTAAGTCAGCACTACAGTCTGTTCTGGACTTACCCTAACAAAGATAAAAGTCAAGCCTCAAAACACCCAACAGACTACAAATCATCCAGCTGTATACTCCAACTAACTCCAACACTTAAGGAATACAATGAAACTGAGCAAGTAACAACATAAACTTTAATGGCTGGCACACAGTCAAAACTTGTCAGACATACAGAGGAGAAAAATAAGACCCGTAAGCAGGAGGAGAAGATAAAAGTCACTAAGTGCAGATCCAGAAATGACCAAGATAATGGAATGCACAGAAAAGATACTAAAACTATATTATAAATGTGTTCCATATAGTCAAGAAAGGAGAGAAAACATGACTATGATAAGAAGAGAACAGAAGATACAAGAGATTCAAACTGAAATTCTAGAAATAAAAATAAAGTACATCCCAGATGCAATTAACAGCAGATTAGACACTGCAAGAGAGAAGCTCAGTTACTTTAAAGACATAGCAATAGAAACTACCCAAAATGCTGTACAGAGAAACTTAAAAACAAACAAATGACTCACTGTAAAAGATGAATAACTGGAACCCCAAAAAGTGTGGGAACAAGGAGAAACATATGAAGGCAAAATGGCTCAGAATGTCCCAAAGTTGATGAAAACCATAAACTGACAGATTTAAGGAAGATTAACAAACCCTAAGGAAAACAAACATGAGGAGGACTTCACCAATACATACTACAACCAAATTTCTGAAAATGTGTGATAGAGAAAACTCTTGAAAGCAACCAGAGAGAAAACTACACATTACATACAGAGGAACAAAGGCAACAAATTTCTTATTAGAAACTATGCCAAACCGTAAAATAAAACAATGGGCAAACATCTAAAGAGTGTCAACCCAGATACACATTCCCAAATATCTTTCAAAAATTAAGAGAAAATAAACTTATTTGAACTAAAAAAAGCTATGAGAATTCATCACCAATCAACCATCATTATAATCAGTGTTAAAAAAAATTTTTTTCTACAGGCGAAAGAAAAACAATATCACATGCAAATCTGGATCTAAACTAAGCATAATATCTCAAAGGGTCAATATAAGAGTAAAAAATATTTTCTGCTTTTTTAATTCCTTAAAAAATAACTTTAAACTAAAAATAACAATGAATTATGGGGTTTACAACATACATATAAGTATGATGTGTGACAAAACTACACATAGCATATCGTGTGTTAAGAACTGAAAAAAACCCTCTCCTACACTATACAAGAAGCAATATTGATAAGTTATCTTGTTAACCCCAGAGCAACCATCAAATACAAAGCAAAGTGGTGTGAAAGGGTGCTATCCTCTTTTTGCAGATAAGGAACCCAAGGCTTCATCTTCACAGGATGGTTAAAGGATACAATTAAATAATACATTTTAAAACAATACCTGATGTAGAAAGAACTGAAAAATGCTAGCTTTTTCCTTGGGTACAGTCCTGCAGTTTGATTTATAAAATCTAAAAATATCACAGCTATCAGTTACTACTTTGTCTTTCAACACAATAATCATTCATGTAAAAAGAAGTGTGAATGTAATCTGACTATCTACTAAGGTATCTGTTTCTCTATAATTTCCTGCATATGAACAATAAGCATAACTTTAAAAAATACCCTAAAATACTGAGGCTGCACATTCAATGTAAATACGCTTCCTAGAAAGTAGGGTAATAATGTTCTTAACCTTTTGCATAATCCCCACCTACAAGATTATTTTTAACAAAAAAGTATGCTCAAAATTTTAATTCAGGAACACACTTCTCCATGTCAGTGGCATCTGTGATTTCACAGCTCTAAGAATATATTGCTGAAAAGGCACTTAAGCAGCTCGTGGAAATAATAATAAGGTTCTACCCCCAACTGCCAGCAGCAGGAACGAGTGAACAGATATCCTTTGCAGATGGGCCCAGTGCTTGGCACGTGTGAAGCATTCTAAAATTTTGTGCAGAACCTATTAACCAACAGAATACCCGAGGCATAAAAAAAGACTGTGAAAGGTAATTTTAAGGTTTCAAGGTTGGGGAGCTGTAAGTGAAGACAAATAGAGGGTAAGTGGAAGATAGCAGTATTTTATGTCAAGATAATATCCAAAGAGCACCTTAAAAATACATTTAGCTGCGGTAGTCAGAGCTAGAGACACTAACTCTAGGAACTATCTGCATAGAGAGAGCTTGAAAGCTGACCCTAGAGACTCTGACAAGACAGAAGACAATCATGATGAACAGTCCCCAGGCAGGCAAACGAAGAACCACAAATCAGTGGCAGTCAAAGCAGGTAGCGATTTAGGAGAATTTAGATGTCACTGAAGTCAAGAAAGTTTTAAGTATGCAGTGGTCAGCACTAGACTTAGCTAGGAATGACAGTTTCTTCTTCAAATGTTGCAGGAGCCACACCACAGTACCCACAGCCCTCAGTCAGTCACACCACATCCCTTACACTCTTGCCAGTCAGGCACTGCTGAATTGCTGATAAACAGAATTCATATTTTTCACAGCAGAAGTTGCTGTTTTATACCCATTTTTACATAAGAAAACTGAGACACAAAACATTTGCTTCAGCGGTCCTCCAACCATTCTGGCACCAGGGTCCAGTCTTGTGGAAGACAATTTTTCCTCCGAATGGCAGGGCTGGGGAGGGGGGAATGTTTTCGGGATAATTCGAGCACACTGTATTTATTGTTCACTTTATTTCTATTATTATTACATCAGCTCCACCTCAGATCATTAGGCATTAGAGCCTAGAGGCTGGGGACACCTGATTTACATACACATTTGGCCCTCATACACCTAGAACCTGTCCTGAAGGAGATCATTGCTAAGAGCAAGTTCAGAGGATTACTAAGGGGAAAATTCTAACTGTAGGAGGTCAGAGTACACGGGAAGTACCCACCTTTTCCTGCCTGTTCACACCCCCTTTACTAGAGAACTTGTAGTACCCAGCCTGAAAAAATACAAACTGTGGGACTTTTTTGGGACTTTTGTATAGGGCACACCTACATCTCCATCTTTCCCCACCCTCAGCCAACAGGACTACAGTAGGTACCTGACCAACTGGACTATCTCTCTCTCCAGAAATTCGGAATTAAGACATGGAGATATCTCTAGAGAACCATACTGCAAAATCAAAACATCTTGTGTTGGCACTAAAGCAAACCAAAGTCTCATGCAAACCAAAGGTACGGGGAAGCAGAAACCAAGAACTTGAAAGAGTCAGTCTGAAAGAAGTCGAAACAGACACTACAGAGTAACAGAGACACAAGACCCATGTCATGGCTTCCCAGAGAAAAACTGGCTGGTTAACTGCCTGAAGATGTTCTGGTTTCCAAAACGCTGAGCTGGACTTCAGATGCTTCTGTCTGACAAATGCCCTTTTTAAGTAAGTTAATTCAAATGGTTTCTGTTTCTTGCAGCCAAATAATCCTCAAGACATTAAAAGAGGTCAAAGAAAAAACACTGGGTAAGCAGTTACTATGTGCTTCACCGTAACTAAGGTTTTAAAAACTCTCCTGTTGGGGATGAAGAAAAAGAGGCTTTGTAATATCAACGAACAGATCTGATGGACTCCCAAACACAAACTCTTTTTACATTTTTCTTTTACACTGTACCTCTTTTTCACTCAAGTAATATCTAATCTGTTCCAATCCTCTATGCCATTTATCTATTTTCCCATGAAACATTCTCTGATTAGTCCAAAAATGTTTTCTTTTCTCCTGTCCAGTCTCTAACCTATACATTTCAAATGCCTTTATGCCAATATTTTATAATAAACTTTAATATATGAAGATGAATGACAGAATAAAGCCACTTGGAGCTGTCTGTTTCTAAACTGATGAAGTATGTTTCTTTCCTTACTTTACCAGTTTATACACTAACCCTTAACTCAAGCCCAGGCCAGCTTAGATCTTTTCCTGACCTGTCCCATTCCTCATTTCCTCCAAATCATTGATTTTACTACTAAAATGCAGGCCAGAAAAAGAACAGTTTAGCTTATCTAAATAATCACCCTACCCAAAGTGACTTCATTTACAAGTATCTACATCCTAAACCTGAAAATATTGCAAACAAGTGATAAAAACCAGCAAAAAAAAAAAAAAACTGCTTTTCTATCCCTGAAAATCAGCTTCCCAAGATGAAATGGCAGAGAACTTCTTAAATCTATAAAAGTCTCTTTTGCCCATTCTCAGAAAGACACTGCTGAAGTTTTTCATGTTTTCTCCAAGTACAAACAACAGCATAGCCTACTCACTACTGGAAATTTCCCTAAGAATAACCTAAAATGTATCATCTGATTTGGTTTTACTTTTCCAGACAGTTAAGTTCCTGGAATTTTTCGTTTAAAAAAAAAGAAAAACAAATGTACTATCCTTCTTCCAGCCTTGAAAGGCAAAGGAAGACTTCTTCAGCTTCTAGACTTCTTCGAAGAGTTGAAAAGCTAGAGAATTTCTTACTGTGAGAATTTCTTCCTGTGGTTCAGGGTCTTCTGCAGGTCCCATCTCCTCAATAACTGGGAAATATCATTAGCCTGGAGGTAAACCACTAGGCCTTTATTAACAGAGCAGCTAAGTGGGTACAGATTTTCATCACTAGGTACCAGTTCAATTTTGAGAATTTGTTCTGACTGCCCTTTACATTCTCAGATTTCTCATAAACTTCTGTTACAGCCAAGAGTGAAATTCACTGTCAACCTTTGGGTCAGTTCTGCCACAAGGGCCATAACGAAGTATGCACAATCAGGGTACTTCTTGAAAAATATAACTGTGTATTTACAGAGCTTCATTAAAATGGTATATCTAAACTGACAGTGATTGTGCTGGGCACTGGGATGCCATTTCCTCTAAAACCATAAATAAGACAATAATAAGACATTAAAGTAACTGCTGAGAACCCTAAATTTTGTAAGTACATTTCCTATTTCCAGACATACCAAAATCAGTATCATTCAATTATATCATCCCCAACAAGGTGGAAAACGGCTAAGGAAAGCTTATGAGTTTTGCAAGGGACTGAGGAATTACAAAGCTGAAAAGCGAACCAGAATGTTTATCCCCAGGCTGCAAAAAGGCCATTACAGTATTTCTCACCCTGAAATTTCCTTAGCATCTTAAGCTAAACCACCTCCAGTTTAACAGGGGTTTCAGTGGCAGGAAATCAGACTGCCCCCACGTCATACACTGCGGTTCAGATTCTAGTGCCATTGTTATTCTGCCAACGTTTTTAACACTTTGGTCACACCCACGTATTTTTTTAATAAAGCAGTTTAATTGCCTGGAATAAAAGAATAAGTCTACCCAGTCCATTCAGATGAGGGGTGGTGGCCTGCATTTGAGCCGTTTAACAGCGCTGAAGGAAATCTGAGAGCAGATAAATCCAAGTAGCACGCCGAGGAGCTGCTTGACGCTTTCCGTTTGTCACAGTATTGGGNGATTATAATCTATGTAAGAAGGAGCCCCCAAATTTTTAATTTCCAGTTGACTGACATTCCTGTTCTAAAATCTGTTAGGTCAGAGTCCTGGTTCTGTTTGCCATATTTTGTTTAAAAAAAATCTAGATATTCTCCAGTTACTGCTGTTTAATTAAAATTGGAGAAATAAATGGGAAATTTTATTACATGGCAAAATGAATGGCCCCCAAAAAATCATTACCTTTGATTTTTCCCCCTCCATTTACAATTCACAGATAACCACCTCTTCTGTCCAAAGGTCATTTCTAAGAATGCTGCTGCTGCTAAGTCGCTTCAGTCGTGTCCGACTCTGTGCGATCCCATAAACGGCAGCCTACCAGGCTCCACCCCTGGGATTCTCCAGGCAAGAACACTGGAGTGGGTTGCTATTTCCTTCTCCACGGTTCTAAGAATAGCCAACATAAAATGATGTTCAATGCAGATATTTATTCGTGAGTATAAGATTTGGAAAGATAGAGGTCAAGGGCTAGAAAATGGAGATGTTTCACTAACAAGAAACAGAAATCAGGAGAACTGAGTTCCAACTAGAAGAACTCATTAACTGGTGACTCAACCAAATCAAGCAAAGTACCGTATCATCTGTGAGTCTCAGCTTCCTCATGCATAAAACAAGACAATGAACTAGCCTGCACGCAAAGTGGTTAAGCCTGAATTATATCTTGGTATGCACACACCCACAAGAGGGAAGCTGGAAAGGGAAATGAAATGAATTTTTATAAAAACCTAGCAGAGTCAGCAGCACAAGTGATATGAAATTGGAAGCTCGTACACACACACACACACACACACACACACACACACACACACGTATACACGCACACACAGCAGCTGAGAAACTATCAAACTGATTAATACAGATACCAGGAATGCTTCCCTAAGAAACCTTGGCCTTCTCAGAGTGTGAAAATGGAAACATTCCACCTGCTCAACCTCATATTCCCTTTCTCTGTAGCTATTTTGAACCGATGTAGTGTGTAATAAATAATGACTCACATATTCCTAATCAGAATTTAAGAACTAGAAAAGAAATGTTTAAAAGATCTGGGGCAATATTTTAAAGTTAAGCCAACACCTTGATTTTAATGAAAATAAGATTTCAACACTATAGGGTTATTTTTTTGAAAGGAAAAATACTGAATGAGAAAAAGTATTATTTTAACATATTAAGAGCATCCATTTAAAATGCTGAAGGAACCAAGTACTCTTTGAATGCTGTTTGCAGTCCTTATAATGATTAACTGAAACAGCTGCTCCATACTGCTAATTTAATGCACAATGGGCACAACTCTCTCATTCTAACCTAAGCTAAAACAGCAATAAACCCTCCCAACTCAAGCTAGCAAGACAGTCACTGTTGTCTCTTGCGATCTACAATTATTTCTAGGCCAACAAACATAAAATGAGAAGAAATTAGGATTGAAATCCATTTCTACAGATGTCCCTAGTTTCTAGATAATTTTTTGTTTTCTTTTTTAACAGTTTGATATATAATCCACTTATCATACAGTGTTCAAATGTACAATTCAGTGGTATGGGTATACTCCCAGAGTTGCCCAATCATTAGCAAAATCTAACTTTGGAACAATTTTTTTCCCCCAAAAGAAATGCCTTATCTGTTAGCAGTCAGTCCTCCACCCTGTCCCCAGCCCTATGCAACAGCTTTTTTTTTATATAAAATTTTTTTATAGACTTTCCTATTCTGCAAATTTTGTATTAACAAATTTATCCAATATGTGGTCATTTGTCTCACTCAAGTCATTTAATGTTTTCAAGGGCCATCCATGTATCATGTAGCATGTATCAGTACTTCATTTTTTTATTGCCCAATAATGATTCCATTATGGATATGGCACATTTTATTCATCAACATCAATTAATAGACATTTGTTTTATTTCCACTTTGGAGCTGTTTGTGTGGATGTTGCTTATTCTTTTTTAATACTTTAAAAAATAATATATATCCAGTTTCCAAGTCCATATTTTTTTCTCCTAGCAGAGTTACTGTGCTCCTGTTGTTATGTAGTCACTGAGTCATGTCTGACTCTTCGGGACCTCGTGGACTCTAGGCTGCCAGGCTTCTCTGTCCATGGGATTCTCCAGGCAAGAATATTGCAGTAGGTTGCCATGCCCTTGTCCAGGGGATCTTCCCAGACCCAGGGATTGCACCTGTGTCTCCTACCTTGGCAGGTGGATTCCTTCCCACTGGGCCACCAGGGAAGCCCGTAGCTTTGTCTTTTTTGCCTGCTGTTTGAAATGTGCACTCATCCCCAGAAGGCCAGCATTTCTATTTGGGTATGTCACATCTGGCCATATCACTGCCCTGTTTAAAACCTTTCAGTGGCTTATGATTGGTCTACCCATGATCTTCCTAACTTTCTTCCCTGCTCTGATGTCATTCTCTTTCTCAGATAGTCTTTGTTTCAGTTCCTGGACGTAGGGCCAGACCCTCCTTGCTTCAGAGCCTTCCCACAAGCTGTTCCTTCCTTAGTAAATGTTCTTTCTCTCCCCATTCCCCTCAGCCTCTGAATGAATGCCCGTGAATCTGCCAGCATCCTGCTCTGCTCTCAGTTCATCAAGAACTCTTCCTAACTCCCCAGACTAAGCTCCTCCTTATCTAGGACTCTCTACTTTTTCTTCAAAGCATTCATCAACTTAAAATGATTTCTAGTTGAGTAATTGTTTGGTTACTGTCTCTTTCCCCTGCTAGACTGCAAGATCCCTGAGCAGGAAAGTCGTCTGTTTTTACTTAAACATGCCTGGCACACAGCAGGTGTTAGTAGTTATTCAGTAACTATTCAGAGGAAGGAAGGGAGAGAAGGAGGGAAGAAAGGAGGGAAGAAGAAAGAAGGAGAAGGAGTGGGTGGGGAGGAGGAGGGGGAGGAAAAGGAAGAGGAAGAAGAGAAAAATAAGAAGGAAAGGAGGGAGGAAGAGAAAGAGAGGGAGGAGAAGGAGGGGAGAGTGGGGAGGAGCAAGAAAGGGAAGAAGGAAAGGGGGTTCCATTTTTCCCTCTTTTTCTAGACTTGAACTAAATTTTAGGCCCACCATGGAGACTCTTGGGCCCACAGTACTACCTCAGCAAACCAAAACTTAAAGAACTTTTATGTTCCTGTAATTCATCCACTAGACCAGAAACACAGTATATTCAGTCAAACAAACCCCCCTGTTCTCGCCTGGGGAATCCCATGGACAGAGGAGCCTGGTGGGCTACAGTCCATGGATGGCAAAAAGTCGGACATGACTAAGTGACTAAACAAATCCCCAAATGGCAAGGCAACGCTGAGTTTATTTCCTTGTTCCTTCTCACCCCAAGCAAGGTTGACAGTGTGGCCCTAGACAGTCAAATATTTTCTATTTTTGTTTTTCCCTGTTCTTTAACCTGCAAAAGCTTCCTGCCTTTCATTCCATTTTGCAGGTCTCAGAATGGAGGCTGTCTACTTCATGAAGAGTTAGCTCATTTGTATCACCTAAATTGTTTTCTTTAAGCATTTTTTTAATACCAGGAAAGTCCTGGTCTTCAGCAAGTCCTGAAGCAAAGTCCTGATAAATGTTGTCAGGCCCATCTGTGCTGTGGTGAAGGAAATGAATAGAAAGCCTGGCCCATGCTTGAGCTGGTGTAGCAAGGGATGCACATAGCCCCTGCCCCGTGCTTCTTACAGAGAGGGCGATGTGCCGAGGGAAAGGCATTGGTGTACACTGAAGCTGAGGCCTCAGTATGACAAGTCAGAGAACACAGGCTGTGTCTAGTTTACCTAACATATGCCAAGGAAAGCCTCGGCGGTCCCCAGTCCCCAGGACACATTTTAGTGGACTGATTCCCAGCAGTCAAGTTAGTGGCTGGTGGATCTCCTCCAGAGTAATTTTGCCATTTAATGAAAATGTTACTTCCATTTGTTTGCATAGCCTAATGGAGCCAAGACATTTGAGTTATAGGCGCATGAAAGAATCCTGGCCCAGCCCGGATGAATGATTTGTTCTGATCACCTGGGGCATTAAGCGTCGTGTTGCTGTGGCTGTTTAGTGAACTGTGTACAACTCTTTTGTAACCCTCTGGACTGTAGCCTGCCAGGCTTCTCTGCCTATGGGATTTTCCAGGCAAGAATACAGAGTAGGTTGCCATTTGCTCCTCCAGGGGATCTTCCCAACCCAAGGATCAAACCCGCATCTTCTGCACTGGCAGGTAGATTCTTTATCACCGAGCCACCTGGAAAGCCCACTAAGTGTCATGATTCTGACTAACGTTAGCTCCTTCAGTCTGGTTCTGCCTTTCCACGGAACTAGGCATGCGACACAAAGCTAGCTCTCAATGTAATCCTCCTAATGACATTTTGACGACAAAGCAGGCATCAGCTTTCCTCCGGACCTCTGGAGCTTTACACCAGCAACCTCTGACAGCCAGGAGTAGATTCCATGTCGCTTCCTGTTTGAAAACTTGAGTCTCCCTTTGGCCCACTTGCTGAATTCCTGTTTCCTGCCTGAGTGAGGGTGCCAGCTGGCTGTTCACTTGTGACAGAGAGATGTCAGTCCTTCTTTGTCACGCTGCTCTCTGGGGATTTGGGAGGTTTTAGTATAATGAATCAGTACTCACACGTATGCAGAATAATGGAAAATACAGGAAAAAATAGCGCTGATTCCCTTTCTGGTGGTTGCTTTACGTACATTACCGTTTCTCTGATGGCTTAGACTGTAAAGAATCTGCCTGCAATGCAGGAGACACAGGTTCAATCCCTGGGTCGGGAAGATCTCCTGGAGGAGGAAATGGCAACCCACTCCAGTATTCTTGCCTGGAGAATCCCACGGACAGAGGAGCCTGGTGGGCTACAGTCCATGCGGTGGCAAAGAGTCGGACCTGACTGAGCAAGTAATGTTTTCACTTTACGTACATTATTTAGTAATATTTAATAAACCAACTTTGGAAGGTGGGAAAATATGAAAGTTATAATTTCATCAGCCAGTTAAAAACATAAAAATACTTTTTAAATTTAAAAGATGAAGTATCTCATTCACGACTTTGTTTTGCGTGAGTGATTACTCAGTCATGTCCGACTGTTTGTGACCCCATGGACTGTCGCTCACCAGGCTCCTCTGTCCGTGGGATTTTCCAGGCAAGAATACTGGCATGGGTTGCCATTTCCTCCTCCAGGGGATCTTCCTGACCCAGGGATTGAATCAGCATCTCCTGCATTGGCAGGCGGATCCTTTACCATTGAGTCACCTGGGAAGCCCTGACTTTGTTTCACTAGTGTGTGTATTACATCACAATCTGTTGTGTCCTTTATAACATTTACCTTACTCCTTTGTAATGAGTCTCCTGAAGGACAAAAGTTCATCTTAACCTTTCGTATAAAATGATACCTAGTAACATTTTTTGTTGTTTGTTTGTCTTTACTGCAGTACAGTTAATTTACAATGATGTGTCAGTCTCGGCTATACAGCAAAATGACTCATAGACATATATACATTCTTTAATTTTCTTTTCCATTATGGTTTATCCCAGTAATGATTTTATGTATAGTAGGTATTTATTAAATTCTCTGTGACTGCTAAAATCCTGACTATAAATATTAGTAAACAGTACAGAAGATAATTCAGAAGTGCCACTCCAAATTAAAGACATATTGAATTGGAAAAGTATATTTAAGTGCTATTATATATCATCTCATATATAATAATTTTCTTCTGATTTAAAACATCATAGTCATAGCTAAATTCCAATATGTAAAATACAGGTATACCTCTTTTAAGAAAACATAATGTATAATTGTATGAAATTCAAAAACAATGTCTAAATGTAATTGCTTCATAAGACAGTTGTTAAAATATCAATGCCCTACTTATTTTGCATGGTTGGTATAGAGTTAATTGTGGGCTTTGCAGGTGGTGCGGTCATAAAGAATCTGCTTGCCAGTGCAGGAGACACAAGAGACACATGTTCGATGCCTGGGTCGGGAAGATCCCCTGGAGGAGGAAATGGCAACTCACCCCAGCATTCTTGCTTGGAGAATCCTGACGGACAGAGGAGCCTGATGGGGTCGCAAAAGAGTTGGACATGACTGAGCACAAGCACAAAGAGTTAATCATAAAATAGAAGAGCAACATTTTATAAAATAAATTTTTACTACAGAGTTCCCTGGTGGCTCGATGGTAAAGAATCCACCTGTCAGTGCAGGAGACGCAGGGTTCAATCCCTGATCCGAGAAGAACCCACTTGCTAAGAATCAACTGAACTCATGCACCAAACTATTGAGCCTGTTCTCTAGAGCCGGGGAATCACAACTACTGAGCCCATGAGCCACAACTACCGAAGCGCCCGTCCTCTAGAGCCCGTGCTCCACAACAAAAGAAGCTTCCACAGTGAGAAGCCAGAGCGTGGCAGCTAGAGCGCGTAGCCCCCTCCAGCAGCAACAAGAGGAAAGCCTGCACGGCACAGTTCTGTGATCCAGTGGATGTCGGTAATTGGATCTCTGGTTCCTCTGCCTTTTCTAAAGCCAGCTTGAACATCTGGAAGTTCTCGGTTCATGTACTGTTGAAGCCTGGCTTGGAGGATTTTGAGCGTGACCTTGCTAGCATGTGAGATGAGTGCAATTGTGCGGTAGTTTTAAACATTCTTTGGCATTGCCCTTCTTTGGAGTTGGAATGAACTCTGACCTTTTCCGGGAGCTTTTCTGGAGTGGGTCGCCATTCCCTTCTCCAGAGGATCTTCCTGACCCAGGCAGGGATGGAACCTAGGTCTCCTGCATTGCAGGCAGATTCTTTACCATCTGAGCCACCAGGGAAGCCCTGCTTTTGAAAGCCTGTCCACATCTCCCATTTGATTGTACAGGTTGCTATCCTTATCAGTTGCTGTAATAGGATTCTTACAAGGATCTTGTTATCTTGAAACATCATGCTTAAAGGCAAGGTGTAATGGGTGTAACATGATTCTTACAGTGCTCCTGTTTCACACTTTAATAGCCTGTAACTAACTCTCTTTTTCAGGTGCATGCATGCGTGCCTAGCTGCTTCAGTTTTGTTGTTGTTATTTAGTCACTACTGCTACTGCTAAGTCGCGTCAGTAGGGTCCGATCTGTGCGACCCCATAGACGGCAGCCCACCAGGCTCCGTCGCCCCTGGGATTCTCCAGGCAAGAACACTGGAGTGGGTTGCCATTTCCTTCTCCAATGCATGAAAGTGAAACGTGAAAGTGAAGTCGCTCAGTCATGTCTAATTCTTTGTGACACCATAGACTGTAGCCCACGAGGCTCCTCTGTCCTTGGGCTTTCCCAGGCAAGAATAGCAGAGTGGGTTGCCATGCCCTCCTCCCAGGGATCTTCCTGACCCAGGAATCAAACCCTCATCTCCTGCCTTGGTAGGCAAGCTTTTTATCACTGACACCACCTGGGATGGTCAGCAGCTATTCTGAAATTCCTATATAAACGTCTGATGAAAACAAGATGTTTACTAAAATAAAATCAATAGAATACCACACTAACTTTTGTATATGGGTTGTAGAAATGTCATTCTTTTATGGAAAATAGAAGTCAAGACTTTACTAGGTTGGTGCAAAAGTAATTATGGTTTTACACTGTTGCACTTTGCCATTTGACATTGGAAAATAGTCTTAAATGAGTGTGGTTATCTTATACATCATTTGATGCACATTTCTTGCTTTCTGTTTTTTGCTATTGACTTATTGCTTGCTATTTATTTTAGACTCTAGAAATGATGTTAGACAAAAAGCAAATTTGAGTGATTTTTTTTTTCAAGTTCAAAATGGGTTGTAAAGCAGCAGAGACAACTCACAAGATCAGCAATGTGTTTGGCCCAGGAACTGCTAATGAATGTACAATGCAGTGGTGGTTCAAGAAATTTTGCAACAGAAACAAGAGCCTTGAAGGTGAGGAGCATAGTGGCCAGCCATAGGAACTTCACAACAATCAAATGCGAGCCATCATCGAAGCTGATCCTCTTAGACTACATGAGAAGTTGCCAAAGAACTCAACGTCAACCATTCTACGGTCATTTGGTATTTGAAGCAAATTGGAAAGCTGAAAAAGCTTGATAAGTGGGTGCCTCATGAGCTGACCACAAATTTTTAAAAAAATTGTTTTGAAGTGTCATTGGACTGTGATGTCAAACAAGAAATGGATTGTATACACCAACCAGAGACGACTAGCTCAGTGGCTGGACCAAGAAGAGGCTCCAAAGCACTTCCCAAGGCCACACTGGCACCATGAAAACATCATGGCCATTGTTCAGTGGTCTGCTGGCCTGATCCACTACAGCTTCCTGAATCCCAGAGAAACCATTACATCTGAGAAGTATACTCAGCAAATCGATGAGGTGCACCAAAAACTGCCATGCCTGCAGCCGGCATTGCTCAACAGAAAGGACCCAATTCTTCTCCATGACAATGCCTGACCACATGGCAGGTCGCACAACCAGTGCTTCAAAAGTTTAAATGAGTTGGGCTACTCTGGCCAACCAGCTACCACTTCTTCAAGGGTCTCCAGGAGTTTTTGCAGGGAAAACGCTTTCACGACCAGCAGGAGGCAGAAAATGCCTTCCAAGAGTTCATCTAATCCCAAAGTATGGATTTTTGCACTACAGGAATAAACAAATTTATTTCTCATTGGCAAAAAATGTATTGACTATAATGGTTCCTATTTTGATGAATAAAGTTGTGTTCGAGCCTAGTTATAATGATTTAAAAGTCAGTCCAAAACCACAATCACTTTTTCATCAACCCAGTACTAGGTACTTCTTGGACTTTAGCATCAAATCCTGTGCCCTGCCAACTTTAATATTAGTCTGAATTTGTTATGAATATTCTTAATTATTATGAACATTCCTTGCTCACTGTACTCTTTATGTAATGCCAAGAATCCAGCTAAATTCCAGGAGGAACTAAAGCCCTCGGTGGATGTCTGCTGAAATGTACAGTGTCCTATTCGATTCTGAATCATTATTACCTCCTCACATTGGCATCCTCCAAAGTATCTGCATTTCTACCTGGTCTCTACCAAAAAGGTCAGTGCAGGCTTCTGCTACAGCATTCTTCATCAAAGCAGAACTGGACAACAAGCAGCTCTTTCTGAAGAAGTAATTGATTCCTAGATGCCATTTGGACTCTGTAGGACATGGTACGCAGGACATGGCACGTCCTTCTGCCAGGACATGGCAAATGCTTCCTCTTCCTGTTTTGAACGATGTGATTCACCACCTCCCCTGGAGACAGGGTTTTGTGACACCAAAATGTTCAATCCTCTGATCCAGCCTGCATTCCACTCCTGTCCCTCATCCAGAAATGACAATAATATACGAAAAGTCTTAGTTGATCAGTCATGTCTGACTCTTTGCAACCCCATGGACTTTAGCTCACCAGGTTCCTCTGTCCATGGAATTCCCCAGGCAAGAATACTGGACTGGGATGCCATTCCCTTCTCTACGGTATCATTCCAACCCAGGGATCGAACACAGGTCTCCTGCATTGCAGGCAGATTCTTTACCATCTAAAGCCCATAATATATGAAGAGACCCAGCAAATTCTCTGCCTTCCCTCAATCAGAAGTCTCTCTCAAATTACCTACAAGTCAGAGAAGATTGTCATGAATTGCCATGAATCCTGACTTCTGTTCATTTGTAAACTTTGGCCAACTTGGGTTCTACTTTTCATGACTCATGGCTTCTGATACCTGCAGGTCAAAAGGTGAAAGGAAACATAAAGATGCACAAGTATACACAAGAACAAACACCTGCTGGGAGAAGCCGAAGGCTTTCTGTGTTCCCAGCCAAGAAATTAGTTTCCCTGTCCGCCTTCATGATGGATTTCCTCACTAGGCTCCCTCCTTTTCAGTGATGTAACACCAACTTCATGGCTGTTCCAGTAACAAGTGTTTCACTTCCACCTATGCCAGGAGCCACTGGGATATTCATATTGGTCATCTTCTACCGCCATAAAGGCATCAACAAAACTGCTGTAGTCTCAGGACCACGCTCTCACCCCAGCCCCAATATTTATATTCGGGATCACTTTACATCCTGTTTTTGCCTGGTACAATCATATAGCATCCTGCTTCAATCATGGTTCTTGCCTGTGATCAGTACCTCTTTTCTTTCTTAAAAAAAAAAAATCTCAGTTTGTAAAATAAATTATAATGACATTGTATGTATGTCCTGCTAGACAGACCTTTTCTTTCCTGCCAAGTCAAAATGGACCTGTCCTGGGATACTTGCTAGAGAGAAATAACTGGCCAAATCCTAAAGTTACAAGCTTCAGTTCTACTCTTCCCCCTACCAAGAAATTTAATTGGTCATTTCCCCTTCCCACCATCTAAATTGAAATATCATCCACACTTACCTCAGAATATCAAAAGTGCGTGAACTACATTTTCTAACTAGGGTATTTCCTGGACTTAATTCTCTTTGTCAGCATTTGCAGCTGTAGAATATGGTGAGGAATTCTAAGTCGCAAAGGATAATTGACAAGCTTTCTCAAGGAAGCCAAAATGACCTTCAAGTGGTACCCAGGGACAACCCTACCAGCATGTTACTAATCTCAGTAGCATCCTGGTAATTACTCTCTTTCAAACCTTTTGCAAAGCTGCCTGACACCTGTCTCATCTTCTCAACATTAAGCCTGTCATGTTGGTTTGACCTACAACTATAGCTTCTAAGTGCTCTCAGATTCTACAGCTCTCAAATCTAGCAGCCTCTCCTTCATTCTGCCAAGCACAATCCCTACTGTCCCCACTAACAAAGGATATTTAGGAATATGTAGTTCGTGTCATACCAGATTTTTTGGATGTCCTGGAAAAAAATTCCAGTGCTTCGATAAATGGAATACAAGCAGAAGACCAAGGTTGGGAGCCTGCCTTCTCATCTCTGCTTGCCATTTGCAGGCCTAGGCCATTGATCTATGCAGATGACGCAGAAGCCCACAATTCTAAAGTGTCTATTGCCTCCTGGGCCCTAGAAAACTATCTAGTCCACTTAGAGAAAATGGCATCACTATCTATCCACAAGGGTAGATAACTCCCCCTGAGAATTTCTGAAAACTCATTTGGCAGGAAGGCTCAATGGGATAAATTTTCCTCCACTCTGATCCTGCCCTCTTCACCCATTATTTTTGCTTCATTGCAACCTGTCTGATAGCTGTGCCACTTGAAGGCAGGCAGGGACTGTGCGTTGTTTATTGTTGACTCTGCCCATATCACAAAATTAGGCAAGGAGCTTCCACAGTGGTGCAGTGATAAAGGGCATTGCCTGCCAATGCAGGAGATGCAGGAGACACGGGTTCAATCCCTGAGTCGGGAAGATCCCCTGAAGGAGGAAATGGCACCCCACTCCAGTATTCTTGCCTGGAAAAAAATCCCATGGACAAGGGAGCCTGGTGGGCTATAGGCCATGGAGTCGCAAAAGAGTCAGATACAACTGAGCGACTAAACAACAAAGAACTTGGCAATGAGCATCATTTAGGCAGCAGACTCACCCCTGCTGCTTCACTATATCTTGCCGCTCTCTCTTTTTCATATGCTGGCCTCAAGGCTTGGTCTGAAGAACGGGAGCAAAAAGCACTGGAAAAAGAGGTGCATGTTTTCTATATATAAATATTTTCCTACTGCTGGTTATTTTACAAATTGAATCAAAATCTGTACTCTAGCTTCTTGGTTTTTCTCTCGCAACCATCCAGGGTTCTTTTCCTTCCTTCAATAACACAATTATGTCAGGCCTAGAAATGTAATGACCCAATGAGACCAAATCACTATAGTTCTTCATCATCATATCGTGGTACACCTTAGGAACAGAGTTGAGAAATTCCCACTCATGCTGAAAGAACTCTATGGCCACACCCCTGAATGTTATTGATCCATGGGCTTTGGTTTTAGACCTGCAAGAGCTGATCAGTCCTCAGGGATCCTTTACCAGAAAAAACTCACAGAGATCACACATGTTGGTATTTGCCTTTCTCTGTCAGACTTCACTTAAAATGGGGCTTCCCTGGTCGCTCAGATGGTAAAGAATCTGCCTGCAATACAGAAGACTCAAGGTCAATCCCTGGGTCAGGAAAATCCTCTGGAGAAGGGCGTGGCTACCCATGCCAGTTTTCTTTTCTGGAAAATTCTATGGACAGAAGAACCTGGTGGACTATAGTCTATGGGGTCACAAAGAGTCCGACACAACTGAGCCACTAACACTTTTACTTATTTTCATTTTCTTCACTTAATATAATGCCTTCTAGATCCATCCATGTTGTGACAAATGGCAGGATTTCCTTCTTTTTATGGCTGAATAACATGCGATTGTATATATACCGCATTTAAAAAATCCATTCATCTCTTGATGATCTCTTGTTGTTTCCATCTCTTGGCTATTATAAACGGTGCTGCATTTAACACTGGGGTGCTGACATATTTTCAAGATGTGATTTTGTTTCCTTTGGATAAATATCAAGCAGTGGAACTGCTGGGTTATATGGCAGTTCTAGTTTGGGTTTTGGGGGGACTCTCCATGCTGTTTTCCATGGTGGCTGCACCAGTTTACATTCCCTCCAGCAGTACATAAGGGTTCCCTTTAGTCCACATCCTTGCCAACACTTGTTATTTCTTGTCTTTTGGAAAATGGCCATTCTTGCAGGTGCAAGGTGCTATTTTATTGCAGTCTTGATTTGCATTTGCCTGATTACTGATGATGTTGAACTCCTTTTCCTGTACTTGTTGGCCATTACTGTGTCTTCTTTGGAACAATGTCTCTTCTGAGCCTCTCCCTGTTTTTCATTTGGGATGTTTGTTTGCTTTTCTATTAAGCTCTGTAAGATTTTTTTAAATATATTATAGTGAATTATACATCAACTATATTCTAATATAAAATTAAAAAAAATTTTTTTAAGCAGTGGAGCTCTGGGATCAGAGTTAGTAGCCCTGAAGACAGTGGGGCTTCAGGTTGGGTGTGATCCAGCTGCTAATGGATCTAAATCAGGCCTGAGCTGTAGTCATCTCTAAAAGGGCAATAAACAGAGGAGTCTTAGAAGCAGCAAGAAGGCAAGCTAGTAGAGCCAGAGAGAAATGTTCAGAGAGCAGAAAGACCACACTGCTCAATGCAGAACTATGCAGGAGACCTTGGGCAAAGTGTTGCTGACAGATGTTGCATTTCACAACACAAGTAGCCTGCAGGCATGCCATCCTGGACACATGCTGAAAGGACTCATGATGCCCTAGTCTTCTCTAAGACGGAGGATTATATTTCCAAGAGCCGCTTTAGGTCTGAGGAGTAAGAGAGGGTTAAGAGAGACAGCTGTGTCCTAATAAATGAGTTTCTATTCTGAAGGCCTGGATCTCAAGAGTGTTTAATTTGATCAGTCTGACACAGGTCAGGAAGGAAGTCTGAAAGCTTAGCAAGTACGGAGAGCTGTAAATTTTCATCACTCTTAGCTGAGCTATCTATTACACTCATTCACTGGACTGGGAGAGGTTTCAGACAACTGAGCTGGGTGGAAATCCAGTCTGGAACTCAGAGTTCCTTATCCTGAAATAGTTCATGAATGCAGCAGGTGTTAAAAGATCTAACAAGTCTAAGAAGTGATTCAAAAAGCAGACAAATCCGGGCTCAGGGAACCTAGGCTCCAGAGATATTCAGAAATCCAGGCTGACAGCTGGCAGGATGTGTATCAACAAATAAAATAATGTCTCTCCATATGGGTACAGAAGTGGGACATCAGTTTTGGAAGAGAAATGGCCCAAACAAGGGAACTTCTGTTCCTAGATAACTCCTTAGGTACCCAGGAGCTCAGGTTCAATGAAAAGAGAAGAATCAATTGTGTGAATCAGCAATCAAGTTATTAAACTGAGATGTAAGATCAGGGCCAACACTAAGATATTTGGGGGACTTCCCTAGTGGTTCAGTAGCTAAGACTCTGCACTCCTAATACAGTGGGTCCAGGTTCGATCCCTAGTCAAGGAACTAGATCCCAGAGGCCGTAACTAATACCTGGCACAGCCAAATACATAAATTAGTTAATTAAACAAAATACTAGGATGTTTTGTATACCTTAAAGAAGTTTTGCAGTAAGGATAAATTCTAGAACCTGTCTCAGCTTGTTCTGCAGGGACAAGATGGAGGCAGAAGATGGGAACTAGGTATAGTTTTAAATTAATAAAATTTACAAGAAACTCCAAGTAATATAACATATTTTTTAAAAAGAAGTAAAATGTTCCAGGTACAGTTAAAGCAATGCTTTCTTCTTTTCTTTTCATAGGAAACTGCCATCCTGAAGTTGATGCATATCTTTACCACAAATGTTTTTATACTTCTAGTATATGAATTCATAAACAATATATGCTACTTGAGTGTTAGAACACTTACATAAACGGTGTCACATGGTCACGTGGTGTGTATATATTTGGCAGCCCACTTATTCTTTAATTCAGCACTAAAAAGTCTAATATACTGATTGATGCATGTTTATATGATTCCTAGCCCCTGTAGAAGGGATAGGCTACCCACTCTAGTTTTCTTGTCTGGAGAATTCCATGGACAGAGGAGCCTGGCAGGCTACAGTCCATGGGGTCGCAAAGAGTCAAACTAAGCAACTGAGTGGCTAACACACACATTATTAAACATCTCTAGTTTTCATTAAGACAATCTTGCAATACACCCTGTTGTACATATCTCTTTGTGCCCATATTATATACCTAGGAGTGGAATCACTGGGTCATAGACCAGAGGTATCTTCCACCAATAAGGTATTACCAAGTAGGGCTCCAAGTGGTTATACTGATTTACATTCCCATTTGCAGTGTGCATTAATTCCTATTTTCTTTTGTCCTTGCCAAAACCTCTGTTATCATACAGTTTTGCCAATCCGAGGGATCTAAAATGATCTCTCATTTGCCTGCATTTCTCTGACTACAGTACCATTGAGCATATTTTTCAATTTTGTTAACATTGATTATTCGAATTCCTTTGATAGAAGTTGCTTCTTCATTCAAATTGCCCATTTTTCTAGTGGATTATTTGCTTTCTGAAATTATTTGATATGAATTTATACAGATGGCAAAGAATCATATGAAAAGATGCTCAATATCACTAGTCACTAAATAAACACAGAGTAAAACTATAATGAGATAAGCTAACCTACTATAACTTACCCATTCGTCGGGCTCAGTCACTTGATTGTGTCGGACTCTCTGCGACCCTGTGGACTGTAGCCCGCCAGGCTCCTCTGTCCATGGGGATTCTCCAGGCAAGAATACTGGAGTGGCTTGCCATGCCCTCCTCTAGGGGATATTCCCAATCCAGGGATCTAACCCAGGTCTCCAGCACTGCAGGCAGATTCTTTACCATCTGAGCCACCAGGGAAGCCCAAGAACACCAGATGGTCAACACCGAAATCAGATTGATTATATTCTATGCAGCAAAAGATGGAGAAGCTCTATACAGTCAACAAAAACAAGACCAGGAGCTGACTGTGGCTCAGATCATGAACTCCTTATTGCCAAATTCAGACTCAAATTGAAGAAAGTAGGGAAAACCACTAGACCATTCAGGTATGACCTCAATCAAATCCCTAATGATTATACAGTGGAAGTGAGAAATAGATTTAAGGGCCTAGATCTGATAGATAGAGTGCCTGATGAACTATGGACTGAGGTTCGTGACATTGTACAGGAGACAGGGATCAAGACCATCCCCATGGAAAAGAAATGCAAAAAAGCAAAATGGCTGTCTGGGGA
>SJYQ01005433.1:449147-497957 GCA_006410935.1 Redunca redunca
TCTCCAGCATTTATTGCTTGCAGACTTCTGGATCGCAGCCATTCTAACTGGTGTGAAGTGGTACCTCATTGTGGTTTTGATTTGCATTTCTCTGATAATGAGTGATGTTGAGCATCTTTTCATGTGTTTGTTAGCCATCCGTATGTCTTCTTTGGAGAAATGTCTATTTAGGTCTTTGGCCCATTTTTTGATTGGGTCATTTATTTTTCTGGAATTGAGCTGCAGGAGTTGCTTGTATATTTTTGAGATTAGTTGTTTGTCAGTTGCTTCATTTGCTATTATTTTCTCCCATTCAGAAGGCTGTCTTTTCACTTTGCTTATATTTTCCTTTGTTGTGCAGAAGCTTTTAATTTTGATTAGATCCCATTTGTTTATTCTTGCTTTAATTTCCAGAATTCTGGGGGGTGGATCATAGAGGATCCTGCTGTGATTTATGTCGGAGAAACAAAAGATAAATAATTTAATAAAAAATTAAAAATTAATGCAAGCCAAACTCCCTGTGATTGTCAAATCCTCATCTCCTCCCACCTCTACCCCATTTCCTCAACCCGAAACTTTCTCTTTTTCAAACTAAGAATCCTCTAGTCCCTCAGCTGTTCCTCTGGGGGCAACATCTTGCCCCACTTTCCACTGTTCTTAAAGACAAGTCCGTGTGAGGCTAAGAGGCCACTGACCGCTCAGCTCCCAGAACACACATTGTCTGCTGTGATGCTGGGGCTGAGGCTCTCGCAGTACGAATGCTCTGCTCCCTTGCCAGCTGGTTTCCTGCCCGCTCTGCCAAAGTGGGGCACAGGAGGGCAAGTGGGAGGCAAAGAGGCTTACTCTTCCTGCTTTCTTCACCCTTGTTGCCTGCATGCCCTGGGACCAGTTCTCACCTCCGAAGTGTAGTTGGTCCCGTTCTCCAGCCCAGAACCGGCTTCATCAGCCCCACCTCCCAGAGGCACCATCTGGACAGCACCCCTTCCTCGGAGGTCTGAGTCCAAGGTCTGTGGACCCCTCTTCTGAGTCCTTGGGGATCTTCCAGAACTTCATCTTTCTAATGGCTTCAACCCACCTAATGAGGCTCCCAGATCTCTATTTCCTTCCCATCTCTCTCCCAGACATTGTCATGTACCTTATGGAAATCCTATGGTCGTCTTACACCTGTGATGCCCGAATATGAAGTTGACCGAGGTACTTTCCTTTTCAGTTGGTAGAAATCCGAGTCTTCTCTTCTCCTTGCTTATCCACTGCCAGTCTCCAAGCGCAGGCTGTTTTCATCTCAGTGTTTCTCAGATCTGTTCCCTCCTTTCCATTTCCATTAAAACTTCCCTGAAGAAGTCCCTCATCATCCATTGCTTCGATCTCTAGCTAAGCTTCCTGTCTTTAGTCCTCTGCAGGTCTACTCCACCCATGGAGGTCAGACCTGATCGCGTGGTCCAGCCGTCACCAGCTGTTTCCATCTCCGCTGTACTCCCTTTATGCTTCTGCAGCACCAGGCTGCACTGTCAGCCCATCACACACCCGTACTTTGCCTGGCTAACTGCTCGAAGACTCAGTCACTGATCCAGGAAGGCACCCTACACCTCCTCTCATCCTCTGTCCCTCTGTGGTCCCCACATACAGTAAGTCCCCTACATACGGCCCTTCAAGATGCAAACTTCAAAGATGTGAACACGCATCCACATGTCCAGTCACGTAAGTAGGTCATGTGTCTAACCCACATTATCACATGGGTGCATCCTCTACAAGTGGTTGTGCTTTTGTGCGCTTTACAGCATTGTAGAGAGTACAGTATCTTTTTTTCAAGATGTCTTTATTTACCCAAGATGTCTGGAAGTAAGCTTAAAAGCAGCAGTGATGTAGCTGACACAGCACTGTATTTGCCAACGTATGGTACTATGAAATAGAAAATGTTTTGCTTGCTTTCATGTATTATTTGGGTGAAAAGTATTATAAAGCTACTACAGTACAGTTCTAGACAGCCAATTGTGTTCATTAGGTACCTAGGCTAACTTACGGTGTTCTTGGAACGGAACTCATTCCTTTGTGGGGGACTTGCTGTACATAGTTGCAGACTTTTATTATTGCACATAATGGTCTGTGTTACAATAACCTTTCTTTCTCACTAGACGGGACTATTTATAGATTGTTGCCACTAGAAACAGCTACTTGGTTCTTAACAAGTGTTTATCAGTAAACTGCAATGACTCATTAGTATAAGGATAAACCAAATAAATGTTTACCATGAATCCCCCCACTGAATGGAGTATTACTCAGCAATAAAAAACAAACTATTGATGACTACTGATATATGCAACAACTGGATGAATCTCAGAAAACCAGACTGAGGTATAAAAGGAAGTCACATACTATATGATTCCATTAATATAATGCTCTTGAAATGCTAAGATTATAAAAGTGGAGGCAGATTAATGGTTTCTAAGGATTAAGGATGGGGTGGAGGTGGGAGGGAAATAGATGCAGCAAAACAAGGGGACCTTTGTTGTGGGTCCTTGTGATGAGAGAACGTTTCCGTCTTGACTGGGTCAGTGTCAATATCCTGGTTGTGATATATGTTTGCAAGATGTCATCACCAGCGGGAAATGGGCAGAGGGTACACAGGATCTCTCTCTCTTTTATTTTCTTATGACTATATTAGACTCCACAATTATCTCAACAGAAAAGATTTCATTAAAAAAAGAGAGAGATTCCAACCAGAAAAAAAATGGAGACTTCACACACTGTCCAAATGCATTCTTTTTATTTGAGAAGGACAATCTCAAGGCAGTGCCCTTTGGGAAAGGCATCTCTCATCATCAGATACATCGAGATCAACCATTACTCTCGGCAAGGTACAAAAATACACGCATCAGTGACTTCCATACAATAAATACATAATCATGCATCCCACAATAAAAGGCACAGAAACCTGGTCACTTAGTAGTCATAAAAATTACTAGCTACATTAACAAAGCCACCCAAATTATCAGTATAAGGAACTGTAACAATATATTCCAAAGGGGAAAACACATAAAACATCTTTAAAATAGTATGCAATAAATATCTCAATTGTTGTATATATTTAAAAAATTATGCCATTGTAAACAGCATGTAAACAAACAAAACCCATGTTTTCTTACCATTATTAAAAGTTATTAGAGCTAAAGTTATAACCTCCGCTCTGTCAGGTATATTTCACTGGCAAGTGTGCTAAGCAGTTTAAAGTTTCACTCTTTTCTGCAGCAAACAGAGCCCACTGTATAATAAATAGATAGGATCACCATCTTTCAGATAAAAGTTTCAAAACAGACTACAAAAATGTAGTAAATTATTAGCTATAAGTAATATGGCAAAGGCTAGAGTACAACTATCTTCTGCAATGCAAGGGATGAAAGGAACTATGCTGTTAGATATTCAGTGTGATGATAAATAAGAGGCAAATCATTACTAATTCTCTTTATTGAAAGGCAGAATGATGCTACTGAGTGTAACGGTCAAGTGTCCAGTCTTCTGAGCCTCCTTCGTTTGTGGGCCTTTCACAAAATAGAACAAAGAGTAAAGTTCTATCAAACTAAGAATTTCTTTTCGCTAGAGAACACAGAAATGGTTGATATTTTATACTGATGGGAAATGGTGACTTCAAAATATGCCTATCAAAATGTAAGTATACATTCAAGTAAGGTTTTTTCCATACTTAACAATATTTTTTCCTTCCTATAAAGGAATCCAATTGTCTAACCATTAATAAATTTTCAGAGAAGTTAATTTTTTGCAACTCAAATATTTTTATTTCATCTATGTATCAGTGCATTGCGGCACACAAATACTAATAGTGGATTTACTATATGCTTAGATAAGTATGCTAGCTTTTATGACTCCTTTCTCCCCGTTAAAAATAAAAGTGGTGGAAACATCAACCCGTAACTACAAATGGAGCCTCTGAAGTACACTGCAAAGCACTGTTTTATAACTTTTTCCTTTTACTGTGAATTCCCAATGGATATTTCATATATTTTGGAATAACTGTCATTAATAAGGATATATGCCCTCCTAAAATGGACTTAAAAGTTGAACTTGTGTTCTATAAACTCATTAGTCATTTGAATCATGTATAGCACCTATGGTTGTGGAAATGGGGTTTTATAGAATTGGTGAAAGATATACTTGATGAGTGACGGTCAAAAATTTTTGCAGTTGACCTGAAAATACAAAAATTATGGACATAAAAAAGAGGTTAGTCCTTTATGACACAGAACTTGTTAGTTTTTTGGGTGGAAGGTGACTTCTCTAGAAAACCCTGAGAAGTAATATTTGCCTTAAAAACATGTCCTCCCAATTTCTTAGACTAGAAAAATAATCATGAACATGAACTTGAGCTCTATTAGATAAGAGCGGTCTTATTTTATTTGCATCCCCAGCATTAATCAAAGGTCAAATGTAGAGCAGGTAGAAAAAAATCCTACTGAGTGAAGTAAGAGGTGATTTAACTTAATTATATGCAAATTAGGGACTTATTTAATTTTAAAAATTGACTTTAAAGGACTTTGTGTGTCAACCTTTATCATAATTTGGAGACATGGTAGAAAGGCTTTGTAGAATCACAAAATAAAAACAGTCCCTTAGGTAACAGTTTTTAGTCTTTATGTTCTATGTGTGTGTGTCAGTTGCTCAGTCATGTCTGACTCTTTGCAACCCCATGGACTGTAGCCTACAGGCTCCTCTGTCCGTGGAATTCTCCAGGCAAGAATACTGGAGTGGGCAGCCATCCCAGTATTACCTTCTCCAGGGGATCTTCCCGACCCAGGGATCAAACCCAGGTCTCCCACAGTGCAGGCAGATTCTTTACCATCTAAGTCACCAGCAGCGGCAAAGAAGCCTTCTTACATTTACATAATAAAAAAATGAAATAATCATTAACTATAAATGACCTGAAACTGCACAAATCATTCTCCATCTCTGGTTGAAATCTATTTTTTTTCAGAAAATTTTACCTTCATGTTTTTTTTATTCTTTCTCTAGTGTCATTATTTTGTGTAGGTCATTAGTATATGTATCTATGTAGACTGTATACACCAAATACAGAACATTTACCAATGAGAAAGAGCATCTTTAAGGCACATTTACGAATCCCAAGTAAGAATTCTGCAGTTACCAGAAAATTTTCTAAGCCTCAACTTTAGAAACAAGAATTCAAATTTGGTAAATATTTCTCATGAGTAGCTAACGATTATCCTTCATCAATCAACTGTTCTTTCCTGCTGTTTCTCTTCTGTTGATTCTCCCAGAGTTCCTGCATGCTTCTGAACACACACCCACCTCTTGCGGACTCTCGGGAAAGTTTATGCATTCATTTGTGGAAGTGCAAAAATACAGAGAAGTCTGGGCTGTATATTACCTTCATCATTTCAAAAATATTTACTAAAATCCTGAAACTATGAAGATAGAGAAATCCAGTTGTTGACAAGCAGATATATACATACAATTGCTGAAATGTGATATATATACATATACATATATCTTATAGATGGGGGCTTCCCAGATGGCTCAGTAAAGAATCTGCATGGCAGTAAAGAATCTGCCTGCAATGTGGGAGACCCAAGTTCAATCCCTGGGTCGGAAAGAGCCCCTGGAGAAGGACATGGCTACCCACTCCAGTATTCTTGCCTGGAGAATTCCACAGAGGAGCCCATGGGCTACAATCCATGGGCTCACAAACAGTCGGACACAAATGAGTGACTAACACTTTCACTTTTCTTTCATATATTCATACATATTCAATAATTATTAAAATAATTTTATAGAATAAATTTCAAGAGACTATGGAGCATGGATGAAATACTTAACCTTCTGGGTAGTTAGGCAGAGTGTCACAGAAGGTAAAATCTGAACTGAATCTTAAATGAGTTAATCTCCAGCAAGTGATTATGCCAAAGCACTGAACTGTGAATAGCTCCAAATTCCCGGGTTACAAAAGGTCTCTAATGGAAATGGTAGGTGAGGATGCTAAAAATGGTGGGACGAGGTCATGGAGATCCTATCCATCACGCTAAGGAGGTGGGTTGCTGTGCTGTAAAGAGGGAGAGTCTAGTTAAGATTTTTTTCAGCTGAGTCATGACAAAAGAAATTTGTGTTTTAAAAAGACCACTCTGTCAGTTATGTGGAAGATGGATGAGTGGTAGAGGAGAATGAGGCAGGAAAACTGGTTACTGAAAAACTAGAGCAAAAGCACAAGAGAGAATAATAATGGTTTGTGCTGATAAAGGTCTGAATGGAATTATCACTTTGCTTTACTGCAACTAATTAGAAATAAAACATAAAATGCCAATTCAATTTTTGAGATGGACAAAAAATAAAATATGCAACTGTATAAATATAAAAAAAAACTTTGATATAGAAAATGCTTCGGCTTACACAATTCAAAACCAAGATTAGGTTAAGCTTGTGTTTTGTCGCATATTTTAGCTTAGGAGTTTCTTGGCAGAAGAACATGATCACACAATGTTGCTATGAGAACTGTGTCACCTCTCAAAAGCTTTCTGAAAGCTTTTCAAGTAAAAGGAGGCAAGGAAACAAAAGAACTGCTCGAGTTTGCAATGCTTTCATCCTCATCATTATGTATATAAAAAAATTGCTGCACAACAGAAATCTGTAAACAGGGAAGGTTCTAATTTAAATTATAATTAAGTTAAGTTATACTAAGATCAATCGTATATCAGGCCATTGTGGGAAGCAAATTCCCAGAAAAATAACTTATTCCCATCACTGTACCAAATCATTCTGGAATCATCATTTAGAGATCTGTTATTATGAAAGCTAAGCTGTGCCATTGTTGTTGCTGAGTCGCTAAGTTGTGTCCAACTCTTTGTGACCCCATGGACTGTAGCCCGCAAGGCTCCTCTGTTCATGGGATTTCCCAGGCACAAATACTAGAGTGGGTTGCCATTTCCTTCTCCAGGGGATCTTCCTGACCCAGGGATTGAACCTGCATCTCCTACACTGGCAGGTGGGTTCTTTACCACTGAGCTGCCAGAGAAGCCATTAAGACAAATCAAAACACGGGTGAATGAGTTCTGATTCAGTCTTTTGCTGATGTCATGCAGCTTACAGCCTCTTAAAACCCCAACATTTTTAGGGGAGAGGGATGCCACAGGAGTGCCAATGTATCATATTATACTATTATAAATAGCAGATTTAGCAAAGAATTTTTTGAGTCAAGTGGTCAGATAGTGACTGAATTCAAGGGTCAGGGGAAAATAAAGTCCATATTCATTTACCCTCATCTACATTTGATAATTTTAACTGGGTTATTCTAATTTCTTTAATTATAATCAGATTTTCATTATGGTAATGAGTAAGACAATCTCTAGCTTAATTTCTTTACTGGAAGTTTTCAAGGTACTCTGCAAGAGAGAGTGCCACTCCATAGCTAGAGAAGACAGTGATGCATGCTTCAGATGATACAGGATGCTCAGGGCTGGTGCACTGGGATGACCCAGAGGGATGGTATGGCGAGGGAGGAGGGAGGGGGGTTCAGGATGGGGAACACGTGTACACCCGTGGCGGATTCATGTTGATGTATGGCAAAACCAATACAATATTGTAAAGTAATTAGCCTCCAATTAGAATATATTTATATTAAAAAAATAAATAAATAGCAAGGAAACCATTCAGAGTTCACTGGGTAAATGACATCACAGAGTTAAACAACCCGTGTTCCCTTTTTTCAATGCTGATTTAAAGAGACATTTCCTCTTTGGGGATTTAAGCTATGAAAAGATGTGTAGGTCTTAGTTATGTAGATATAACAGAATCACAGAGCTCGGCTATATTATATAATATACATTATGTATATATTTATAAAATGTTTGTCTGAGGTGAGTGTAAAAAAATTACTCTAAATTTCTGAAGATTTTAGAAATAAGTTTTTAGCCTATCCTAAGATGAAAAGATAAATCTATACTACATAGATGAAAATACCTATAACCTACTCTGGGCAAGACAGTGCTAATGTAACTTCACTCTCATTTTTAAAATAAACATTGAAGGATATTAACTCGGACTTTTAATCTTCATGCTATAGTCTGGGAATCCTTTATATCTAAAAGACAGTGGGAAAAGAGGTATGTTTAAGTACGATTCACACTTACATAGTTCCTCTTGTAAAAGAAAACATACCTGGTACTTATAACTGATAATATTGTGGGCCATTTCTAATTAGGGAAACCAAAGGACCAAAACATAGAGCTCGTAGAAAGGACACAGGGAGCCAGGGCCGAAGTCAGTTGCAGAATCCAATGAAAGTTAAGTTAGTTAAGTCGCTCAGTTGTGTCCGACTCTTTGCAATCCCATGGACTGTAGCCCACCAGGCTCCTCCGTCCATGGGATTGGATTCTCCAGGCAAAAATGCTGGAGTGGGTTGCCATTTCCTTCTCCAGGGGATCTTCCCGACCCAGGGATCGAACCCAGGTCTCCCATATTAGAGGCAGATGCTTTAACCTCTGAGCCACCAGGGAAGCATTTCCACCTCTAGACTCACAGGATTCAGCTACTAGGAATACTGTAAATTTGAATACTTTGTTGTTGTTTCAAATGAAAGAAAAATCCATCCTTCTAACAAATTTCAAGGCTGAGAAGGTTCATAAATACCTCTTTACTCTGTGTGGTCTGGTCTGATCTACCTTTACCAGAGCTCTTCTTTGGGAAGTTGCTAAGCCCTACTGACCAGTTCGCTATCATTCACTAACGTGAAAAAAGTGAAGTCACTCAGTCGTGTCCGGCTCTTTGCGACCCCATGGACTGTGGCCTACCAGGCTCTTCCGTCCGTCCGTGGGATTTTCCAGGCAAGAGTACTGGAGTGGATTGCCATTTCCTTCTCCAGGGGATCTTCCCAACCCAGGGATCAAACCCCAGTCTCCCTCATTGTAGGCAGATGCTTTACCGTCTAAGCCACCAGGGAAGTCCAGGGATTGTTGTTTAGGAAGGCTGTATATATATTACGGTTTATTTTGCCTCATGTAATGCACACAAATGATCAGGTCATCCAAACCATATCATAGCTATAAAATGTGGAAAAACCTGAACAAGCTTTCTCGCCAACCAATACCTGTTTAATTGACTTCCAAGCTTCAACAGTAGAATGGGCTCCTTAAACTCACTGTTTTGAAAAGAGTAAAGATCCAATTCCAAACTTCACCAGTGTGACATTTTTATGTTCTTCTTGTTTTGTGCCTGCCATATATCTCACACCTGCTTTGCATTTCTATAAAATAAGCTGAAAGAGATCTACCTTCACACTCTTCATTTCCAAAACTCTCCCAAATTACCAAGCTCCTTTATCCTTTAATTTCCATAGAATGTTTCTCGTATATTTTCTTCTTTCCTGCCTTCAATAATTGATTGTGCAACAGTAAAATTAATATAAAGCTCTTTTGAGTTAAATTAATTCTTAATTTTCTACATTTTTTAAACAGTTTACAATTCATCTATTGCTTATACTGTAAAGCAATATGGCAGTTGAATTCAGGGCTTCAGTATGTGACATTTGTCCTTGAAAATGTGATTTATTCTGTGTGGTATGCTGTTGTGCTATTATGTTTCAGATTTTTGGTTTTTAAAAAGTTGAATAGAGAATATTTCAAGAACAGAAATAATTCAAGACTCAATTAGAATCTCACTGACTTAACTGACAGAAACAAACTAACAAACCATAACCACGTATGGGTACTCTGACTAAAGCAGCCCCAAGTCAAATGCAAACCTGTTAAAAAACATACGCTTTGAAACCAAGAGCGGGAAGTACGTGAAATTTGGAGGGTTCAAGATTCTGAATGTTCATTCAAATGTCACCCATGCCTGTGTGCTCAATCACTTCAGTTGTGTCTGACTCTCTGTGACTCCATGGACATGGACTGTAGCCCGCCAGGCTCCTCTGTCCATGGGCTTCTCTGGGCAAGAATCCTGGAGTGGGGTGCCATGCCCTCCTCCAGGGGATCTTCCCGACCCAGGGACTGAACCTGCGTCTCCTGCATCTCCTGCATCTCCTGCACTGCAGGCGGATTCTTTACCTCTGAGCCACTGGGGAAGCCCTCAAATGTTATACTGGCAGTATAATTACTGAGCTCTCTTTTACAACAAAAGTTGAAGATTTATTACAGAAAAGATGTTCTGACTTGAAGATCAAATGTATATTGGGCAAATACAGCATGACGAATCCCTTTGCTACATTAAATTCTTAACCTTGATGATTTCATTTTTTGATTTATGCTTTTTTCCATATTTATTTTAAACATGAAAATGATTTTTTTTTAACAAAGTCCCTATGACTTTTCCATTGTCTAGGAAGGTAAATAATACCATTTTTTACAAGGAAAAAACTGGGCATCTGTTTGGCAGAAATGAGTACTTCAAGTACATAAGTAAATCAGGAACAGAACTATTACACTCTAAGCAACAGCAGTAACAAGGAAAAGAGCTAGCATATGCATTTTGTATAAAGATTAAATTTCATGGTATAATAAATAAATGCACTCTGATTTACACAACTTGTAAAACCCTTCTGCTGATGATTATGAATAATACTGTCTATCATTGACTTTGCTGATATCAGCACTGCCTCACATAGAGTTTCAAAGGCAAAATTCTTGCCCCCAAAGCCACAAAATGTACAAAGCTGCTTTGTTATTAAATATTTTGTCTGCCAGAAGCCCTGCAAACTAAAATACATCTTGGAAGTCTGAATCACCAGTGTGATTGTTATTTTGGTATAAAAAGATAAGAAAAATTTTAATATGAAAATTAATAAAATGAGTAAAAGGAGAAACCTGTTGTATAAATAGATATTTTAACATAAAAGTGAGACTTTTATCTCACTTAAGAGAAAGAAAAAATTTGATACAACTTACTTGAAGATTTGAAAATATCGTATTTTTCCCAGCTAAATATATTACTCCAATTTATTAGTCATCTTCAATATATAATATATAACTCACAAAACTGGGAATATTACACCACCAAAACCTTTCACAGCACTAGCTACCAGTTACCAGAACTGTAAGAAATCTCATAGCTACATATCAGCTTAATAATTAGAATACAGAAATAGATATGACTAAGCTGTGGTAAACAATAGTGCAATCAAACAGTAAGGACCACAAAATATATTTGTTTTCCTTTTTAGCTTGTATACTTAACCTCATTAACCTACTTCAATAGCCTTATCAACTGAGTATGAAACATTTTATTCCATTTAAAAAGTTGCCATATGTTCCTTTAGGTTAGGTTAATTTATTCTTGAAGTGCAGTTCTATGAAATATCCAGACTATTCATAAATTCCTATACAATGAGTAACTTGTAGCTAAAATGAAATATTTTATGTGGAGTTTTTTTTTAATAACTTTTAAATAGTGGCTTGGTTTCTATTTTTCCAACTAAAACTTGGAAGTGCATACAAAATTACAAGGGAAGATATAAATATATGTAAATAGAATCTTAATTACATAAAAAATTAACTTGTTCACCTATATTAGTAATACAGGGTTTTTATTAAACACCATTACTGAGTTTTTTTTTTTTTTTTGGCCGCATTGTGCAGCATGCAGGATCCTAGTTCCCTGGCCAGGGATTGAACCCATGCCCCTTGCATTGGAAGCACAAGTCTTAACCACTGGACCTTTGGTGAAGTCTCTATCATTACTGAGTTTAACGCAGCCTTGGTTACTGTGTTAAGCTTCTCCTGAAAATAACAGAAAGAAATACACAAATAGGTACAGCCCAGCTGTCATTTCTCTCTCTGTTCTCTGCAATGACAAACCTTTATAGCTTTTTCCATTCTAACGGAAATATCTCTCAACAAAACTTGGAGAAAATAAAAGAGAAGACAATAAGAAAGATATAAATTAGTGCTCTGCATATTATAAAAATCAACCATTGTCTTTCTAAAGTTTTGCTTGTTTCTTCAGGAAGGCATCCCATTGCAAAGTCAACATATTATCCATCTAAGACAGAGACTGCTATACAGGAGTCACTGGGGAGATGCCAGAGCAGACAGAAACAAGCCCCGGGGCCCCTGGCATCCGGCGAGGGGCAGTGAGGGGACAGACATGGCAGCCAAACTCTGGAAGCCACTTGGGAAGCCATCCCACTGACCAACAGCGAGTACTGAGGACTCTTTATTTCCCATTCTTTTCAGCTGACTTAACGAACTGCCACTTCGATCATCAGTCCAAGCTGCACTTGAAACATTCAAGATAAGTTCATTTTGCAAGGGGGCGGCAAGAGGGACCGTAGATGTCAAGGCTGAGAGGTGTAATGTTTTTACAGCTTAATGAAAAGCAGTATCTTTAAAGAATTCACATCTGTACAACATTAAAAGTGCACTAAGTTGTCAACTCTGTTGGGCAAACCAGGTCATTTACTTTAGACATGACATAGAGAAGTTTCCGCTCTAATTTCTTAAGTCATAGCTTTGTATGAGTATTTCCTTCCTCCATTCCTGTTACAAGTAACTTTTATGGAGACTCAAGCAGTGATCTCATCACTCTTCCAAGTTAGCTGAAGAATCTCTAGGCAGTAATGTTTTGGTCAATTATATCATTATGTAAATAGTGAAGGCTTACTGACTGTATGTCACTGGGAAAGATCTTATTATAGAATTACATAATTTGTATTTTGAGGGTCAAGAATCTATTATTTTTCAGGCACTATTTTAAACAATTATTAACTACCTGAAAATCAAGATAAGGTAGCATAATAAGAAAGCCAGATTTTAGTCTAGCAAAACATGCCTCGAGGGCTTTAATGACCTATTCACTTTACTTGCAATCATTTTGGGTCTCTCTTCCTCCCTTTTTTTTTGCATGCCTAATGATTCATTTAATGTGTGTGTGCTGCTATGTGTCCTCAAGCATGAACAATGTCAATAGGATAATCTGCTGATAAGAGAAAGTGAAAAGTACAAGTTGCTGGAGACCGACCCGGTCTTTCCTTATCTCAGTACATATTCTTCTGAAATGTTCCCTGTGATTTAAGTTGTGAACAAATGAGAATGTCACATGAGCAAATGCAGATTGTTAGTGACTTAGATGTGGGGTGAGGGCCTAGAGTGAGGTCAGCTGTGTTGGCCAGGATCTGTGTGCCACCTTAGTTACCAAAATATATACTGGGTAAGCAGGGCTCATTCAGAACCTGAATTAGGAATAAGGATTGAGAGGAAAACTCAGCTGGGTGATGAATGAGTTTCAGCTCATTTCTGGGATTAGTTCGAGAAGGGATAGGAAAGAGTGGATTGGACAGTCAGCTATTCTAAGCACCTTTAAAGACCTCAGATCCCACTCATCTAGAAGAGATAAAACCAGTTAGGCCAGTACTAATCACCTCACAAATCTTAGTAAAAGGAAGATTTTGACTCAGTAGGGACAGAGTGGACTGAGATTCTGCACTTCCCTAAGCTCCCAGGTGACAGGATGCTGCTGGTCCATGGACCATATTTTGAGTAGCAATGATTGTAGCGTGTTAACCAGTAAAACTTCCTTAATGATGGAAGTATTCAACATCTGAATTGCTACTATGGTTACTGAGCACTTGAAATGTGGCTAGGACAGGTGAGAAAGTAAATTTCTACTTAAATTAACTTTAAATAGCCACATGGAGCTAGTGGCTACAATGTAGGACAGCACAGATCTTGGACATTCACGGACCTCTTCTCCACCAAAGCCATTTACGTCATGGTCCCCATATGCTCTAATCCATCAATTCATTTAGATGAGTAAGTTTCCTTCCATTAAATGCAAACTATAAAATTTAAATTTAAATTGTTTTCTTCCTAATAACACTTGGCTAGATGACCTACAATGAGGGGGCAAAGGTGCAGTAGTATTTGACTCTTTGCAACCCTGAGGACTGCGTAGCCTGTCAGGTTCCGATGCTCGTGAGATCCTCCAGGCAAGAATACTGGAGGGTTGCCATTTCCTACTCCAGGGAATCTTCCCAATTCAGGGATTGAACCCGCGTCCCCGATGGCTTAGCGGTAAAGAATCCGCCAGCAATGCAGGAGCCATGAGAGATAAAAGTTTGGTCTCTGGGTGGGGAAGATCCCCTGGAGGAGGGCATGGCAACCCACTCCAGTGTTCTTGCCTGGAGAATCCCATGGACAGAGGAGCCTGGTGGGCTACAGTCCATGGGGTTGCGAAGAGTCAAACTTGACTGCAGTGACTTAGCACGCATTTCTGCATTGGCAGGCAGGTTCTTTACGATTAAACCACCAGGGAAGCCTGAGGGCAAAAGTGGGGTGAGACAAAAGGAGCCCTTTTGCGGGGGGATAACTGAATAGGAAAGAGTAGTACCTGGCAGTGAGAATGTGAGTAACCATCTCTGCACTGGGCATATGGAAAGATGGGAAAGTGAAAGCAAAGTCGCTCAGTCGTGTCCGACTCTTTGCAACTGCATGGACTGTAGCCCGCTAGGCTCCTCCGTCCTGGGGTTTTCCAGGCAAGAGTGCTGGAGTGGGTTGCCACCTCCTTCTCCAGGAGATCGTTCCAACCCAGGGATCGAGCCCGGGTCTCCTGAACTGCAGGCAGATGCTTTTACCAGCTGAGCTACCAGGGAAGTGCTGAAAGATGGGAAGCCAGGCAGTAAGAATGAAACTCAGAAAGTGACGCAGAAGGACGGATGGCAGAGAGAAAATGAGTACTTGGAAATTTTATTCAGGTCTGACCGTGACCCTGTCTTTCTTGAAGTCAGTTGTTCCTCAGGAAAATGAGCAAAGTGAGGGAACATGAAAGGAAGTGGGTGTTGAGAGGTCAGCTGTGAGTCTCCTCCAGCGCTCCAAGACTACCCACGTGTGGGAGAGCCTGGAGGAGAGGAAAGGCTGCAATTACAGCCCCCAAGCCAGGCTCCGGCTTGAGCGTCTCACCTCAGCTTATATGTGGACCCAGGCACGGAGCCCCTCTGCACTCCCCAGAGCTCTGATCAGCTCTCACGGAGAAGCTCCTCCTATCCTTGCTGTAACCCCCTCTTCGACAGAAGCTGGTTCCTCTGTGAGGCTGGGCTGTGGCCTCCGGAGGCTCTGAGGGCACCGTCCTGGCAAGCAGGTGTGGGTGAAGTCCTCTGGGTCCTACAGAGCCATGCACGGATGACTCACATAGTGAAAAGTGCTCTTATTTAACCCCAAAGATCAATCTTGTCATTTTTAAAGAATTTCCCTCATCCAAAAGCCACGTGCAGGAAAATTCTAGCTAATGATTCTGTTTAGTGAGGTTCGGCATACATAAGAGATGTTACTCAAGACTGAAAAGTGTTAGTCACTCAGTCGTGTCTGACTTTTTTTCGACCCCATGGACCATAGCCCCAACAGGCTCCTTGGTCCATGGAATTCTCCAGGCAAGGACACTGGAGTGGGTTGCCATTCGCTTCTCCAGGGTGAGGGTGAAAGAGCAACATCAAATAAAAAATTCAGTCATTAATATCTTACTCTTAAACTCTGAACAAGTGATAACTTGAGAATCTTTTCTATTGGCAAAGAAGAATTTGAGGAGAGTGAAAAATCAATAAAGGTTTTTGATATTCATTCATTCTTTTCTAGGATTTCTTGCCTCCTTTTCTCCACCTTTTTTTTTTTTTTTGGACAAAGATTTCTGATCTAAGCAGAGTTCAGAGAATCTGGACTGCCTGATTTCACAGGGAAGTGATTGAGGACACTTTCCAGTAAAGGAACTGGAAATGACTTTTGATTTCGTAAGTGTGGATAATGTTAAAAATCACTAAGTGAGTAGCTCTTGGCTCTTTAAGCTACCTGATACAATCTGGAAAATTTCCCATTTATTCACAACTTAGGTAAAATATATAGTCAGACACGTTTGGTCAGGCGCCTGAGTTCATTTATTTTTAAGATATCCAAACTGTGACTTTTACTAGTAAATACTCAAATCATAAATAAGAATAAAGTGTCAAATATGTAAACCCTTTTGATATAATTAAATTATATGTCTGACAATAGCTCATTTTAAATGTTTTCCCATCAATATGTCTCTTTAAGCATTTGGCAAAAAAGTCTAGAAAATATCAATGAAAGTATATTTTAGATTACACGTATGCAAGTATGAACGTACATATAAATGTATACGTGTATGTGTACATATATGTGTGTCTATATATTTATGTGTATATGTATGTCTTTTGAGCACCCACCTAGAAGGCTACTTTATGAAAACTGTCACCACTGGGTCAGTATCCTGTTTAATTCTCTTATATAGAAGATTTTTAAATACTATAATGAATTTTTTAGTATATAATGTCTAAAGTAAATTTATTTGAGGAACTTTTTCTGACTTTTTGATAGGTATGCCTTTGGCTTTCAAAGATTTTGATCACAGAAATGTTAACTTCTCATGCACTACATTGAAGTAGAGTTGTTTTATAAAAAAGGAAAATAATATCTGCCTGACAGGATATAAGAATTAAGTGAGATAATAATAATGGAAAGCCCTTAAGAAAATTTTAAATCTCTTTCATTGGGAAGTTTCTGTCAGTTGTCTCTTTAGCAAATGGATGACTCTGGTGGCCAGTCAGTATACTGATCCTAGTTTGAGACACTGGGGAAATTCCTGGTTGTCAACAGTCTGCTATATTATAGATGCAAACAGAGTATTAAATAAATATTAAATTGAAATGAAAAACAGAGTGTGGGAATTTTGGTTTGGAGAGCTATACTAAGTTTTCTTAAGACAACAGAACATATAATTTTATGAAAATATACAGAGAATTTTCTTAATGTGCACACCTGCTGTTTATGACAGACTGATATAAAATTGGCTTGCATAAGATATATATCATTTGTTGATTGGGGCCCTGACACATGTTCACAGATTCTTAGATATAGAATATGCAAAATTCCACATCAAAGAACAGAAAAGTGCCTTTAGCCAACCAAAAAGTACTTAGGTAATAATAAATTAAATTCCATTAAAATTGACATTAAAGCTAAGTGTTACATATTAAATGTGACATGCAAGAAACAGAAAGACAATTCAGGCAGCAACATCGTGCATTAAGATTTGCATTCAGTCATAGTGTTTGAGGGATTTTAACCATATTCCTTGACCACTGAGAGCTAGAAATCTGAAATGATACCAATTCAAAACACCACTTAACTGACATCTTAGTCTTCTAGCCAGTGATTTGAGGGAAGAAGCCAATGCCTCTAACAATGAAACCCAGTAAGTTTCGGCCACATATTTTTATGTGGTTGTGCGATAAGAAAATCCCACCTGACCAGATTAAAGGAAAGTAAACATTCTACAGTTCCACCTTTTGGACAATGCAGTTGTCTCAGATTCCTCCTACCTTTTTACTAATATGAGCGTATTTGAATATGTCAGGTTTGCACAATAAGAAAATGGCTTCGTGGAATGTACTTTTTTGGCACAAAAATATTTTCTAATACCTCAAATCAAAAATTTCACCTATAGCAAAATATTAAGCCATGGAGGTGTCTTGGTGGTGCTTACTCATCTAGGCAGAAAACTACAAGAACAGCCAATGGCTCCAAGGACTTTGTATTAAGTAGCGATGACTTTCCTTCCAAGGAAGAGCACCAGTATGATTACACCTCAGGCTGGAGGGTGCTCCTTTCAAGCTCTTTAATTCCCTGGAGAATTCGCTTCACATGACCCACTTTCGGTATCCCCAGGTCCTAAAAAAAAAGGTAAAAAGAAAGAAAGAAGTTAACTGATGGTTAAATATTTAGCCAGCTAATAAAACATAGTTAGCATTCAGGTCATTCATCTTAGTTTACATTCAATGATTTACAAAGTAAAAGTCAGAAAAGTAAATTTATAAAACCAAAATCCTGAAATTAAAAAATTACCAACCATTAAAAAAACCACATCTTACACAAACTCTTAAATGTAACATTCTCATAGGTTACACATCAGGGCAATTCTTCAACAGTCAAAATTACTTTCTCCTTTTTCTTCTTTTTTGATTTAGAAAAACACAGGTCCTTTTGGAATCTCTGAGAGAAGTGACATGTGACACCAGGGTACCCCCAAAATTTACTCAAATAAATTTTGTAGTCTTAAAACAACTACACATTTCCTTGCTAAAATATTAAACTTACAAATAAGTCCTGCTCCTCAAGGAAGACTCCAGTACCTATGACCTACATATGGAATATAAATCCTTTTGTACTTGCATTTAGAGTCTTTGTAGTGAGTGAAATAGTTGAATAATCTTTATGTTTTATAATTGTAAAAAAAAATCACATAGACATAGGTATATGTGAGTTGATGTTTTTCCTCAAAACACTTTTGACTCCTTTTCCTCAGAACTCTTCTTGTTTTTTAAAGACCCATCTTCCTGAAAAGAACCAAGCCAAGATTTATTGGGTTGGCCAAAAAGCTCATTTGGGTTTTTCCTATAAGATTGATGGAAACATGCATACGATGTTATGGAAAAACCCAAATGATCTTTTTGGCCAACCTAACAGTTTTCAGAAATGAATGGTGACTGCTGGGTGTGCAGCATAGAGCAGGCACTTGGCAAATGAATGCCTGTTGTATGGATAAAGGAGATGCATTCAAGACAGCCATAATATTCTCTGTCTGAAAAGCTAAAACAGGTGGTGAAGATCTCTACTCCCAGTAGCTTCTTTAAGCTTAATGGCCATACTGTATTTGCCAGTATGTGAAGTCAACTTCTTCACAAAACAGAGTGTGGAATATCTGAAAATAAGTAAAAAGATGACTTTCAAAGCAGTCTCGAAAGTAGGATTATAAGATATCACAAGATTATCTGTCTGAGAAGACACACGCACGCACGCACGCACGCACACGCGTCCTCTCAATCTCCCCCATATACTTTATGAACTCTCTGAATTCTATAGCACCAATGCTACTGAGGATTCAGGATCTTTCTGGAAAATAATCTTTCCACAGTGAATGCTCTTTTCGAGCCTGAGATAACTTCAGGGTAATGTTTTTACAATATTTAATTGATCCTGAAAAACATCTGCTCATGTGATACCAGGTCATCCAAAACTAGTCTTACGTCAACTCTCCAACTCCTGAGTGTGTGCTAAGACAGCAAACTTAAAAGCAAGGCCAAACCCTAAAGGAAGACAGACATGCAGATGCATTTGATTTGAGTGGCATAGTTAAGTGTTCTTTATATTTCGTGATAATGTAGTTATCTGACTAAGAAAGATATTTAAGATCAAATATTTTATATATAGTATGCCATACTATATTCTCAAGAATAAAAGCTTCATTGAGAGAAGCAGACTCTACTCATAATTGTTATTTTTGGAGCCATGAGATCAATGTTTTCCCTAGAGTTACACTAACTTCTTAGCTATATTTTCTTTAGTTTGAGTTCAACACATTCATGTCTTCTAGGAAGCAGGCTGTGATAAACTTATGCCATGAGACCATATTCATTAGTGTCGACTTTAACTTTGCAGAGGCATGCTTTGTAGCTACCGTTATCCTTCAGCCTACACATGAACAACTTTCCAAATGGAGAAAACGAAACACCAACCAAGCAACCTCCCCCCACCCGTGTCTTTACCACTTTATTTGGGGGGTGTGTCTGTGTGCGCTCAGTGGCTCAGTCATGTCTGACTCTTGAGACCTGCTGGACTGAAGCCCACCAGGCTCCTCTGTCCATGGCATTTTTTCAAAAAAGAATACTGCAGCAGGTTGTCATTTCCTGTTCCAACGGATCTTCCCAACCCAGGGGTTGAACCCAAGTCTCTCGTGTCTCCTGCTCTGGCAGGCAGATGCTTCACCACTGCGCCACCTGAGAAGCCCTACTTTCTTTGGTATCCCTCACTGCTTTCTACTGTCTTTTAGGAGAGAAAATACTGCAATCAGTTTGTCTGCTACAGCACATTAGAATTATCTTCCCTTTCCCACCTTTAGACTGTCACATTGCTATCCCCAGTTGTCTGGTGATAATGAAGTAACACCTGAGCCAAGATCTGAGCAACAGCTAGCCAAGTGGCAGGTAGGGAAGAAGCATACCTTCAGAGGGTACACCCCTGACGTGAGAGTTTCATGTTTTTAAATAAATGAAGCATGGCCAGATTGGAAGAGTATAGCCCCAAAGGGTCAGTGGCCCCACAGCAGGTTAAATACATAGGCAGAACTTTGTGGGTGTCCCAGAGATGCTGAGTCCTTATTGGAATTGAAATGGGAAGCCACCAAAAGGTTTTAAGCAGAAGAGTGATATACCTGATGTTATTAAAGTATCACTCTGGGCTTCCCTGGTGGCTCAGATGCTAAAGAATCTGCTTGCAGTATGGCAGACCCGGGTTCAGTCCCTGGGTTGGAAAGAGCCGATGGAGAAGGGAATGGCAACCCACTCCAGTATTCTTGCCTGGAGAATTCCACGGACAGAAGAGCCTGGTGGGCTATACTCCATGGGGTTACAAAGGGGCAGACAAGCCTGAGCGACTAACCCACATACACAAACACACACACACGAAACATCATTCTAGTTGCAATGATATAGATGAGAGGGCAAGAGTATCAGTGGGCGGGCCAGTGAGGAAGCTACTGACCTTACACAGGAAAGAGGATGGATCGCGGAAAGGAGAAAGCCAACTAAATGGAGATTAAAATCAAACTACTTTGTGATGGTCTGATGAGGCAGGGGGGAAGGATAAGGAAGAGGAAGATGCTGAATGTGACCCTGGGTTTCTCTGGCTCAGGTCCCTGAGTTGCTAATAGACCAAAGGGGCAGAACAGGAGGAGGACAGGACAACCAAAGTTTGGTTGTGGACACTTGGGCTGATAGTCTGTGTCATGGCCTCGTGGCAAGCAGACTTGGTGATGTGATCCTAGACTTTACAAACGAGGTCAGGGCTAGAAGTGGAACCGTGTGAACCAATGATATATCCATGCACGGTATCTGAAGTAATGGAAATGGATATGGTTACCTAGGGAGTAGATAACCCTTCACCAACATTCAGTGATCTTCCTCTGAAGGGGCTGCTCATTTCTGGCTTGGTTTTGTTCCACTGAAGACTCTGTAAAATTACTACCCTTCCCATTGTCCTATACTGTGTTTTAGAACCAAAAGAGTTAAAACTGACTATGTCAATACAAATTTCTGAAAGCAAAGTTTTAAGGGAAAGAATGTCATTTGCCTTAAAAATAAAAACAAAGAAGTCTCATGCTAAATAAAAGTTTCAATAACATAATTCTTAATCATCTCCTTTGTGCTCTTATTGTTTCTCCCAGCCGGGTTCTATCAGTCTAACTTTAAGGTTTATATGTGAGCTTTTTGTTTTCTTCTTCTGCAAACATTATCGCTCATAGTGTGCAAGTGTATGTTTATGTATGTTTGTATGTTTATAATACATATATTATATATAGACAAAGTCTTTTCCTTGAATGTATGTTTATTCATGGAAAGTGAAATGCAAGCTTCTAGAGGGCAGATGCTACCTAGAGAAGAGAATAATATATTCATCAATAGGTACATATGTATGTGTTAGTCGCTCAGTTGTGCCTGACTCTTTGTGACCCTATGGACTGTAGTCTGCCAGGCTCCTCTGTCCGTGGAACTCTTCAGGCAAGAATACTGGAGTGCATTGCCATTTCCTTCTCCAGGGGACCTTCCCAACCCAGGGATCGAACCTGGGTCTTCTGCTTTGCAGGCAGATTCTTTACCCTCTGAGCCACCAGGGAAGCCCATTCATCACTAGCTATTCAATAAATATTGCTGCCTGTTGAGGATATCAGAAGCTACACAAATATGTTACATGTAATGGTCTTCTACATTTACTTTTTAGTGTATTCATGTGAAGTGCTGAAGTCAATTTTTACTCTAATACTATATATTCTATATATTTTGCTATGTTCCAGATTTGAGACTTTCAACTAAGGTAACTAGTTAATCTATTATTTTATTATTATTCTGGCTAAAAATGTGTAGGTATATGTCTTTAGGCTTAATGTTTAGTTATGAGTACATGCGTGCATGCTAAACCACTTCAGTCCTGTCTGAATTTTTGTGACCTTAATGATTGTAACCCACCAGGCTCCTCTGTTCATGGGATTCTCCAGGCAAGAACACTGGAGTCAGTCGCCATGCCCTCTTCCAGGGGATCTTCTGACCCAGGGATGGAATCCAGATCTCTTATATCTCCTGCACTGGCAAGTGGGTTCTTTACCACTGGTACCACCCGGGAAGTGCCAGTGTTTAGGTATAATATACTTTATATTACCCAGTTGGGTTTAGAAGTCTCTACTAACATATTTTTAGATAAAGGCACAGCTGTTCATGAATTTATTAGGAATTTACTGTCTCATAATGTTATGCATTCTTAGAACCAGGTGATTAGGAACGGAATCAATCCATCAAATGTTGAAGGCTTTATCACTGGCTTAATGAATCAATCTTGGAATTTTTAAATGGCAGTATGTGGCAAGAAAATATAACATGACAGAATGCTACGTTTAACCCTGGGACAGAATATGCTACTTAGGCCATTTCTGTGGTTGAGTGTCCACTCAAAGAAGAAAGTGGAATTGCTGCAGACCATGAATTCATAATTTTTCTTCCCTGTCATAAAAGACAAATAAGTTTTGAGAAGCTCTCTAGCAAAAACAAGGCATAATTTTTACTTTATTCACTAAAAAGGAAAATACGTTTATTTTCGGGAAGAATATAATTTCAATAATAAGCCATGGAAAGGAAATTTGAATTTGTCTAGTTGTTCACGTGGCCTCTGAAAGGTCAATTTAGAAACACAACCAAATCATAGAATTCTAAGTAGCCACTGCTGCTAAGACTCTCCTCTAGTTCCCTATATTAGAAAGGCTTTGTTCTTAGTATTTTGAATGAATTTTTAGTTATTTGAACTTTTAGTAGTTGTTTTCAGTCATTTTAAGCAACAAATATCACCTTTCATGTTGATCCAAGAAAATGAACTGATGGAAACGTGATCCATTTGGAAATATTAGCACAGCCATGCCAATGGACACAGAGAAAAATTACTAAGTTCATGCTAAGCTTTAGCTGTAACTGTCAGACAATGATTCTGACAGAAAAATATTACTGACTTTCTCTTTTCAAAAGCATATAATGAACTCAGGCCACAGAACAATGCATATTATATAGATTACATACGCATAACATGAGCCAAGCTGCAAGCACAGAACTGAAGGGTGCAGGAGAAAGGAGTCTGTTTTGCAAGAAAAAATTTTAAGAACAGAAGAGTAGCACAAAGGAAATACCTTAAGATCTCGCCTTTCCAGGTGCAAAAGTTCAGCCCCTCTGATGTCATGACGGATGAAGATTTCTTTGTACTCTCCCAAATTGAGCAGATCCAGCCAAGCAGCAACTTCCTCTGTGCCCCATTTCTGAACTACCAAAGTTAAGAGTAAAACCCCCTTAATTTCTACATGCTCAATGCATTACAAAGCACAGGTTGGCCAAAGAAGATGCAAAACGGAGTAGAGCGGCAGTGCTAGCCAAGGGAAAGGTTCAAGGTACTGTCTCAACAAAACTACAACTCCGCTTTTTCCCATGCAAGCTTCAGACTGTCAATCAACATGAGGTTCTGACTCTACAGAGACATTCACTGCTGTGCACTCGCGCCTTTCGCTTTAGCTCAATTTCCTCCTTAAAGCCATGCAAACTACACGACGTGTATAAAAATGTGTTCCTAATAATTGGGATCAGCAGTACAAGGTCCAAATAAACTCTGATGATTTCCTTAAGATCATATACGAAACTTATTATAGTTGAGCTACCAATGCTAGTAAAAAGTTCAAATCTGACACAGGATATAATTTTACACAAACTTCCGCTTCAGGTCTTGCCAGCTTCAAGACCTTTATTGGTTCTCAGCTGCCTTTATTGGTTCTATTCTATTGATGATTCCCATTACAGACAATCACGCAATGCTTGCGTGCTAATCATTATGCAAGGCTTGCGTGCATGCTAATCGCTTCAGTCGTGTCCGACTCTTTGCGATCCCATGGACTGTAGCCCGCCAAGATCCTCTGTCCATGGGATTCTCCAGGTAAGAATACTGGAGTGGGTTGTGGTGCTCTCCTCTAGATCTTCCCGACCCAGGGATCGAACCCATGTCTCTTATGTCTCCTGCATTGGCAGGTGGGTTCTTAACCACTAGCGCCACCTGGGAAGTACAATTATGCAATAAGTGTCTTGTAAATCAACTTAACGTTGTCTAAAAACTGTCAACACTGCTTTCCAAGATTAATTGGGTTATTTTACTGTATGTATCCTCTTTCATACATTTTATCCAAGATTGATTAGCTTAATAAAAAGTCTCCTTGTTTGCCACATTTGGTTTTAAAATGCTCTTCAACAGCTGCTTTGTGTATTATCAAAAATAAGGTTATATATCACTTTTTAATATGAGATGGCTAACTCAGAAGAGTTATAAAATTATTTGATAAATTAAGACATCTACTATCATATACATAGAACTTGAAGGTCTTCAGCAGTAGTACAGCACTAAATTTTATCTCTAGGGAAAGGTGAAAAGGGAATTTGAAAGAATATCCATGAGAGAGTTTAATCTTTGCTTGAGAATGCAAGTGTCACAGTGAATTGTTATTAATGAGCTGAAACGGCATGCTAAGTCCTTAAAAGAGGAGGAACAGAATATATAACTCGGGGTGGAAAATACACCTGGCAAGTTAAAGGATTAAACGAAAAAAGTTTCTACGTTCCATTTGTCAAAATGAGGTAGATTGTGCATGCTGAAGAAGGAAAACAAAGTATAAGTGTTGAACTGCTGTTGAGCAAGATGAAGAACCATCAAACAGAGGTGCTGACATTTACACAATGAAGTAGAAGCAAATCGGCAAACTACTTCGTAGTCTTGTGTACTTCATGACTACAGACCCCTCCTCGCAATGGGGCTTATTTCAGGTGTGCTATGATTTTCTGTATGATGGTAAAGTGAACATAAAATGAAATTCACTATTTAAACCATGTTACAGTGTATGACTCAATAGCATAAACGCTATTTATAAGTACATCCACAAAAGCTATTTATGAGTACATCCATAATGTGGTACAATGCTTATCACTCTCTAACCTCAGCTCATTCTCATCCCCTTAAGGATATCCCGTTAATCTGTTATTTTTTTCATAACATTATACTTTCCCTTTCCCTGTGGATCACCTACCAGGCTGTGAACTTGTCTTCTGCTTCTGAACCTTCTCCTTTTTGAATTTGGGCACAATACGAAATACCGTGCTCCTGCTATGTCTCTTGGTGCAATCCATGGGGGGCTCCTGTTTGAGTCGATCAAGGAAAGAATTTTCTCAGGATATTAAGAGAAGAAAAACCCACTCTGACAGCAGAGATAACATAGGAAGAGGTTATACACACAGAACATTGTTGGAGCGATAACTCCCTCCCCAAAAGTTCATGGTGCTGCTCACTCCTGAAAATGTACTGACTCCTGCAAGATGACGTTGGTCACATAAACGCTTTTTCTCATTTGCTCAAGAAAAGTGCATTCGAAAGGAGAACAGCAGTCTCCCCGACCAGGACAGTAGTGTGGTTCTCCTTTTCGTGGTTTCTGTTACCTGCCGTCCACCTCATTCTGAAAATACTACATGAAAATTCCAGAAATAAACAGTTCATACAAGTTTTACGTTGTACACTGCTCTGAGCGGCATGATGAAGTCTTGAGCCATCCTCATCGATCCCATCTGTTAGACCCTTCATAACCGATCGGAGTTATCAGACCAGGTGTTGGGGTATCACCGTGCTTGTGTTCCAGTCACCTTATTTGATTAATAATGGTGCCAAAGAACAAAAGTAGTGACGCTGGCAGTTCGCATATGCTAAAGAGAAGCTGTAAAGTGCTTCCTTTAATGAAAAGGCGAGAGTTCTTAATAAGGAAAAGAAAATCGTATGCTGAGCTGGCTAAGATCTATGGTAATGAATCTTCTGTCTGTGAAGCTGTGAAGAAGGAAGAAAAACTTCATGCGAGTTTTGCTGTCGCATCTCAGATTGCAAAGGTTACGGCCACAGTGCACGAGGCATGCTCAGCCGACACGGAAGAGGCATGACACCCGCACAGGAAGATATTTTGCGAGACGGACCACATTCATGTAACTCTTATTACAGTGCATTGTTATAACTGTTCTATTTTATTATTGTTGTTGTTCATGTCTTACTGTGCCTAATTTATAAATTCAACTTTATCCTAGGTATGTGTGTGTAAGGAAGAACACAGTACATGTAGGGTTTGGTACTGAGGTTCCAGGGGTCCCGTGGGAGACTTAGAATGCATTTCCTGCAGATAGGGGAGGATGGCTAGATTTAAAATGTATCTTCTCCTGAACATTTCTTTTTCAAAAGGTGCATTCAAATTCTATCGTCACAAAGCATACACATTTATGAACAGGTTGCATTTTACATACCTCATCCTCATTCGGGTGCAAGATATAATAAAGCCACGGAATCTCTGTTAACTTCTGCAGCTCCACTTCCACGGAATGTAAGGCATTGGATACCCGCTCTTCATGTGGAGATTCCAATTGCTATTTAACAGCAGATTAAAAACCGAGATAAAACAAGCCTCAGAGACCAACGTCAAACCCTCACACAGAATAAACTATTTCACTGACACTGAACATCCTCACCTCTTGGGAGGCAAGACAGAGTGTTGTTGGTTTTAACACAAAAAAATAGAGAAGAAAGAACAAATTATTTTATACTGACTTCATTTAAGCAAATTTGCATAGATTTATCCTCACTTCCCAAAGGTGATATAAGCAAGTAGTGTGACTTTAATAATTTCACAGAAAAAACCATTGCTATTGGTGGTTTGCTCCCTATGCACACCCCTTCTTCCTTCTTATCCTTGCATCCCATCTGCCTTGCAGTAGTAAATAATCTCATCATTTTAACGTATTTGTGGCAAAAATCATTTTGATTTATGTAGGCTACGGTGTAAACAAATAATGATATTTCAAATTGGTCAAAAACATGTCACATAATAAGAATTGCCTGCCACAATAATCTTCTGGGTAACTAAAACAATAACTTTAGGGGGAAAAAAGCCTACAGATTTCAGAAAAATTGGTGATAAAAAGCTGTTGTACAAATCAGGAAAAGCTAAATGGCTTGTAAACTGGAAGAAGCTTTGGAAACTTTAAAGAGAATTTAACTGGTCACCTCTTGCCCATTCATTTAAAGCACTTATCATCACTATTTTTTAAAATTTTCTGGCTACACGGGACAGCATGGGGAACAGTTCCTTGACCAGGGATCAAACCCCTGCCCCCTACATTAGGAGCTTGGAGTCTTAACCACTGGACCACCAGGGAAGTCCGTAAAGCAGTTATTAAAAGTCACAAATTCAATAAGTAAATAAAGGTGAAATCAACACTGCTACAAGCAGAACTGGGAGGCGCTGAATTCTAGCCTTGGCCTTGTTACTAACTATGCCACCAAGGGATGATGAATTGATTTGAGGAGTCTCAGTTTCCTTCTCGGGCTTTCCTGATAGCTCAGTTGATAAAGAATCTGCCTGCAATGCAGGAGACCCTGGTTCAATTCCTAGCTCGGGAAAATCGGCTGGAGAAGGGACAGACTACCCACTCCAGTATTCTTGGGCTTAGAACACGACTACACAATTTCGAGGATCTCTTCCAGCAAATCAAACTTTGATAAATGATGTCAAAATTGTACAGTACCTATATATAGGTTCACAGGGATTGAATTTATTTATTTTGGTCACACTGCAAGGCATGCAAGATCTTAGTTCCCCAAAGAGGGATGGAACCCACACCCACTGCAGGGGAAGCGTAGTCTTAACCGCTGGAACACCAGTGAAGTTCTGGTTGACAAGATTTTAAACCGAAAGTTCAGAGAGAATATTATTATTATTTACTATGGACATTATTTTTTCCCCTCTGTTATTCAAATTCTAGTATTTCTAGAAGCTAATAAAAGTACAGAAATTCTCCACCATATCATATAAAAGTTATCACTTTTATTTTAGTCTAAGTATGTATGTCTTATAAAACTGATAAAATAGTTATTGTATGTGCTATGTGCTAATAAGTTGCTTCAGTTGTGTCCAACTCTTTGTGACCCTGTGGACTGCAGTCCGCTAGGCTCCTCTGTCCATGGGATTCTCCAGGCAAGAATACTGGAGTGGGTTGCCATGCCCTCCTCCAAGGGATCTTCCTGACCCAGCGATTGAACCTATTTCTCTTATGTCTCCTGCACTGGCTATATTCATTCTATAAGCAAAATAAAGAGTGTAACTTAGCTGCTCTCAAATATGATTGATTTTTTTATTTTGATTTCAATATTGCCCAACATTTAAAAATCATCCACTGGTAAAGGGGAATTCCCTGATGGCCCAGTGGTGAGGACGTGTCCTTTCACTGCCGTGGACCAAGGTTTGATCCACAGTCAGGGAACTAAGATTTCACAAGCGGAGCAATGCAGTCAAAAAATAAAAATTTCACTGGTGTACATTTTCAAACCAAACATCCGTATTTGACTATGACAGAAGAATTAAAACTACAGAAGAATCCTTCTATAGTAACAAAATGTAATTGACTAATATTAACCAAGTAACACTCAAGGGGTACTTTCAGTACAGAGAGCTAAAATATAAAGTAAGTTATGCTTCTAGTTCTTCTCAATCAGCAATTATCTTAAATATATTTCAAATAACACACAACAAATACATGTCCTTCATCCAGTAATTGGTACTGAGGTCATGACTTGCTGGATTTCCTATAGGATTAATTTTAGAAGAGCAGCAAGAAGATTTTGGTTAAAAATAGAAGTGTCAAGAATAACCAAGATGATTTTCCTATTGGTTTTATCCAAAGATATATCCAATATTTCTTCCTAAAAGTTTCTATTCACGACCATAGCAGAGGTAGCCACCTCCTGCCCCAAGGAAGTTGCTCTTGGGTTTCCCCTGGAAATGGGTAAAACCAATTGATTCATGCAGCCTTTAAGATTCTCTTCTCAGAGCAAAGGATGCTTCAGTGGCAATATTCTTCTGGACAGCAGTCAAACAGAAATTCCAACCAATCACTTCCAATCACCTCTCTTATTCTTTCACTATGCCAGATACTATGAATTTTATTCTCACTTTTATTTAGATGTATACATTTTCCCCAGTAAGAGATAAAATTATAGTAAACAGAAATGTTTTAAGATTATCACCTCATCTATCAATTAATGAAAATTGTTACAAGAATTAAAAAAATAGCTAACATATTAGGCTTTCTATATTTGCAACAGCATGTGTGAATAACCTAAAACTGAACACTAGGTGGCGAAAAGACCCAATGCTAGAACATTTCCAGGACGAGGGAGGAAAAGTTAACAAGGGAAGAGAAGGATTCTGGGCAAACCAGACAGAAACATTTACAGAATCCTAGCACTTATGCTTGAGGTCCAAGGACTGTGGTCTGATTCACACTTGGCCTCAACTCGATTTCCAGCACCAATCTCGAGTTAATCCAGGGATAGGTCTAGTTCCTGAAATTTAGTTCTGGACACACCGAGTGTCCAGAAAGCATCATCTAAGCCAATCTAGAAAACAGTAACAATCATATTTCAAAGGTGAATTTCAGAGACACGGCTCAAGACTTCCTCTACTTTTCTGCATTCATGGGTGAACAAGTCCTTGAAGAAGGTCTTACTCTCTGTAAAGCCCAAGATTCTCAAAGCTGACTGGGGAGAGCAGGATTATATAAAGACATGATGACAGGGGAGCTCTACTCCTGCTGTGGTTTAGTTGCGAGGCTGTCTCTGACTCTTGCGACCCCACGGACTGTAGCCCACCAGGCTCCTCTGTCCATGGGACTCTCCAGGCAAGAATACTGGAGTGGGTTGCCATGTCCTTCTCCAGGGGATTCCCCACCCAGGGATCAAACCCGGGTCTCCTGCATTGCAGGCAGGTTCTTTCCTGACTGAGCTACGAGGGACCCTCTACTCCTGTTAGCCTGAAGCGTACTCCCAGGTACAGTCATATAGTTTCTTGAAAGCAAAAGCGAGGTGAAAAGGAAGCTCGAGAGATGGGGGCCAGAGCCTGCCTGTGCATTAGAATCTGATGAATGCATGCTCCCCAGTGAAGGCAAGAACCATACATTTATCATCATTCTGATATTATCCATCATTTCTTTTCCTTACCAAAGGAACCCTGCCCACTAGTAATGATTCTGTTTCATTATATAGGGCCTTCACATTGATGGCTATTTCAGTGGCAGTATCTCTTGTAAGACTCTAGGAAAAAACAAACAAACAGAGACATCAAAAACAAGTAGTTCTGAATTAAACTGGGATTCAATCATCAGAAAGTACATTTTATCTTTCTGATTTAAATTCACATTGCAAATATTTTTTAAAATCTGCCAAAATACTCTTGTAACTGCAAAATTTCACACTCACATTTGTTAGCAGGATTACCTCTTCTACGTCTTACAGCACAGAACCAAAAGAATACGCTGACTGTAGTAAACACACAGAACCACATCTAGGGCACACAAGCAGGTATATGCTGGTGACAAAAGACACATATTCCCACAAAAATCTAGTCAAAGAAAATCACGCCTTAAAAGGGGCATTATCTGATCACATTAGTTCTATCCACTGAATTTCACACTCATTCGTTCCAACCAACCAGACTGATTTTTAGACTTCCATCTTAAGGATGAACACTTCTTTTTTACACTCACTTAGGTAACTTCAACTAAATAACTGAAAGGATAAAAACAATGCCATGTATCATTGGCAAGTGAATATAACTTCAAGAGTCAGATTCTATTCACCTGTTGTAACTTCTACATTAGAAAACTGACCCAATGTACTGATGCAGTAAAGCGAAATGAAGAATTATTTCAGTGGACAGCTTCAACACCGAGTCATCAGTTCTAGTTAAACGCATGATACTTAGGTGTGCCCTGTGTGAAAGTGCAGGGGAGAAGGTAAAAAAGAACGGTAGGTACTTAAAAGGACGAGGAGTACAAGGAAGATGGTAAGGTGCCAAGCAAGTCAAAGTGAAACAGAAAAAAGGTGAAGTGAATTTAAGTGGGAAAACGGTGGCAGGAAAGGAGAATCAAGAAAACTTTGGTCATAAGTGAAGGGTGAGCTTTCGGTAGAGACTCATGCACTGTTTTCTTTCAAAGCATGTGGTATGTACCAAGCTGTGTACGTGACACCAGAAAGTGTGCGGCATGGGCATTTACCATCAGCTCCTCACCTCTGGGAAGCGCGGATTGGCTTTGTTCAGGGCGTGGGAGCAGGCGTTCACCGCGTGGGCCAGCTCCTGCTCCAAGAGACAGTGGATGGTGGCCGCGTCGCAGATCCTGGAGGCAGAAACAAGACCCATGAACACGCCACTCTTCCGAGCACTACTTGAGTTTTCTGAAGTGTAGAAACGGTAGAATAAAACAAGTTAAAAAAAAAAAAAGCATGAAAGGAAAAAATGTTTTTAATAACTGCTCAATTATGAATGGCACAGGGTAGGTAGATTTACAAAATTCAAACCCTACTGCAACAAAAATTGTGTGTATGTGTTAGGCGCTCAGTCGTGTCTGACTCTGTGACCCCGGGGACTGAGGCCGCCAGGCTCCTCTGTCCATGGGATTTCCCAGGCAAGAATACTGGAGTGGGGTGCCATGCCCTCCTCCAGGGGATCCCGGATTCGACGCAGGGATCGAACCCGGGCAGCCCACATTGCAGGCAGAGTCTTTACCATCTGAGCCACCAGGAAACAAAAACTACCAACCCCAGGTTCTTTTATATAAAAAGATAGGCCTATGGACTCTCTGGGTGGTTCAGAATCTGCCTGCCAGTGCAGATCACACACAGGTTTGAGCCCTGGTCTGGGAAGATTCCTCATGCCTTGGGGCAGTCAATCAAGCCCGAGCACCACAGCTACGGAGGCCCATGCACCCTAGAGCCCGCACTCCACAAGAGAAGCCGCCGCAACGAGACGCCTGCACGTTACAACAAAGAGGAGCCCCTGCTCACTGCAACTGGAGAGTCCGTGGGCAGCAATGAACACCCAGTGCAGCCAAAAATAAATTAATCAAATTGAAAAAAATGTTAGGCCTAGCATCAGAGATATGCGTACTGAGGTGCTACTTGGAAGCACAAGATATCGTAACACTTCATTTTGCGTTATCGCTGCAAAGTTGGGAGGGGTCCCAAATGTAGAGTGTAGACACACCTTATATTCACTGAAACTTCGACCAGGCACAGTTACAACAGATTCAGCCAGTTCAGTCCAGTCGCTCAGTCGTGTCCGACTCTTTGCGACCCCGTGAACCACAGCACGCCAGGCCTCCCTGTCCATCACCAACTCCCGGAGTTTACCCAAACTCACGTCCACCGAGTCGGTGATGCCATCCAACCATCTCATCCTCTGTCGTCCCCTTCTCCCACCTTCAATCTTTCCCAGCATCAGAGTCTTTTCAAATGAGTCAGCTCTTTGTATTAGGAGGCCAATATTGGAGTAGCGAAAAACATTGCCACATATATCATCATGCTAAGTGCTTTATATGCACTATCTAATTTAATGTTCACAACCTAACAGGTAGTTGTGGTTTTTCTCCACTTTGTAGATGACGACACAGGAGGCTCAGAGAGCATTAGTATGTACACAAAGCTAGTGACGACATAGGAGGCTCAGAGAGCATTAGTATGTACACAAAGCTAGTGACGACACAGGAGGCTCAGAGAGCATTAGTATGTACACAAAGCTAATCAGTGATAGAGCCTGGATTTTAGTCCATGTCTATCCAACGCCAAAGCCTGTTGTGCCGCAGTCCTTTGGAATCTAGATCTTCAAGAACAGTCCTATAAAGACAGGATCTAGAAAGGCAGGGCAATAAGGTCAAAGAGAAAAAGGAGAAATTCTACTGACTGCTAGCAAATGAGCAAGGTATGCAATAAGCAAGAAGGTACGTCTATTCTAATCCTTTTGCTTCTGACATCTTCAAGCAGAATGATCTTCAATCCAGAAAGGGAAGAACAAAGGAAGAGACAGAAGTCCTCCATGGCTGAATCACGAGCAAAGGAGAAGAATTTAATTCTTAAGGATCATAGGATTGATATCCAAGACACAAAGGAACTTGCAAACATCACCTAAGCATCCTTATCAATAACCTTGAAATCATAAGGAAGAGGAAGAACAGAGATGAGTAAATGTTATTCTAATTTTCAAGGCAAAAGGAAGTACTCAACATCAAGGGAACATTTCCAACTGCTAACTGAATTGCCTACTAGGTGCGGGCTTCCCTGGTGGCTCAGATGGTAAAGAATCTGCTGCAGTGCAGGAGACCTGGGTTTGATCTGAGTCAGGAAGATCTCCTGGAGAAGGGAATGGCCACCCACTCCAGTATTCTTACCTGGAGAAGTCCAAGGACAGAGGAGCAGGACAGGCTGCAGTCTATGGGGTCACAGAGAGCTGGACCCAATGATGAGACCAACTTTTACTTTTCCGCTTTTTCAAATGAATACACATTCTGAAAATCGATGAGTGAGCCTGATTTACTGGCTGATGGGGAATCATGTCCCCCTCTTTTTTTTTTCTTTTTGGATAAGGATATTTGGTTGGTTGACAAGATGATAATATAAGCAAGAACATTGTGGTTTCAAGGGAGCACGCTTTAGTTTCAAGAAAACTAAGGAATCTCCATACTGCTTTCCATAATATATGAATTAGCTGGATTGTAGTATTTTAAAATGTATATGTACATCAAATCATCACACTGCATACCTTAAATATATAGTATAGAATTTTTATTTGTCCGTTGTACCTCACTAAAGCCAGGAAAAAATTTTAAAAAAAATTCTGTAAATTGAAGTCAACAGAAGTTGTTCACAGTATCTAAGATGTATTTACCTTAAAACTACTATGTCTGTGGATAAGAAGCTGAGATGCACAATAATGCAGTTATGTGGATTTAGCTGGCTTAAGTATTAATTTTCCCTTATCTTTTTCCTAAGCTGCTCAGTATCTTACAGTTATCATCCTTTATTCTAAAATTTTAAATATTGGTCTCCAGCAGTAGGGAGTGTGTATCTTTTTTCATATCTCTAACATCTAGCACACTCTGGGCATCTAACACATACTTAAAGAGGAAAATAAGGAATGAGTGAGAGAGAGCAGATGGAGAGGGTAAGGAGGTGGAAGGAAGCAAGTTAGCTCCTCCGACTCCTAAGCTTTGCTTTCCTTTTCTGTTTCAGTGTTTTGATCAGTGACCAGGTAAAGGTGTGGGAAGACTATAATAGCCATCATGCACAGAAGACCGAATATGCCGGACCTGCTGTGCCAAGGGCGCTTTCCATGGCGGGTCTCACTTAACCTTCACAGTGACCTGGTCAGGCAGCTCTTACGCACGTTGGGTAGATGTGATTTGGGTGAGGAGGTGAGAAGATGCATGCCTGTGGTCCCGCCTCATCTTTGAAGTTTAATCCTGGTCATAGTGATTTTTATCTGCTTTATGTTCACAGAACTTTTTCTTTTTTTTAATCTTCTCTTTCTGTCTCCTAAAATTAATGTCTGTGGTCTGGCAAAGTTCGTGATATATCTACTGGAAACAGATTTTTGACTGTTCCCACCCATCCCCACCCCCTGACTCTTCTTGGGAGCAGGGTTAATATTTCCTTCTACATCCTATAAACATTTAATAATTACAAAGCAGCATTTAAGTGAGTAATGTAGTATAAAGAGGGCTTCCTGGGTGGCTCAGGGGTAATGAATCCGCCTGCCAATGCAGGAGACACAAGAGACCTGGGTTCGATCCCTGGGTGGGACAGATCCCCTGGAGGAGGGCATGGCAACCCACTCCAGTATTCCTGCCTGGAGAATTTCATGGACAGAGAACCTTGGTGGGCTACAGTCTGTGGGGGTCACAACGAGTCAGACATGACTGGGCGACTGGGCACACATGCACAGTAAAGACTGTGTGTAAAGTGGGGAAATAATAACAAAAGGGTTATATATATATATATATTATATATATATATATAATATATATACATAATACATACATATATGTTTTATATGTGTTAAGTTGCTTCAGTCACGTCCGACTCTTGCAACCCCATGGACCATAGCCTGCCAGGCCCCTCTGTCCACGGGTTCTCCAGGCGAGAATACTGGAGTGGGTTGCCATTCCTTTCTCCAGGGGATCTTCCCAACCCAGGAATTGAACCCGCATCTTTTACATCTCCTGCCTTGGCAGGCGGGTTCTTTACCACTAGCGCCATCTATAAAATAGGGCTTCCCAGGTGGCTCAATGGTCAAGAATCCAACTGCCATGCAGCAGATGCAGGAGACACAGGTTCGATCCCTGGGTGAGGCAGATCCCTGGGAGAAGAAAATGGCAATCCACACCAGTATTCGTGCCAGGAGAACCGCACGGCCTGAGGAGCCTGGAGGGCTACAGTCCATGGGGTCGCAAAGAGTCGGATACGATGGAAGTGGCTGAGCACATATATAAAACATAAAATATACACAATAACAAGAGTGTACATTGGGCAAGCTCTCCCTTGTGTTTCAGGAAGTCTGAGACCCGGCCTGTCCTGGTGTCGGAGTGGACTGATGAAGGAAAACAGGGATTTCTGAGGCACAAGTGAAGCGAAAGTGAAAGTCGCTCAGTCGTGTCCGACTCTTTGCGACCCCATGGACTGTAGCCTTGTAGCCTATCAGGCTCCTCCGTCCATGGGATTTTCCAGGCAAGAGTGCTGGAGTGGATTGCCATTGCCTTCTCCAGGGAATCTTCCCGACCCAGTGATCGAACCCGGGTCTCCTGCATTGCAGGCAGACGCTTTACCATCTGAGCCACTTCTGAGGCACAAGGGAGGTAGCAAATGGAGAACAGAGGCGTCCCTCCCAGAACCACTGCTGCTGCTGCTGCTGCTGCTAAGACAGATTCAAACTAAGGAAAGCAGAACGGGCCACGCCCGGCGTCCTCGCAGCCGCAAGGCTCGCGGGGTTCGGGTACCTGGTGATGAGCTCCTCGGCCGCCTGCGAGCACAGCTGCATCTGAGACACTTCCTCCGTGGCCAGGTCTGCCGCGTGCTGGATGTACAAGTGTGTTCGGAGAACTGGCTTACCAGAATCACACTTCTGCTTATCTTCCCAAGACTTCAGGGTGCTTTCAAAGGCCTATTTAAAATCAATACAGCAATGAACTGTGTGCTTAGAGCTAAACACACAAATAAGTGTGTATTTAGATAGTACACGAATGGGTTTAAAACTACTATTACTTTTTTTCTAATCCTAACACTTCATGAAATATATTGCAAGGACGGAGAAGATATCTTAAAGTTTTCTCATATATTACAACAAATAAAAAGTAATGTAATTGATGATCATATCAGGAAGTTTTTAAAAAGCTTCAACTTATGCTTTAGTATTTACTATTGTATGAATAACAAACAGGATGGATGTTGTAGTCTTATTTGTTATGGGTGTGACCTTAATTAAGAATCCATATTCTGGTAAGGCAAACCTGTAAAAAGAGAAAAAGATGGGGGTGCCAGGGGTTGGAATAAGGGAGAGAGGGATGTGAGGAAGAGGACAGGAATATTTAGGGCAGTGAAACTATTGGGCATGAATCTGTAATGGTGGACACAAATGATTATACGCTTGTCAAAACCTATAGAATGAATAACACAAAATATTACTTCAGTGAATAATAATGGATCAATAGTGGTTCATCAGCTGTAATAAATGTACCACACTAAAGCAAGATATTAAGGGGAACAGAATAGGGAAATATAATAGGGGAATTCATGGATTTGTCAGGGAGGTGAGGACGTATGTGGGACCACAGACAGAATTTTCTACAGTTTCTGCTCAATTTTTCTCTAAACCTAAAAAAGAAACCATTTTCAGAACTAAATAAATATTTTTTTTCATGTTTTTAAACCAGAATAATCTAAATGTCAGACTTTAAAGGAAATTTAAATCTTTTCCCTGGGCTTCTGTTTTTCATGACAATTTACTTTTTACAGGATGAACAGACTCTAGAAGAACTTATTTTTGGTTACGTACCCTGTCCCTGGTGAGCATCTGAGCTCTGTTCTTGTGCACGATCTTGATAATCCCTGGAGGCTGGACCCATGCTTCTCCGTCCACCTGCACCGGGACTCCCTCGTCACCAAAGATAGTGATCTTTACTGTACGGCACTGAAATAAAGCGAGTTATTTGAGAGTACAACTCATCTGACATTCAATCTTGTTGTATTCAAAGTTGACTCTTAGTCCATTCTGTGGAATGGGATGTTACGCTTTTCTGCGCACGATGACACAGTAACAACTGGAATAACAAGAAAGCCCATTATTTTATAGATGAGTATACAGCCTATGAGTCATTGGAATAGCTTCTCAACAGCCCAAGCAGTGAGGGCTTCTCAGCTGGCGTTAGTGGTAAAGAACCCGTCTGCCAATGCAGGAGATTTATGAGACACGGGTCCGATCCCTGGGTCAGGAAGATCCCCTGGAGGAGGGCATGGCAACCCACTCCAGTATTTGGGCCTGGAGAATTCCATGGAGAAAGGAGGCTGGCGAGCTACAGTCTATAGTGTTGCACAGAGTCAGACACAACTGAATCGCCTTAGCACACACATGCACACAAGTAGTGAAGTCAGGTTTGAGTAGGGAAACCAACCTGCGCGATTCGATGGTGCTGCAGTTTAATGACCCTTGAAACGGCCATTTGCACGCTGTCAAATATTGCAACGACTTCTAGGATCTTGTCATCAAATGACGGTGCAGCAAATATCTGAAAGAAAAACCACATTACACTTTCACTAATACAGTTAAGGTTTAAATGAAGTGGCCCGGCAAGCAATGTAAACCCTGTAACATATATATTTTTAAAAATATATAAAAATGAGAAGCAGAAAAGTAAGCAAATATTATCAGTAAATGATACTTCAAGGACAAAATTAATTACTGAAGAGAGCTTAAAATAAACATAATAAAGGTTTGAAAACTCATGGATATAATACTCATGCCCCTCTTATAAAGCAATCTTGACAGGAGTAAACTAATATATTTCCAAATAATTCATCTTGGTGTGTGTGTGTGTGTCTCTGTGTGTGTGTGTATGTCTGTGTGTGTGTGTGTGTGTGTGTGTGTGTGTGTGCATGCACTGTGCTCAGTTGTGTCTGACTCTTTGCAACCCCATGGACTGTAGCCCGTCAGGTTCCTCTGTCCACGGAATTTTCCAGGCAAGAATACTGGGGTGCACTGTCATTTCCTACTTAGGGAATCTTCTTGACCCAGGGATGAAATCTGCGTCTCTTGTTTCTCCTACATTGGCCAGAGGATTCTTTACCACTGCACCACCTGGAAAGCCCCATCTTGGTATAAGATGTATTAAATATCTGTTCATATATAACTCAGGTACCTCAATAAAATGATGCATATAATTTTAGGAAACTTCAAAATTTCAAAAAGTGATACAGATTTCATAAAATTAAAGGTAATGAACATGGAAATTGTAATAGAGTTCACTTGATATGTTTTAAGGGCAATTTTTCAAGGTGTTACAAGCGGTGTCTATATGTGCTTTATTATATATCTTACTACAACTTTTTAGGGCATTTAAGAACATGAAAAGAAATCTCAGACGATGAAAACACATGGGCTTACTTTTCTTTGATGTTAAATGTATTTTCACAAAATTAACCTAAAAACTTTAAATTTTAGCTCTATTACTTTGTTCCTTTTACTCCCTCTTTTTACTGTATCATACATAATTATGCCTCTGAAAAAATATTCAATGTAAAGTAGTATCATAATTAAAACTTTTACTGAAAATCTCAGGACACAAATTTGGGAACTTTTTATCAGACTCCCTGGTTTTAAACTCTGTCTCCTTCACTTACGAATTGTGTAAACTTTGTGTCAGTTTCTTCATTGATAAAATTTAGATAAAAATTGTGGATATTCATGAGATAATCTCAATAGAGGCATAAAAAACCTTTTATAAAATTCAGCACCCATTTATGATTAAAACTCTTTAAAAAATGGGCACAGAAGGAACCTACCTCAACATAGTAAAGCCATATATGATAAGCCCACAGCAAACATTCTCAATAGTGAAAAACTGAAAGCATTTCCCCTAAGATTGGGAATAAGACAAGGGTGTCCATTCTTGCCACTATTATTTAACATAGTTTTGGAAATCTTACCTACAGGAATCAGAGAAGAAAAAGAAATAAAAGGAATCCAGATTGTAAAAGAAGAAGTAAAGCTCTCACTGTCTGCAGATGACATGATACTATACATAGAAAACCCTGAAGATATTATCAGAAAATTAATAGAGCTAATCTGTAAATTTAGCAAAGTCACAGGATACAAAATCAATACACAGAAATCACTTGCATTCCGATATACTAACAATGAAAAATCAGAAAGAAAAATTGAGGAATCAATCCCATATACCATTGCAACAAAAAGAATAAAATGTCTAGGAATAAACCTACCTAAGGAGACAAAAGAACTGTATACAGAAAATTGTAAAACACTGATGAAAGAAATCAAAGATGACATAAACAGTTGCAGAGATAGTCCATGTTCCTGGGTAGGAAGGATCAGTATTGTGACAACGACTATACTACCAAATGCAATCGACAGATTCAATGTGATCCCTATCAAATTACCAAAGGAATTTTTGACAGAACTAGAAAAAAAAATTTCACAATTCATATGAAACACAAAAGACCCCAAATAGCCAAAGCAGTCTTAAGGAAGAAGAATGGAGCTGGAGGAATCAACCTTCCTGACTTCAGATTACACTACAAAGCTACAGTCATCAAGACAGTATGGAACTGGCATAACACCAGAAAATATAGACCAATGGAACAAGTAGAGAGCCCAGAAATAAGCCTATACACCTATGGGTACCTTATTTTTGACAAAGAAGGCAAGAATATAAAATGGAGAAAAGCCTCTTCAATAAGTGGTGCTGGGGAAACTGGACAGCTACATGTAAAAGAACGAAATTAGAACACTTTCTAACACCATACACAAAGATAAAGTCAAAATGGATTAAAGACCTAAATGTAAGACCAGAAACTAAAACTCTTAGAGGAAAACACAGGCAGAACACTTGATGACATAAATCAAAGCAAGATCCTCTATGATCCACCTTTTAGAGTAATGGAAATAAAAACAAAAGTAAACAAATGGGACCTAATTAAACTTAAAAGCTTTTGCACAGCAAAGGAAACTATAAACAAGGTGAAAAGACAAACCTTAGAATAGGAGAAAATAACAGCAAATGAAACAATTGACAAAGGATTAATTTCCAAAATATACAAGCAGCTCATATAACTCAATGCCAGAAAAATAAACAATCTAAACAAACAGTGAGAAAAAGATTTAAACAGACATTTCACCAAAGAAGACAAACAGATGGCTAATAAACACATGAAAATATGCTCAACATTGCTTATTACTAAAGAAATGCACATCAAAATTACAAGCTATATGCTCACATCAGTCAGAATGGCCATCATCAAAAACTCTACAAACAATAAGTGTTAGAGATGGTATGGAGAAGAAGGAACCCTCTTGCACTGTTGGTAGGAGTGTAAATTGGTACAGCCACTGTGGAAGACAGTATGGAGATTCCTTTAAAAACTAGGAATAAAACCACCATTTGACCCAGCAATCCCACTTCTAGACATATACCAAAGATATATACCTGAGGAAACCAAAATTAAAAAAAACCAATGTATCCCGACATTCACTGCAGCCCTATTTACAATGGCTAGAACATGGAAGCAGATGTTCTGCAGATGTTTATCAACAGATAAATGGATAAAGAAGCTGTTTTACATACACGCAATGGAGTATTACTCAGCCATAAAAAAGAATGCATTTGAGTCAGGTCTAATGAGGTGGATGAACCTAGAGCCTATTATACAGAGTGAAGTAAGTCAGAAAGAGAAAGAGAAATATCATATACTAATGCATATATATGAAATCTAGAGAGATGGTACTGATGAATTTATTTGCAAGGCAGCAATGGAGAAAGACACAGAGAAGAGACTTATGGACATGGGGAGCATGGAAACTTACATTACCACAGGCAAACTAGATCACCAATGGGAATCTGCTGTATGTCTCAAGGAACTCAAACAGGGGCTCTGTATCAATCTAGAGGAGTGATTGGGAGGAGTTTGGGAGGAGGTTCAAGAGGGAGGGGACATATGTACACCTATGGCTGATTCATATTGCTGTTTGACAGAAAACAACAAAATTCTGTAAAGCAATTATCCTTCAAATAAAAAATAAATACATTAAAAAAATTTTTTAATTTATTTTTTAAATGTGCGTTATTAAGTTATGAATGTGAAACTCTCAGAACACTGTCTGCCTACCTAGTAGGGGTTCAAGAAACATTAGCTTTATTTATCTCAATCTCACTGATTTCTTCTTCTTGAAATATTTAAGAGTGATGATGGGCTGACAAATAACTGGTTGCTAATTTGAATTTCTATACTCCAATAGGGTTGGAATATATTCATATTATGAAAATTATAAATATTTTCCAATTTATTTTATACCTTAATCCCTGCCTGCACATTTAAGAGCTCTGAGAAATTGGTTCAGTGAGAGCCATTACATCATAAGCCTCAAATCAAAGGGCCTATCATTCAGCGTATATGACTCTTCAAAGATCATGGTAAACTTTCCATTTTCATTGTTATGTATGTGTTAATAAGTGTGTCATCTCTCATCTTTAGAACAACTGCATTTCTTAGGTTGTGTTTTTTCTTTTTTAATAGAAGAGAGTATAAAAACAAAAATAACCATATACCTCAATGACCAAGTGAGCCCTTTGACATTTCTAAAAATTAAAACAGTAATAAAATACAAATTTAGATAAGTAAAGGTACAGAGAAGTATTTTGGTAGGCAGAATAATATTCCCCTCCCTGCCTTCCAAAATGCCCGTGTCCTCGTTCCTGGAACCTGGGAATGTCACCTTACGCGGCAAAAAAGCCTCTGTAGGTGTGATTAAATTAGGGGCCTTGAGATGGGGAGATTATCCTGGAGTGGGCCCAGTGTAATCACAGAGGTCATTATAAGTGGAAGCAGGAGACAGAAGAGATCAGAGTGACGCAACGTGAGAAGGACTCAGCCGCCTCCATCAGCTCTGGAGATGGAGGGAGGGACCTCATGCCAAGGAATGTGGGCAACTTCTAGACAGAGCAAGGGAATACTTACATCATCTTCTTTAGTTCCACCCCAAAAGTTAGTGCCTCCGGCATAGCTGGGGATGTTCAGCACTGCTATTCCTTGCAGACTGGGGAGAGGAATATACTGCCCGTCGCACTGTAAGGTCAAAAGTCAAAAGCTGAGAGGTCAGATCAAAAGAGCAAAACCACAAGTTTGGAAGACAGTAGAAGACCAAAGACAAAGGACAGTGGAGGAAAGGGGTGGTGACGGCAGCTTTCCTGTGAATATATTCCTACACATTATCTTATTTTTTAATTTACAAAATTTTACAGAGTAAATAATTAGAGCAGAAGTTGTTACAGAAAAACAAATTGAAAAAAAGTGCTCTATAAACCAACCTCAGTGTTCAATGATGGATAAATGGTTTAAAAATGTGATATGTGTATATATATATATATACATATCACATTTATATATAATATGCTGTGCTATGCTTAGTTGCTCAGCTGTATCTGACTCTTTGTGACCCTATGGACTTTATCCCACCAGGCTCCTCTGTCCATGGGATTCTCCAGGCTGGAGTGGGTTACCATTTCCTTTTCGAGGGGCTCTTCCCGACCCAGGGATCGAAACCCACATCTCCTGTACTAGCAGGCGGATTCTTTACCACTGAGTCACACATGAGTAAGTTCTTGCTAAAGAGAAGGTTTTAGCCTTTGTCTTGAAAGCAAGGAGTCTGCAGATGTCATACTTAAAACAGATGCTGTATTTTCACTAATTCTCAAATTAAACTAAAAATTAAAAAATAATTAACCGAATTTTATAAAAATTCCATTTTAATCCCCAATGAAAATGATCTTCAACCTTTAGAATAAATGAGAATCTGGTCTGAACCCACTTTTCAAAAATTTTAAGTAACTGCGAATACTTCCTAACACTAACTTCCACAAGGTGTTTTTAACCTTTCCTTTCCTTTGCATGNTAAGTAGAGCAGAAGTTGTTACAGAAAAACAAATTGAAAAAAAGTGCTCTATAAACCAACCTCAGTGTTCACTGATGGATAAATGGATTAAAAATGTGATATGTATATATATATACATATCACATTTATATATAATATGCTGTGCTATGCTTAGTTGCTCAGTTGTATCTGACTCTTTGTGACCCTATGGACTTTATCCCACCAGGCTCCTCTGTCCATGGGATTCTCCAGGCTGGAGTAGGTTGCCATTTCCTTTTCGAGGGGCTCTTCCCGACCCAGGGATCGAAACCCACATCTCCTGTACTAGCAGGCGGATTCTTTACCACTGAGTCACACATGAGTAAGTTCTTGCTGAAGAGAAGGTTTTAGCCTTTGTCTTGAAAGCAAGGAGTCTGCAGATGTCATACTTAAAACAGATGCTGTATTTTCACTAATTCTCAAATTAAACTAAAAATTAAAAAATAATTAACCGAATTTTATAAAAATTCCATTTTAATCCCCAATGAAAATGATCTTCAACCTTTAGAATAAATGAGAATCTGGTCTGAACCCACTTTTCAAAAATTTTAAGTAACTGCGAATACTTCCTAACACTAACTTCCACAAGGTGTTTTTAACCTTTCCTTTCCTTTGCATGACAACACAGTCAAAGGCTCACACTGTATCTGGGCACCTAGGGCGGTTCCCGGCACACAGCAGGTGCTCAGTGAGTGTTTGATAAATGAATGAACATAAAGTATTTAGTTGAACAATAAAGCTTTTCTGAACTCAACTGAACTAATATTTTTGTGTGCTTTAGAAAAAAGTCACATGAGTCACAAAGGAAATGGAAAAATGATATCTTCATAAATATAAAAGGAATACTAAAACAATTTAGAGCAGTCCTTAAAGATTTTACCAATGAATATACTGTTCGCAAGCATAATATGGAATAAGATGAAAATGTCAAAAGCTCCAGATACTTTGCTGAATTTAACATACATCCATTAGGAAAACATCCAGGGTTAAGAGCTTAATGTCCAGGCAAAGTATGAGCAGTACAGATTCAATAAATTAAGGTCACCTGACTCAACTGTTTCTTTCAGATTCAGGAGTAAATTCAGGAGTGGTATATTTTTTGTATAATCTTCTCTGATCTCATATTTCCACTTGTTCATGATGCTGCAAAATGCTTTAAAACTGCATTTAACACTTTTTTTCTGATTAGTGTTTGCTTTTCAGCTCCTTTCATTAGGAAATATGGGAAGACAGTGGGCCTGTTTTGAATTCTGTCACTTATTTGGTCAAATGCCTTAGACTTTCAGAGATTCATTTTGCTCATCTGGAAAATGGGCTAATAAAACTTCATCCATAGTGTGGCCAACAAGGTATGGGTCAAGAAAACATCTAAAACACATAGTAAGGAGTCAATAAATGTCTTTTTTTCAGTTATAATTACAAATTAATGTTTTATGAGGAAAAAAACTGGAGTTGAAGTTTTGGCTTCTCCAGGTACCAACTGCTTGATTTTAGTTAGGTAAGTGACTTAAAATGAAATAAATAATAATAAATTTATTTCTGAAATAAATAATATAAATTTATTTCTGAAATAAATAATAATACTTGCCTCATAAAGAATGATAATAACTCTCATAAAGTTTAAGTATTAAACATAATATGTAGAAAGCATTCAGGAAGCTTCAATTATTATTTTTGTTGCTGTTTAGTCACTCAGTCGTGTCTGACTCTTTTCTGACCCCATGGACTGTAGCCTGTCAGGCTCCTCTGTCCATGGGATTTCCCAGGCAAGAATACTAGAGTGGGTTTCCATTTCCTGCTCCAGGGGATCTTCCCAACCCAGGGACTGAACCTGCGTCTCCTGCATTGGCAGGCAGATTCTTTATTACTGAGCCACCAGGGAAGCCCTCAATTATTATATAAATGACTTAAAATGTAGCCATAATCATTATTATTGAATGAACTAAACAAAGCTAGAAATTACTATAAGCCAATTTTAACAAATTATGGAAATAACTGTTATGAGATTATGGAAATATGTGAAATTACAAAAAATATGAATTAAACAACTCTTTGTTATATTTTATTAAGGATTACGGGTGAACATTGTTTTTCTCCTTCATGTATCTTAGTATTTAAAGGACTCAAAACAGTATTTGATCATTGTTGCTGTTGCTGCTGTTAAGTCACTTCAGTCGTGTCCGACTCTGTGCGACCCCATAGATGGCAGCCCACCAGGCTCCCCTGTCCCTGGGATTCTCCAGGCAAGAATACTGGAGTGGGTTGCCATTTCCTTCTCCAGTATTTGATCATTACTTCACTTAAAATCTAGAACAAGCTGCTTGATGCATGTAAATTAGGTATATCTGGACGAAAAAGTCATCTTTAAGAAAAAAAAAAGGAATCTTAATGACATTTTTCATTCATAGGTGAAAGGTATTTCTGCTCTAAAAATTACAAAATTTGATGCTACAGCATTATTCTACATTTCTGGCATTCCCATGAGTGTAGAGAGGATTATAAATGTCATTCAAAGGTTCTAAATCTTCAGTACCTATCAGATTCACAGGGCATATGGCTTGAGAAACAGGGTTTATATTTGCATAATTCTTTACAGTTTAAACTGTGATTTCTCGTTATCAATGAATTATAATTCCGCATATAAGCATTATTTTATCCATTTTGCAGTTGGAAAAGCCAGGGCCAAGGTCTTTGCTTTGTGCAAACTCAAAGTCAAAACATGACTTCTATACAGCACAACTGGGGAAGGCAGACTCCTGAGCAAAAAGTTGAGGGTTTTTTGGCCAGTGACTGGCACTTGGTTTTTGAAAAGGATCTTCCTGAGAAAAATTCCCTAAGCCCCGCGTCTCTCTTCTCCACCTTTATCCCAAGTGATCCAACATCAAGGAAAGTAATTTTTAAACAATGGACCTTCCATGGTCCTCAGGAGTAGCAGGTGTTTTGTTGGTTTATTTTTAACTATAGCAAAGAATTCTCTTAATTTTTCTACTTTACCTTTTGTGCATATTAACAAGATGCTTTCACCTATCTTGTTTTCCTAAATTTATTTCCTTTTAATCACTGAATATAAACTTCTGTATCAGGTCAGAATTGTATCGAGTTCTGCACCTGAGGTTCAAAAACCAAGGGTCCATGGATAGATTCACTGTCTGTTAACTGGAATGATAAAAACATATCTCTCATAGTCAGCAACCTCTGAAATCTGGCAATGCACTCAATTATAAATGTAGATAACAAACCACACATTGGCAATACAGTACTTGTGACTTCATCACAATAGAAACCAATATTTTATATTATATTACAGATGTTTCAGGTATCTTTTCATATCATTTATGTTCATTACTTCAAAAGTAGTGGTCAAAGTGTGAAGTGTTAGTCACTTGGTTGTGTCTGACTCTTTGTGACCCATGGACTGTACCCCACCAGGTTCATCTGTTCATGGAATTCTCCAGGCAAGAATACTGGAGTGGGTTGCCATTCCCTTGTCCAGGGGATTTTCCTGACCCAAGGATTGAACCTGGGTCTTCCATATTGCAGGAAGATTCTTTACTATCTGAGCCACCAGGAAAGCCCGCACTTACTATTATATATACCATCAGATTTTTGTCATTTGATGGAGCAATAAAGAAACAAATATATTACTCTACAACGCTTTAAAAATATTTTGCTAATTTACTTCAATATTATTTTATTTTGTGTCTATATATATTTAAAGAGTGCTTTAAAAACAATTTTCTGAGAAGGGGTCCATAGTTTTTACTAGCATGCCAAAAGGGTTCACAGGTCAAAAATTGTTAACAACCTCTGCTTAATGGGGATTACAAAGCAGCTGCTTAGGGTATTGTTCAGAATTTGGACCATCAATCAAAAAGGACAGAAACAGAACTTCTGAAGACCTGAAGGCTCTCCTAGAAATAAAGCAATCCAGTCATTCTCATTCTGGATAGTTCCCCAAATCCTAAAGATGGCCAGCTATGGGTCTTGACCACACAATACTTAACAAATTATGTAAATGATCATTTGCCTGTCTGTTTCCCTCTCAAGTCAGGGCCAGGACCTGTGCAAGCTTATGGGTCTAACAAAGATGAACACAACTTCTTACCCATCCTTAAGCAGAGTGTAGCTGACTAGGGGACATAAATAAGGAAAATGATTATATAGGCAATCCATAGGCAAGAACCAAGTTGAGCAATGGATGGGGCGGCCAACAATAGCATTTACAGAGTATGAGCCTTCCTGATTTTGTACCTTTTCAGCCAGTAACATCTATCTTAATTTCATAAGCAATGATAAATCAAACCAGTGGATCACGTAGCTGTGCTCTAGAATGGCAGGTAGAATACGTTTATTTTTGCTGGGACATTTAATTGATAATGAATGAGCCAGACCCCTTTTTGGTCCACAGTCCACTATGAAGGTAACAACTAAAATAAAAAACATTCTGTTTAATTCATTGAGCTGTCAACTTAAGATTTGTCCTGGTGGCTCAGACAGTAAGGAGTCTGCCTGTAATGCAGGATACCTGGGGTTCGAGCTCTGGGTTGGGAAGATCTCTTGGAGAAGAAAATAGCAACACAGTCTAGTATTCTTGCCTTGAGAATCCCATGGACTGAGGAGTGTGGTGGGCTACAGTCCATGGGGTCGCCAAGAGTTGGAGAAAACTGAGCAACTAAGAATTTCCCTTTCACTGTATGCAGTCTATACCTCAACTTAAAATATCCGGTTACAAAAAGATACAAGATAGGAAAGACAAGCCTATCATCATAAACAGTGAGCTCTGGACCAAAGGTGAAAGAAAATAATACTCTAAGAAATGAGAACACATCTCGGGGTTTCCCTGGTGGCTTAGTCAGTAAACAATCTGCCTTCAATGTTGGATCCCTGGGTTGGGAAGATCCCCTGGAGGAGGAGATGGCAACCCACTCCAGTATTCTTGCCTGGAGAATCCCATAGATAGAGGAGCCTGGTGGGCTATAGTCCACGGGTTTGCGAAAAGTCAGACGCGACTGGGCCACTAAGCACACACGTACACAGCAGACTTCTCAGAGCCATGTCCTCTAGCTTCTTTTTTCTGTTACCAGATTAAAGAACTTTTGCTATCCTTATCATCTTATTTAAATTAGTAAAAAAAAAAAAATACTAGAAAATGTCAATACTCAGAATCTCTTTTGATTTTATTAACTTGTTGTTAGAATTAATTGGAACAAAGTATACATTGAACTTAAGATTTTCTATTCACTGTGAATGGTATTTTCAGGGATTTATGAAACTTCAGGCATTACAGAGTCAAGTTAGAATTTGGAAAGTTAAGTGAAAAACAATCTGATAAAAATGCTACCCTGGGAGGGAGGTTCCAGAGGGAGGGGGCATATGTATACCCTATGGCTGATTAATGGTGATGTATGGCGGAAACCAACACAAAAATGTACAGCAATTATCCTCCAATTAAAACTAAATAAATTTTTAAAATGCTATCCTGTGTATGTACACACTTCCATGGTCTGGCTTTTTAATGGGGAACCTCAATTACATAGAACCATCTAAATTTCAGGATCTAATGATAATGGTAATTAAGTGTATCACTCATATCCAGTGTCTAATACCTCCTTTGGCATAAAGTAGAAAACCACTTTTATT
>SJYQ01005433.1:498499-515265 GCA_006410935.1 Redunca redunca
TTCTAGGCGCTTTAAAAAAGTACAAAGGAGTGTGCTACACTCCTTCAGGAGTGTCATTAGAGAAATGAGACATAAAAAGGCAAAATTAAATAGGGAAGTAAAACAAAGTATCAGTACATATTTGAACAACTGATGTTTTCAAGGAATTTTAAGAAGGGACGGGATCAGTGTGAGCCAGAAACTCCCTGAAATAGGTACACCTTGACGCTGAATGTGGAAAGATGGCAGAATTGCAAGGCTGAGAAAAAAATGAGGTGAAAGGAATAGCAAAATTATGATTATGAAGGCACTGATAAATAAACCAGGGAAAAGCGTATACAGCTGCGACTCATTTTGCCACTGGGTTGGTAACCGAGACTACAGGCTGGAAGGGACCTACCTTAGATCATTAAAAACCACTGTATTTCACATATATTAATGTATTCATCATCATCAACTTTTGAAATTTTCTGATGATTCTTTTTTTGGATGTGGGACTATTTTTATTGTGATGTATTTTAAATGTCACCATTCATAGAAACAAGGAAAGCCAAAACAAAATATATGCACAAGTATATTCTTACACTGAATCTGGATCTGGGTCAATAAACGGCGTTGCACCAAAAGGGTCAATGTTTGCTAGTAACATTTTGTTGATAATAGAACTTCCAGCGATTGAGGCAGCTAATCCTGCTCTTAAACCTGGCCAGAAAAAAAAATACAGGATCACACGTTAAGAGAAAAACAGAAAGAGCCAATCCACTGTTTTTAGTTTTCATCAGAAACATCTTGCTCCCAAAGCATGGCGCAAAATGTCTTTTCAGTGTTTGTTCTCATGAGTCAAAACTAAGCATTATGATATTGGCGAATACAAGGTTTCTCATGCTCCTTTTTGTGGTCTGTTGTCATAAAAAGTGAAAGAGATAAGGACCTAGATAGGAGTCTCTTCGTGACAGTTTCTCATTTACCATCAATGATTCTGCCATTTCAACAAGTAACCACTGGTTCCTTTTCATTAGCAAAGAAGGCAGGAAGTCTGTAAGGAGTTTACAATAAAGGCCAAATTATCCAGAAAGTCACAGTTATCATTTTCACATTCTCAAAGCACAGACAATAATAGTCAAGTAAAAATGCTGCCATACAAGGGTGAGAGCTCAGTGTTGGTGTCGAGAATAAGTAGTAAACTATTGAACCCAGGTATTTATGGAGTTTAGAAGAATACAGTCTTGAGCATAAAAATGAAGCATCTTACCTCTAAATATGCAAAACTTCAAATTTATTTCAACAACTGGTTAGCTCTCTACTAACTAGTTATAACATTCAAAGCTGATGAGTTTTATGATTCACCAAACCAAATGTTAAGGCCAGAAGCACTAAAGAATAAGGAGCCCAGGGAACAGACAGACAAAAAGGAAAGAATAGTGAAGAAAAATATGTTTTGCAATTGAGAAACACTAGGAAATTAGGGAACAAAGTCCTTTCTTTAGCTAACATTCCTTTCTTCAACAAAGCGCTCCTCTTAGAAATGTTCATTATTTTAGTTAGAAAGTTTAGCTGATTATCAAATAATCAAGACTAACTTTATTCTGTCATTTTCTCTCATAGTTTCGAATATACAGTGGCTATGCCAGTTCCCTTTACGTCTAAATAAGTAAATAAATGAACAAAACAACCATGCTGGTAAAGATGAAGAGTCACATTTCAGATGCCCCAAAGAAAAGCACAGTGTTTTCTGAAATGTTTTAAGGTTAGCCATATGTACAGTTTCCATCCAGAAGGGTCCAGGTTTGAAGAGAGATAGGACCTCTAGACATAGAATTCTTTCCGGAACCAAATGTGTCCTGGATTTATCATTTATACTTTAACATTTTCATTAAGATATAATTCACATACCATAAAATTCACCCGTTTAAAGTATAGAATTAAGTTTTACATACACAAAGTCGTTCAATGATCATTACTACCTGATTCAGAACTTTTTATTACCACTGAAAGAAACCCCATATGGGTTTGCAGTTATTTTCCATTCCTTCCAGGGCACCCCCGTCTCAGATCCTGGAAACCACTAAACCACGAAAGTTCTCTTTCTCTACAGACTGGACTCTTCTGGACATGTCACGTAAATGGAATCATATAATATGCGCCTTTCTGTGTTGAGCTTCTTTGGCTTGGCATAATGTTTTCAAGGGTAATTATGTTATAGCACGTATCAGCGGTTCATCCTTTTTAATGACTGAGTAATATTCCATTGTATGGACACACCACATTTTGCTTCTCCATTCATCAACTGATGAATATTTGGGTTGTTTCGACTTTTTGACTATGATAAACAATAATAAAGTCTCCAAATATTACTCTTGAATTATGATACACCTTTAAAAAATCATTTGTAGAAGAGACTGATTTTTAGGGTATAATCTAGGTTCCAAACTACTCTGCAATGAATTTGGAAAGTTTTCACTAAGGCAAACAAATGGTACTTAAGGAGATCTCTGAGACATTTACATTTCCCACCCTCCACTTCCATACACATCCTTCAGTTTCCACTAATACTATTCTAAATCCCAAGCCCTTATTAGGGCTGAAACAGATGCCTCAGATATTCCAAAATGATGCAATATTATCAGTCTAAAAATAACTATAGATACTTGTGGCTTAAAATTAAGAGGAAGGCTATAGGGATACTTAAAAGTTGCTTAAATATAAGATCAAATTTACCTTAGGACTTAAATTCAGATTCCTGGGTTCCACTCTAGAGCTACTGAATCAAAATTTCTCAGGCCAGGGGCCGGGAATATGCTTTCTTAGAGTTTCCAGGCAATTCTTATACACACCACAGTCTAAGGATCTGGACTTCGATTAATAAAAGTACTAAGAACACTCTCTTAAAGGAACACTTTATGAGTACATTTCTATACAGTTCAGGAAGATGAGTGCTTATACATTTTCACAGAAATACTTAAAAATACACCATGTTTCACAGTCAGTACTACCTGGGCAAATTATTCTGGTATTGAGCACAGGGAGGTTTTCCTTGCTGGCTGCCACAGGGGCACCAGGGCCAGAGTCAGTTTGGGAACGACCAGCCCGGCCATCCGGAGACCGAAGTGCACCTTTAACTGGGGGCAAAAAGTCCAGATTAAAAACAGATTCTGATAAAGCTGTTTTAAAAAACAAGCACGTCTCTATACACTCGATGACATAAAATAATTTCATACATGTTTAGTCAGTAGAACTGAAAATATTACCTTGTGTTTACCTTTTTTTTTTTAACCATTTTCTATTCATTTTCTTGGGATTTACCATGTGGAAGGAATGTGTCACAGGTAGCTGTATTGATCTCTCGTTTTAAATAGATGATGATCAATAGGATCAGACGGTAAACTATCTACCTGTAATGCAGGAGACCAGGGCTTGATCCCTGGGTCGGGAAGATTCCCTGGAGGACATGGCAACTCACTCCAGTACTCTTGCCTGGAGAATCCCCATGGACAGAGGAGCCTGGTGGGCTAGAGTCCATGGGGTCACAAAGAGTCGGACATGACTCGGCAACTAACATTTTCACTTTTTACCATAATTAAAGGTCAATGATACTACTAATCTGAAAGTGAGCAATCCATATTTAAAGAAAGGAAATTTTGACACCTGATAATCTTTGAAAATGGAACATATATATTGTAGTGTATATTACCAATGCAATCCTTTTCTCAAAAATGTTGAATAAATAATCAAATGTAATTAATGTAATTCCCAGAGGAAAAATATTATTTTTTCAAATGAAATCAATATACTTTTATGTCTCAATTAACCATTTACTCAAAGAAAACAGTTCTACCATATCCTTATAAAAGCTCATTAAAAAAATTATTCCAAAACAGAATTATTCTCAAAGTAAACAATAAAAAGAGATTTAATTCTACCTAAACTGGCACAATTTAATGGAGATCAAATAGTATCTTTAACTAATTTAGGAGCAGTTGGCAGGTGTTTAAAAGAAACAGTAATCCTCAAACTCAATTTTAAAATACTCTAAAACCTTATTATCTTTACTTTGCCTCAGACTAATTACAAACTAACCATATTAATCTTACACTCTCATCTCTCTGTTCAAAAACTGTCCAGTTGCACTAAGGAAAAGGAACAGAACAGAACTCTTTTTTTTTTTTCCAGACAGATGGGAGTCCTGGAACTAATTTCTTATAAAAACAACCTTTTGATATTCATCTCTGATAAAAAACCAGAGCGTATTCAAGTGACCAAGATTGATGTTTCACTACAGGTAACTAAATTAATGTTTCATGGTTCTTCTTAAACGTAACATATCATTGATCATATTAATGTGTATTTTGCACATCTCAGACATACAAATAATTAAATTACTCAATGATAGTATAATGAATGTGCTTCAGAAAGTTAATGATTTAACTTAGAAAACACTCTTCCAGATACTGAGGCCCAATAAACTGGAATACTAGGCAAAAATTAAGAACAAATGCTGCACCATAAAGACTTGCGTAATCTATGCTTATTTCAACAACAATATCTATGTCATTCTATCTCTATTTTTTTGGTTTTCTTTGCAGACTACAATGGAAGCATCAAATTCATGACAGTATAGTAAGATGGGATGGTAGGTGGTTGGAAAACCAAAACCAATGAGTGCTGAAAATCCAGTCCTCCAAAGAGCCATTCACTATGTCCAGAAGGAGGAATGTATGAGTACTGGTGTGCTATTACATTACAGAAATATCTGGAAGATGCTGCTCAAAATGGGGCCTCATATTTTAATGGGGCATCATATTGACCATTAATGAGAAAAACAAAAGGTTTAAAATGATCATGTTAGATTGGTAAAATAATTTACTAGACAGAACCTGGGAAAAGAATATGCAATGTGTGGAAAGAGGATATGATGCCCTGACAGCTGTTTTCAGTAAGGGCTGTCCCCTGGAAGAGCAATCTGCAATATCATGAAATGATGCCTGTAAAACTGAACCATGAAGCAGATGTCAGTAGTTGTTTCTCTTAACATGAACGTACGAAACGTTTTTTAATAATAACGTAACCACGGGTAGAAGTTTAAGGAAGAAAATATAGAGCTCATACATTGACAGAAGAAAAACTGTCTAACAATTAGAGCTGATCATGAGAGCAGGCTCCAAAATCACTGCGGAGGGTGACTGCAGCCACGAAATTAAAAGATGCTTGCTCCTTGGAGGAAAAGCTATGACCAACCTAGACAGTGTATTGAAAAGTCAAGACATCACTTTGCCAAAAAGGACTGTATGGTCAAAGCTGTGGTTTTTCCAGTAGTCATGTATGGATGTGAGAGCTGGACTGTAAAGAAGGCCGACTGCCAAAGAACTGATGTTTTTAAATTATGGTGCCAGAGAAGACTCTTGAGAGTCCCTTGGACTGCAAGGAGATCAAACCAGTCCATCCTAAAGGAAATCAACCCTGAATATTCATTGGAAGGACCAATGTTTAAGCTGAAACTCTAATACTTTGGCCACTTGATGTGAAGAGTTGACTTACTGGAAAAGACCCTAATGCTGGGAAAGAATGAAGACAGGAGGAGAAGAGGCAACAGAAGATGAGCTGGTTGGAAGCCATCGCTGAATCAATGGATATGAGTTTGAGCAAACTCTAGGAGATAGTGAAGGATAGGGAAGCCTGGCGTGCTGCAGTTTATGGGGTTGCAAAGAGTCAGGCACGACTTGAGTCTGAACTACAACAATGAGAGTTACTGACAGTGAGTAATCCAAGGCTCAATGACCATCGGTCAAGGTTGTAAAATATGCCTGCACTGGATTATATTCTGCGACGGGGCCATTTAAGGTCGAAAAGGTCAAAGGTTAAATTAATATAACTGGGTTATGTGCTCGAAAAGGTCTGCTAAGTTGCTTCAGTCGTGTCTGACTCTGTGCAACCCCATAGATGGCAGCCCACCAGGCTCCCCCAGTCCCTGGGATTCTCCAGGCAAGAACACTGGAGTGGGTTGCCATTTCCTTCTCCAATGCATGAAAGTGAAAAGTGAAGTCGCTCAGTCGTGTCCGACTCTTCACAATCCCATGGACTGCAGCCCACCAGGATCCTCCGTCCATGGGATTTTCCAGGCAAGAGTACTGGAGTGGGTTGCCAGTTCCTTCTCCAGAAAACGGTCTAAAATGGTCTAAAATAAGGTTCAAAAAGACGCTGTAATATATGAAAGAACTGGTTATAGGTCAGACACATGAGGTCTATAATATGGTCCAGTTTCAAAGTTTCTAGGAGTTTTAAATACAATTAAGAACTAGTCTTTGAAAGTTAGTGTAGTTAGCAGCAACAGCAGCAGAAGCAGTAGCAATAATCATAATCGTGACACTGACAGCAAACGTTCCTTTTCAGCACAATGTATCCAGAGCTACTCTAGGCACTTAAATCACTGCAGAGGTGACAGCAGCCATGAGATTAAAAGACGCTTACTCCTTGGAAGGAAAGTTATGGCCAATCTAGACAGCAGATTTAAAAGCAGAGACATTACTTTGACAACAAAGGTCCACTCTAGTCAAAGCTATGGTTTTTCCTATGGTCATGTATGGATGTGAGAGTTGGACTGTGAAGAAGGCTGAGCACCGAAGGATTGATGCTTTTGAACCGTGGTGTTGGAGAAGACTCTTGAGAGTCACTTGGACTGCAAGGAGATCCAACCAGTCCATTCTAAAGGAGATCAGTCCTGGGTGTTCTTTGGAGGGAATGATGCTAAAGCTGAAACTCCAGTACTTTGGCCACCTCATGTGAAGAGTTGACTCATTGGAAAAGACTCTGATGCTGGGAGGGATTGGGGGCAGGAGGAGAAGGGGACGACAGAGGATGAGATGACTGGATGACATCACTGACTCGATGGATGTGAGTCTGAGTGAACTCCGGGAGTTGGTGATGGACAGGGAGGCCTGGCGTGCTGTGATTCATGGGGTCGCAAAGAGTCAGACTCGACCGAGTGATTGAACTGAACTGAATGGGTGTTAACTTATTTAAACATCACAAAAAAGTAGGTATGTTATTACCCCCATTTTACAAATGAGGACATCACAGAGAATTTAAGTAATCTACCCAAGTTTATATGTAATGAAAGTATAAGCAAAAATTTAATGATTGCAAACAGTTGTGATATAATAGTATTAATTTTCATTTGTACAATAGTATGATAGTACTATAATTTGTACAGTGTTTATAATAGTATTAATTTTCATTTGTATTCATGAATAATTAATTTCATGTTAATTATTTTCATATTATCTTCTTGCCTTCATTAATAATTCTGCTTGTTTTATATTCTAGTAAATTAATACCTTTTCCCTTATTCAACATGAAAACTTAAAAGTATAAATTCATCTTCAGTTAAAACTGGAAAAGTAGAGAAACAGTTAATAGTCTTTAAGCAACTACATGTTAATTCCCTGGCAAAAATAACTTCAGTAGAGACAGGGTTGTAACTGGATGTCCTATCGTTTAAAAACTTAATTTAGGCAAAAAGGATTATCAACCATTAAGGCTGATGAAGGGACCAATGAATCATTTAAATGTCACATTTTATCTTTGTGAGGCCTGCAGCTTCCATATTATTCTCAAAGAAATCTGAAAGCTAAAACAAGTTAAAATCTTCAGGTTTGGTAGTTACTCTTCCTAGAGGAAAATTAAGATATTTAGCCATGTTTGGTCCCTGAATTCTTAGTTTATGATGATGATTTCCAGATTAAATGATAAAAAGGGACACGAGAATACCTGACAATAGTCTAAACAACGTTACCTTCATTATTTCAGCATTCATGAATACCTAAGCTTTAATTTCTGAAAAACCTTGTTAAAAATAAAAATGCAAATAGTTTATTTCATACTAGTAAGCCGTTCAAAAACAGAAAGCAGAGTTACATTTTATCTAATCCCAAAATAATCTTATCACAGTTTTCTTACCAGTTAATGACTCTTTCGCATCATCTTCTTTTAACTCATCTTTGGAATCATCTGTTTCTGTGCTATCATAATCGAATGACTGATTAACTAGTTCAGAGGAGTGAACTGGCTGGTCATCCATCACTTTAAGTAGCAAGAGGAGAAATATGTTCAAATGAGCAAAAATAAGATCCATAAATATTAACGTATTCTTGGAAAAAAATTAAAATATAAACTCAAAGAAATTTCCCATTCACAAATAAGCACTGATTGGCAGTGAACTCTGGGATCATGTGATGTCTGTTAAGTATTAATACTAAAGACTATAAAAGGAAATATTTTAAAATCTCAAAATTATATTTTTAGCAGAAGAGAAAAATTTAATCCAAGAACTTCGAGAATGAAAGACAAGTCCAACTACAAGTTACAATTCATAAAGGGTTTCTGAATATTATTCAAAGTTAAGTTTTAGTCGATTACCTCAAATTCTAAGTACACATATTACAGGAATATAGAAAAACTAAAATAGAGGTGGAACTTTTATAAAAACTCTTAAAAAAGCAACATAAACATTTAAGAGATAAATGTTAAGAAAATATTTTCAAAGTAGCTTATAGGCTTGAGTTTCTTTTAAGAATTTAACAGATTCCAGTTAAAAAATTTAATTCCAGAAATAAGATTTTAAAGTAATTTGTAATTTTAACATTTTCAGTGTACTTTATCTCTGAAATTCTTTTAACGTGTGTCTAGTCTGACCAATGGGCTTCCCAGTTGGAGCTAGTGGTAAAGAATCCGCCTGCCAATGCCGGAGACTCAAGAGTTGTGTGTTCAATCCCTGGCGGTGGGTGGGGGGGCAAGATCCCGTGGAGTAGGAAATGGCACCCCACTCCACTATTCTTGCCTGGAAAATTCCATGGGCAGAGAAGCCTGGTGGGCTATAGCCCACGGGGCTGTAAAGTCAGACACGACTGAGCAGGCACAGTCTGACCAATATGAAAATTATCTGGTGCTTGCAAGAAGAATGTTGCCAACTTCAGAAGCTGCTTCTGTTATCGTGTACCTTTTCCGGCCTCCTCAATGACTTGCCTCACTGCTTTCTTTAAACTGTTTGCCCGCAGCATTATTTCCCTTGGTTTGACAGCTTTCTGGGAAGAGGGTTTTGTAGTGTCATCCAAGAGATGTTCCTTGCTCTCACACAAGGATTCTTCGCTGGAAGATTCCACAGCATCTTCTTCTACCATGAGAGGGCTGATGCCTGGGAGAACTGGACCTGCCTGGGACTCTGTGTGCAAAGCCTGGAGCAGTTGTTCAAGCTTCTCATTTAGGATGGAACACTAAGAAAACAAAAACATAGTGATGAATCTTCATTTAGTGGAGATGGAAAGTGATAGTTTAAATGAATGGTTTTCAATTTTTTAGAGGAAAGATGCCTACATTGATGTCATCATTAATTTTGTTGCTGTTTAGTCCCTAAGTCATGTCCGACTCTTTGTGACCTCATGGACTGTAGCCCACCAGGCTCCTCTGTCCATGGGATTTCCCAGGCAAGAACACTGGAGTGGGCTGCCATTCCCTTCTCCAGGAGATTTTCCTGATCCAGGGATTGAACCTGAGTCTCCTTCATTGGCAGGTGGATTCTTTATCACTGAGCCACCTGGGAAGTCGTTATCATTAATTGGCTATTATAAATTATACTTTAGATACCTATGGACTAAATAACTTTAAATTTTTTTTAACTGCACAATTATTTTATAAATTTACTGATTTATACTTCCAGAACTATTTAAACTCCATTGCATGGGTGGAAAATCTTTATACTCCTCCTAAAGTTATTTTTCCTTAAAAGAAAACATAGAAAGTTTCATGATAAAATGACACATTACATAAACAATTTACACATTATACAAAATTTGCTATACATTAGACGAAACATGGACTTCCCAGGTGGTGTCAATAGTAAAAAAAAAAAAAAAAACAATAAAAATCCCTGCTTGCCAATACAGGAGACATAAGGGTTCAGCCCCTGGGTTGGGAAGATCCCCTGGCTGCTGCTGCTGCTGCTAAGTCGCTTCAGTCGTGTCCAACTCTATGAGACCCCATAGACGGCAGCCCACCAGGCTCCCCCATCCCTGGGATTCTTCAGGCAAGAACACTGGAGTGGGTGGCCATTGCCTTCTCCAATGCATGAAAGTGAAAAGTCAACGTGAAGTCACTCAGTCGTGTCCGACCCTCAGCGACCCCTTGGACTGCAACCCACCAGGCTCCTCCGTCCATGGGATTTTCCAGGCAGGAGTACTAGAGTGGGGTGCCATTGCCTTCTCCGAGATCCCCTGGAAGAGGACATAGAACCCACTCCAGTATTCTTACCTGGAGAATCCTATGGACAGAGGAGCCTGGCAGACTATAGTCCATGGGGTCACAAAGAGTTGGACATGAATGAAGAGGCTTGGCACACACGCATTCACACAAAACACTGAATAAACATTTCTTAATCAACTTATGGCACTGTTTGGAGCATCACAAATTGCCAAGTCTGGCTGAGTCTTGTAAACACACCTTCAAAGCTTTGGTTTTGCAAAGGAGTATGAGTACTTAAGGGATTATGGGCTCAAAGAAAGAGAAAAGGAATGTGCCCAGGATAGGAAATAACGATGGGAAAGAGAAGCAAGTGCTGGGCCCTTGTTTCCTTCTGCTTTTTTGAATCCCTAAGGGTAAAGAAACATTTAGGACTGAAGGTATGGATCCCGCTGCTTAGTTGCTTCAGTCGTGCCTGACTGTGTGAGAACCTAAAGACCACAGCCCGCCAGGCTCCTCTGTCCATGGCACTCTCCAGGCAAAATTACCGGAGTAGGGTGCCATTTCCTTCTCCAGGGATCCTCCCGACTCCGGGATTGAACCCACGTCTCTTATGTGTCCTACTGGCAGGCAAGTTCTTTACCACTAGCTCCATCTGGGAAGCCCAAAGCTACTGATGCTGCTGCCTAATGTACCTGTTATCTCTACACAAATTTCCAGTCCTCTCTGCCTTTTTTGATCACAGGCCAGGACAAAGTCGCAGCAGAAACAGTCAGGAGAAAAGCATGTGATGACACAGGGTCTCTGTTTTCTGAAGCTCTCCACAGAGTAGAGAAATACGAGAAAGAGGCCGGAAACTTCAGATGCGTTATTTCTATTTTCTTTCCCTTCTACTCAGTCCAACCACCATCCACAGCTGGGGAAGATCATGCCTTTGCAAAGCCCCAGAGAGCCAAACCTTCTGTAAGAATGCCCTGCTGTTAGCAAATGAAAGCAAAGACAGCGGCTTTCAGGGTTCAGTAAACTGTTCCTATTTTAGCCTAAGACAGCTCACAAAGGGAAAAAAAGTACCTATCAAAAAAAAAAAGACAAAGCAAGAGGCAGAAACCTGAAAGATGCTGAGGACTACAACATCTGGGGAATCCGAACAACCATGCGGGCAGGGAACTTGGGCGGCCAAGGTTTGCCTGGAAATCGAAAACCATTCCTCCCACACTGGAGCACCAGCTGCCTAGCAATTTCCCCCATATGACCCAACTACTGTGCATTTCTCCTTCAGAATGTCAACCAGCGGGGAAAAGGAGGTGAGTGATCAAATTCGGATTGTTGGTCTTCAGCAATGCAGTTTTTGTATGTACCAGTGGGAGGGAGGTCCAAGAGAGATATTTGTAAACCTCTAACTGGTTCACTTCATTGTAAAGCAGAAACTAACACAACATTATAAAGCAATTATACTCCAAAAAAAAGAGGAAAAAATAGCGTATGTTTTAAATCCTCATATCTGATACAAAAGCAATTTTCTCTTGCCTTGAGATGCCTAGGCAGGAAAGCCACTTAATCAATTTAGCTGTAAAACAGTTTGATGTTCACATTGTAAACATTGTAGGAGACCTTCCCGCCCTGAGCGTGTCCCGCTTACTTTACTGGCCACGGCATCGGCTGCAACAGCTTTTTCCAGCGTTTTCTCATGTGCTTTCTCTACTTTGGCAACGAAGTCCTTTACAGTCTCACAAAGTATCCTTTGAGCAAAAGAAATTGCGCAATTCAGGAAACTCAGAAAGCTGCTTTGCTTTGATTTACAAACATATTTAAAAATAAGCACAATTGAGTAAACTGTTAAAAGATCAGGATCATTGCTTTATAAACCCAAACTTATATTTGCTGTGTGGCGGGCCCTTAGATCAGTTCAGGACATTCGAAGTGATAAATGGATATATGAGTAAGCCTTGCTCTACATAACTGAAATAAGTCTTTTTAAGGTTATAACAAGTGTTTCTCAAATATTTAAATGCTTTAAACTCTTGACAAGAGTAGTTTTAGATCGTATTTAACAAATAAAACATTATCTTCTGCATCTTATGTATTCTTAGAAATTGCAGTGTTGAACAAACAAACAAAAAAATTTGTCACTGATGATGTCCCTGTTGCTCTTTATTCATTATTTGTGTATCTTGAAAGTATATCTTTCCTGAAAAGAGGGTTACATTATGCTGGAAACCAACCTGCCCCTTGAACTGACTTATATTCTCTGTAAATCCAATCTCCTCCCCACCCCGCCTTAAGATAATAAATAATACCATGCAGACTAATTGAATTTAGGTCTTGTTAGTGTCAGCAAGACACAGTTTATCTGTTTGTTTCTTTTAATTACATTTGGTTTCTTCGCAGTGAAATAGACTAAAAAGAAAAAAAAAAAATCATCTGAAATAAAAACAAAATGTGTCCAAAGTCTAGAACCGGTGTTGGATTAAAAACTCCAACCGACAGAATGGTATGAGCAGCTTTCTGAAGCAAGAGCTTATCAAGTGATTTTTAAAAACAAAATCAGACTATTTAAAAAATAGTATTTCTCTTTAACATTAATAGAAGTTGAGGAATTTTAAGAAAAAGAAGATTCCACCAGTTATTTTTTCTATTATACTGACAATTTTCTCTGGTATGTGAGCAACATAAAGTTTTCAGATACTCAGATAACTATGAAATCAAGCCATTCAGTAGATAGAGGAGACACACACACACTCTAAACCTTCACATTTATCACCTAAGAAATAAATAAATTACTCCAAACAGTTTTTGTTTTGTCCTTTGACAACAATTTCTATGTGTCACTTGGACAAAGGTAATACTTCCTAACCTTCAACCTTTTTTATCACCCTTTTAAACTCAAATTTCTACAGACACTCTAGTTTATTAGAGATTCATTCATGTGTTTCAAGTCATTTGGTCTTCTTTGTTTTATGTATAATACTTCTATGGCATTTCTTGAAATATTAAGACAGGCTACTATGAAATTTCTTCTATGGACTGTGTTAGGAGAACACTGGCCACTTAGCTGGAGGAATCTCATGGTTCATTAAGTTCCATATTCCAGAAGATAGAGGATACTTATTATAATCCACAGGAATGAATTCACTTCTTGTTACACTTAAATGGGTAGAGTTTTTAAATAGAAATAAAATATTTACTTAAAAGCAGTATGATTTCAAAGTCACACCAACCAGGAACTTGCAAAATTGGGGAAAAACAGGTTTAAGATGTACTTAACACAGTAACACAAAACACATTCTCCAACTGATACAATTTCCCTCTTAATACATAAAGACTTCCAGAAAACACGTACAAAAATCAAATGAATGGAAGTGGCACATGGACCTTCAAACAGAGCTAAAAATATTTTAAATTTCTAATTACATATTTAATTAGTTAGTTATTATTTTAATGAAGCACTTCCAGCACTGTATTTTTTAGTTTTGCTCAATCTGCAAGCTGAACAAACATGTGCACTGAATATTCAGTTAAACCTAACAAATGTCCACAGTTAGCATGTCTGATGGTTCCCACCACCATCTCAATTATGAGATCCATACTTATCAGTAGCAGTACCATCATTTATCAGTTTTTCACTTATTTTTTATGAGAGATAAATGACAATAAAACATGCAAATGCTACAGTAAGAAAAATATTGGCAATGGTGCCCAAACAGGATCACATATTGGTAGGCAGGGGCCATATTATCAGAACCCAAAAATTTCATTTTTAATCTGATATTAAGAAGTTCCAATCAAAAATTAAAGGTGATTTAAAAGTATCAATGCATAGTATCTTAAAATCCCTAGCTACCTATGTGCTCTGAGGAAAGAGTCTTAACGATCATATATCATACCTCATGTGTTCAGTGAGGGAGTTGCCTAAGTCATCTCTAAGATAGTCCCCAAATCTAAAATTCTATGGTTCTAAGACAATGAGAGCAACCCGAGGAGTGGTGACTGCCTGGGCACAGGAGGGCCTAGAGGAGCTATCCCACGTTGAAGGTCAGGAACGGTGGTAGTAAGGAGATACCCCTCGTCCAAGGTAAGGAGCAGCGGCTGTGCTTTGCTAGAGCAGCCGTGAAGAGATACCCCTCGCCCAAGGATAGAGAAACCCAAGTAAGATGTTAGGTGCTGCAAGAGGGCATCAGAGGGCAGACACAGTGAAACCATACTCACAGAAAACTAGTCAATCTAATCACACTAGGACCACAGCCTTGTCTAACTCAATGAAACTAAGCCATGCCCATGGGGTAACCCAAGACAGGCAGGTCATGGTGGAGAAGTCTGACAGAATGTGGTCCACTGGAGAAGGGAATGGCAAACCACTTCAGTATTCTTGCCTTGAGAACCCCATGAACAATATGAAAAGGCAAAATGATAGGACACCAAAAGAGGAACTCCCCAGGTCAGTAGGTGCCCAATATGCTACTGGAGATCAGTGAAGAAATAACTCCAGAAAGAATAAAGGGATAGAGCCAAAGCAAAAACAATACCCAGCTGCGGATGTGACTGGTGATAGAAGCAAGATCCGACGCTGTAAAGAGCAATATGGCATAGGAAGCTGGAATGTCAGGTCCATGAATCAAGGCAAATTGGAAGTGATCAAACAAGAGATGGCAAGAGTGAACGTCGACATTCTAGGAATCAGCGAACTAAAATGGACTGGAATGGGTGAATTTAACTCAGATGACCATTACATCTACTACTGCAGGCAGGAATCTCTCAGAAGAAATGGAGTAGCCATCATGGTCAACAAAAGAATCAGAAATACAGTACTTGGATGCAATCTCGAAAACGACAGAATGATCTCTGTTCGTCTCCAAGGCAAACCATTCAATATCACAGTTATCCAAGTCTATGCCCCAACCAGTAATGCTGAAGAAGCTGAAGTCGAATGGTTCTATGAAGACCTACAAGACATTTTAGAACTAACACCCAAAAAAGATGTCCTTTTCATTATAGGGGACTGGAATGCAAAAGTAGGAAGTCAAGAAACACCTGGAGTAACAGGCAAATTTGGCCTTGGAATGTGGAATGAAGCAGGGCAAAGACTAATTGAGTTTTGCCAAGAAAATGCACTGGTCATAGCAAACACCCGCTTCCAACAACATAAGAGAAGACTCTACACATGGACATCACTAGATGGTCAACACCGAAATCAGATTGATTATATTCTATGCAGCCAAAGATGGAGAAGCTCTATACGGTCAACAAAAACAAGACCAGGCGCTGACTGTGGCTCAGATCATGAACTCCTTATTACAAAATTCAGACTCAAATTGAAGAAAACAGGGAAAACCGCTAGACCATTCAGGTATGACCTCAATCAAATCCCTTATGATTGATTATACAGTGGAAGTGAGAAATAGATTTAAGGGCCTAGATCTGATAGATAGAGTGCCTGATGAACTTTGGACTGAGGTTCGTGACATTGTACAGGAGACAGGGATCAAGACCATCCCCATGGAAAAGAAATGCAAAAAAGCAAAATGGCTGTCTGGGGAGGCCTTGCAAATAGCTGTGAAAAGAAGAGAGGCGAAAAGCGAAGGAGAAAAGGAAAGATATAAGCATCTGAATGCAGAGTTCCAAAGAATAGCAAGAAGAGATAAGAAAGCCTTCTTCAGCGATCAATGCAAAGAAATAGAGGAAAACAACAGAATGGGAAAGACTAGAGATCTCTTGAAGAAATTCAGAGATACCAAGGGAACATTTCATGCAAAGATGGGCTTGATAAAGGACAGAAATGGTATGGACCTAATAGAAGCAGAAGATATTAAGAAGAGGTGGCAAGAATACACGGAAGAACTGTACAAAAAAGATCTTCACAACCCAGACAATCATGATGATGTGATCCCTAATCTAGAGCCAGNCCTTAGAAAGCATCACTACGAACAAAGCTAGTGGAGGTGATGGAATTCCAGTTGAGCTATTTCAAATCCTGAAAGATGATGCTGTGAAAGTGGTGCACTCAATATGCCAGCACATTTGGAAAACTCAGTAGTGGCCACAGGAATGGAGAAGGTCAGTTTTCATTCCAATCCCAAAGAAAGGCAGTGCAAAAGAATGCTCAAACTACCACACAATTACACTCATCTCACACGCTAGTAAAGTAATGCTCAAAATNAAAAGGGGTGTGTCAAGGCTGTATATTGTCACCCTGCTTATTTAACTTATATGCAGAGCACATCATGAGAAACTCTGGACTGGAAGAAACACAAGCTGGAATCAAGATTGCCGGGAGAAATATCAACAACCTCAGATATGCAGATGACACCACCCTTATGGCAGAAAGTGAAGAGGAGCTAAAAAGCCCCTTGATGAGAGTCAAAGAGGAGAGTGAAAAAGTTGGCTTAAAGCTCAACATTCAGAAAACGAAGATCATGGCATCTGGTCCTATCACTTCATGGGAAATGGATGGGGAAACAGTGGAAACAGTGTCAGACTTTATTTTGGGGGGCTCCAAAATCACTGCAGATGGTGATTGCAGCTATGAAATTAAAAGACACTTACTCCTTGGAAGAAAAGTTATG
>SJYQ01005433.1:518074-595939 GCA_006410935.1 Redunca redunca
AAATGTTATAAGTCAATTATACTCTTAAAGAAATAAAATAAAAAATGTATAAAATGTAAAGGAGGCAGTAACCAAACATATCAAATACACAAAATTCAATATTAAAGCTCTGCTAACATCCAAACTAAGAAAGGTGGCCAAATACAATATTTACTTAACTATATTGAAGAATAACTCTGCAACTTTTTATACCTTTAAAAAGGTCCCATTTCAACTTTTCATGTTTTCTAACAATATCCTTTAAAATGTCCTGAAAAGAAGCATTTGACTCATAGGGCCAGAGTGCAAATGTAAATAGCTTCCTTGTAGAAGTAACTTAAGAAATACCTAAGGAAGTAACTTTAGTATATGGATTTGGCCCAAGATGGAAAAGGCCATAAGAAGTGTTAAGGCCTGGGACAAAGTTGAGATTTGTACATTTCACCATAAAGCAATACGACTAATTAGAAAACACCCAACCGAGGCATCAAACCCAAAAGCCCAGTAGCAGCACTGTCCCTCAAACAAAGAGCTCTGGAGCCCACCCATCTGGACATCCAGTGTGTTCCCTTGACTTACACTGCTCAACTCTTTTCCTACTGTGCAGTCAAATCTCCCCTTCCTGGGGGTTAGAGCATCAAAAGCGACTGTCACTACATTTGTACTTTTGTCACAAGCAAATTTGTTTATAATGATTTATCTTGTCTTTCCTTGATTTGTTTGCTAATTAAGTATATAACATACCAAATTTTATATCCTTTTTTCCTCCACCACTTTCCCATCCCTTTTCTTTACTTCCTCCTTCTCACTTCTTTCTGTGTTCAGTAATATTTCCTTGCTAAACCAGAATCCTTTTTGGGCTCCAAAATCACTGCAGATGGTGACTGCAGCCAAGAGATTAAAAGACGCTTACTGCTTGGAAGAAAAGTTATGACCAACCTAGATAGCATATTGAAAAGCAGAGACATTACTTTGCCGACTAAGGTCCATCTAGTCAAGGCTATGGTTTTTCCTGTGGTCATGTATGGATGTGAGAGTTGGACTGTGAAGAAGGCTGAGCACTGAAGAATTGATGCTTTTGAACTGTGGTGTTGGAGAAGACTCTTGAGAGTCCCTTGGACTGCAAGGAGATCCAACCAGTCCATTCTAAAGGAGATCAGCCCTGGGTGTTCCTTGGAAGGAATGATACTAAAGCTGAAACTCCAGTACTTTGGCCACCTCATGGGAAGAGTTGACTCATTGGAAAAGGCTCTGATGCTGGGAGGAATTGGGGACAGGAGGAGAAGGGGACGACCCAGGATGAGATGGCTGGATGGCATCACCGACTCGATGGACATGGGTCTGAGTGAACTCCGGGAGCTGGTGATGGACATGGAGGCCTGGCATGCTGCGATTTATGGGGTTGCAAAGAGTCGGACACAACTGAGCGACTGAACTGAACTGACTAAAGCATGTTTTTATTTTCACTTATTAGTTGAAAATTTGAGTGAGTTTCACCCCTTCCTCCAGCTGATTTTCCATTTCTCATGACAGCAGTAGAGGATGTTTCAAACCAAAATCCTAAATTCTACCCAGGCAACATTAAATAATAAAAATAATAAAAAATAATAAAATCAAGTAGTTTGGGGGTCCATGTATGGAATCAACAACTAAAATCTGATCACTTTGAATTCAAATATAATTATATAATTTAACCATGCTGAGAAATGTCATTTTGAAAAATCTCATTGTTATTTTCCTTTTTCTGATGTAAACGATCCCTAAATAGTAGTGTTTATGGAAATAATGAATTATAGCATTTTCCACATCATAATTAATCATTTATGTTTGTTTAAATAAGAAAGATAAAATGCTTTCCTTGCATTTTCGCCATATAACTATTTCATGACTTGAACGCCACAACTCACTTGGTAGAAGATATGACCACTGCATGTTCATCAGAATTGAGGATTTTTGTAAGATGAGCTGCAACTGAGTCTTCATAAATTGTCATCTGAAAAAATAAAAAAAAAAAAAAACCTACCCTGTATTACTGTTGCTGGCATTCATACAACTCTGTTATTAGGGCTTCAAAAACGGGATCATCTTGATGCATGTGACACATGGCAATGGCTCTAATGAAATATAAATGACTTTAATGAAATAAATACATCTTTGAGAATCATTATACAAAACAGATAAGTATTTCCTTTCTCTGAAAGGTTCTTAGTTTCTGGATTCCTTAATTCATCTTCTCAGAGAAACCCAGAAAATCCATTTAAAATTTTGTAGCAAGTTTCATTCAAAATCTTTTACACTAAAAATAGCCTTCTTCCATGCAGTTACAGTTGTACCTTATTTAGTGACTACACATATGATAAAAGTAAATTGTCTAGCTTTATTTTATATGCTAGCAGATAGACATCTCTGAAGTAAGAAAAGCAAAATAATCTCCTCCTTTTGTCCCTTTGGAGAGAAAATTGGCAACATTAAGAAATTCCATGAAGAAAAACGATTGGTTCCTATAAAACCTTTATGTTTATAGCTGGATAAAATATTCTTATAAACAAAAACAAAAATGCTGCTGGAAATAAAGTAGAAAATATATTCATCTTTAACAGTAATTATTAAATATTAGTGATTAGGGCTTCTCGGGTGGAACTAGTGTTAAAGAACCTGCCTGCCAATGCAGGAGACATAAGAGACACAGATCCAACCCCTGGGTCGGGAAGATCCCCTGGAGGAGGGCACGGCAACCCACTCCAGTGTTCTTGCCTGGAGAATCCCACGGACAGAGGAGCCTGGCGGACTACAGTCCATGGCGTCACAAGGAGTCGGATGTGACTGAAGTGACTTAGCATGCATGCACCTCTGGGTGGCAGGACTATAAATAAAATTTTTCATTTCTTTGTTAGATGTTTTTGTATTTTCCCAATTTTTTAGAAGCAGTTTCTATTTCTATATCGGGGAAAAAATTTAAATACAATTAGTTTCTTTAAGAAATAAAGCCCATGTTTCTACATATTATTCCCTTCCTTAGTTTTGACAAGATCATAATTTTCTTAATGACAAAACAAAGATTTCAACTGTAAAATAAACAGATGAATTTTCCTAGAGGGAAAAATAAGCTGTCATAGATCGAATGGTCTTAGTAAGTCAGAGAATAATCCTTTGAAAATTATGTTCTTTTTAAAATCTCCAGTGCTTTGAGGTTTAATCAGAATGTAGAGTCTTTAAGAACATCTAAAAACTAGTTATTAACGGTCTGGAGCAGGGATGGAATGAAGGGCACTGTCTTCCTTTGTTTTATTTTGATCAACAGGCTTAACCTAGAGAACCTTAACCTAGGGAGGTTATTCTGATATGCCCTCAACACAGCGGGCAAAGCAGGAAGAGAGAAATTCTACAGTATTCTGGCAACAAGTATTGGTGTGCTTGGAGGTTATTTAAGGGAGCTGAGTTGAACACCTAAGAATCAAACAAGTGCTCATGGTTGAGGCAACAGATGAGTGAAAGCTGATAGGTGCCTGGCATCAGCTGGCTTCCCTAGAGCCCTGCTGGAAAGAGTAAACCGGCAGGAAGACTATTCAGGGAGAATTCTCTTGGGGTGGGAGCAAGGGGGTCTGCTTGGGCGGTGCTTTCCACACCTTATCACCTCCTTCAATCCTCCCAACATAGTGCCTCCTCAACAGATGAGGTCCATGAAGATGAGACCATGAAGGCGAGTGATGTGGCTGAATTCACACCCAAGGAGGGTGTCAGGGAAGGACCCTAACTGGGATGGTAAGGATTCTTTCCTCTAGACGGGAGGACTAGAGGCAGTCAGTGAGACCAAACCCCAAATAGGAACAATTACAATTAAGTGAACATGCTACCAGATCTTAAACATGTTTTTTTTTATCGTTCAAGATACTCAACTCTGTTTTCAAATGATAAACAGGTAAAGAGTTAAAGTCTTACATAAAATTCTTCAGACGCCTCTGGAGGTTCGGGAAGTAGAGAAGCTTTTGGCGGCAATTTGAGTTCATAGGTCATAATACTCCACCTGAAGGGAGAAGAATATCTGGTCTAAAATTCCTTTAAAATTTAATGGATTTTGTTCTCACCTCACAACCACACATGCTCGTGCTAAGTCACTTCAGTCATGTCTGACTCTTTTGCGACCCCATGGACGGTAGCCCAACAGGCTCCTCTGTCCATGGAATTCTCCAGGCAAGAATACTAGAGTGGGTTGTCATTTCCTCCTCCAGGGGATCTTCCTGACCCAGGGATCGAACCCGGGTCTCCTGCATTGCAGGTAGATTCTTTACTATCTGAACGACCAGGGTAAGCCCCTCACATACACATGCGCATACATTCATGAACATGTTTACCATGTGTGACATAACCAAATATGGGAAGAGATGGACTTATCATAATCTCATAAAATGCTGAATTCATAATTTATGATTTCCCTATCTTACCAAATCTCTGATTGGAGACTTTCAAACATTTGAAGCTCATGGCCCACGGTAAGAAATGTACATTATGTAACAAGACCGCCCCTCTTCATTAAGTGCAAAGCATTATGACTTTTCTGTTCTTTTCTGTTTTACTTTTTAAATAATGCTCACTGCAGTTTCTAACTAGATTATAAAAGTTACTAATGGGTCACATCCCCAAATTCTAAAATAATGTCCAAGATTAAATAAGTGCACCTATGAAAAATAAATCATTCTGCAGGTAACAATCACTCTTACCAAGTCAGCTTATACAGATATGAAATGGAAATTAGCTAAACAGTCCTTCTTACATTAAGAAAGTAAGTGTGGAATTGAAAGGAAAATATTAATAGAAATAATGCTTGACTGAAGCAAATTCATTTCAGTTAGCTGTAAACATTAATTTCAAACCAAACACTGAATCATTTGGTGTTAGACATAAGCAATCAACTCCAGATAAATCCAGTCATCTATCTAAAATAATTTCAACACTTGAGAAGAACAATTGGGTATAGACATTATCATCAGTAACAAGATGTGAAATAGACTTTTAGAAGACACAAAACATAATGAGAGCAGTATTACAAATTATGAAATTTTAAGAAAAGCATATCACAGTGACAGAACCTAGAGGAAAATCCCAAGATTAGCAGCAGTATGTAAACAGAACCTACTGTATCAGACTAATAAGTCTGCATAAAAATTCAGATTCTGAGAGAATTCCCTGAAAGACATAGGTTATCTGTTAGGGTGTGTAAACTAAATAGATGTGTATAACTACTATTCAACTCTTGATATGAATATATTATAAATATATGCCTGTTGCTGGTTTAGTCACAAGTTGTAGTTTGAGACCCCATGGACTGCAGTGTGCCAGGCTCCTCTGTCCATGGGATTTTCCCAGAAAGAATACTGGAGTGGGCTGCCATTTCCTTCTTGACCCAGAAATCAAATCACCATCTCCTGTATTGCATGCAGGCAGATTCTTTACTGCTGAGCCTGCACGGAAACCCTCCTTATAAATATACATATCTGAGCATAAAAAGTCATTCTTTCCTTCATGCATCCATGTGACAGCTATGTACTCAGCATCTCACACTGACAGTATTCAAGGGTCTGGTAATAGCAAAGTGAATATGACTTCTCTAATAAAGCTTGTATTTGGCGCTGAAAACAGATGTAATAAAAGCAATGAATAAAATAATAAAACTTTGGGAAACTTCAAAAAGGGAAAATCACAACTGAAAACAAGGAAGTCAAGTTCCGTATACCTGGAAAAACTTCTCTAGTCAAAGGATGGTTAAAGAATTGGGAAAGAAATCCACCCAAGTGTCCTTGGACCTTCCACCTATACCTCTTCCCTTTATTGGCAAATGACTGGAGCTGAAGAAACAGGAGAAAGTCTCAGCACAAGCCAGGAAGGGATGCTGATTGGTACCAACTAGGCAGAGTTGGAGGCAGAAAGTAAGAACCAGTTTGGTGGTAATTATGTGCATTAAGGGCTTCCCAAAGTTCAATCCTTGGGTCAGGAAGATCCCCTGGAGGAGGGCATGGCAACCCACTCCGGTATTCTTGCCTGGAGAATCCCATGGACAGAGGAGCCTGGTGGGCTGCAGTCCATGGGGTCACAAAGAGTCGGACACGACTGAAGTGACTTAGTATGCACGCGTGTGCATTAAAGAGTGAGTGCAGTGTTGAACAAAGGCCCTCAGAAAGAGTCTGTATTTTGGTGTAGACAATCGGTTCAACCACTTATTAGCAATTTGGCCTTGAAAACAAAAGAAATCTCCTGAGCCTTTTACCCTGTAAGATAGAGACAATAGTACTATCCATCTCTAAATGTATAGTGAGGATTAAACGAGATGATATTCTATTAAGAAAAGCAACTAGATGTGCCAGGCAGCCAAAAGTATTAATCATTCTTATTCCCACTGTCTCTAGAAAACTCAACATTCATCTTTGTGAAATAGTCATAATAATGCTTTTCTTAGTCAGTGTTGTTTTGAGGACTAAGTAAGTTAAAGTGAAGTTGCTCAGTCGTGTCCAACTCTTTGCGACCCCATGGGAAGTGCAAATAAGTTAATATGTATGACAAAGCATGTATAATGTGGAATATTATTAAACATCAATTTTCCACTTGTACTGACAAAGGTCCATATAGTCAAAGCTACGGTTTTTCCAGTAGTCATGTATGGATGTGAGTGTTGAACCATAAAGGCGGGTGAGTGCTAAAGAATTGATGCTTTCAAATTGTGGTACTGGAAAAGACTCTTGAGGAGTCCCTTGGACTGCAAGGACATCAAACCAGTCAACCCTAAAGGAAATCACCCCTGAATATTCATCGGAGGGACTGATGCTGAAGCTGAAGCTCTAATACTCTGGCCACCTGATTCAAAGAGCCGACTCACTGGAAAAGACCCTGATGCTGGGACAGATTGAAGGCAGGAGGAGAAAGGGGTGACAAAGGATGAGATAGTTGGATGGCATCACTGACTCAATAGACATGACTTTGAGCAACCTCCCGAGAGAAGGTGAAGGAAAGGGAAGCCTTGGCGTGCTATAGTCCACAGGTGGCAAAGAACTGGACACAACTTAACAGCTGAATGACAACAACAATCAGCTAAAGATATCCTGTTATCCTGTGGCCTTCTGACTGACTGAAGGGGGTGACAGGGGACGGGATGGTTGGATGGTATCACCAGCTCAATGAACATGAGTTTGAGCAAACTCTAGGAGATAGTGAAGGACAGGGAAGCCTGGCATGCTGCAGTCCATGGGGCTGGGCATGAGTTAGTGACTGAACAACAATTCTTAAATTAGTAAAGAAAGCACAGGAACAAAATTGTCTTATGTTTCTAATAACAGTCCTAGCTTTTTAAATCCCTTTTATTTTTTTGGAGGGGCGTTGGGGACTTCCCTTGTGGCTCAGCTGGTAAAGAATCCACCTGCAATGAGGGAGACCTGGGTTCGATCCCTGTGGGAAGATCCCCTGCAGAAGGGAAAGCCTATGCACTTCAGTATTCTGGCCTGGAGAATTCCATGGACTGTATAGCCCATGAGGTCGCAGAGTCAGACACAACTGAGCGACTCACCTTCACTTTTTTTTTGCAGGTCGGTATTAAAGAATTTTACCACAGGGGTGTTTCTCTGCTAACCACCGGGAGATGTTAATTTTTATAACATACGAGGGAAAAGCACACACCCAGTGCAGAGGAAATGCCTCACAGTATTTCCTAGGTTGTGGGGAGAATGATATTTAAATTTACAAGAAAAAGCCATTTAAAATACCTTGTGAGGTTTGGTAAGCACTGAATTGGGCAGTCTTCTGGGAAACCACCTCTAGACTCTTCTAAAGACTGGAGACTGAATCCACTTTATGCTCCCAAACTACAGGGGGATCCCTCTCATGACTGGTTTGGGATTAACACAGATAAATGCTCTCCAACCTAGCTTCCTTTATTAAATACCCTGTCTGCAGAAGAATCAGCCATTGCAACATTACCTTATGATAGGCAAGGTTACCGTTAATTAGATTACAGCTTATTTTAGAGTAATTACATTTTGGATTGGTGGCTCCCTGATGAGATTTTGTTATTTTCGGGAAGAGTTCCACAGATGGCTAATCCTATCAGCGTTGTTTTGATTCGTGCTAGCTGGAGTTTATAATGAGACTTTGACATTTGTGTTCCAGTGATGATGGAGGTTACTGCTTACTGAGTCCTGGTTGCTCCTTATGCACCTGCGCTCAGTCGTGTCTGACTCTTTGCAACCCCGTAGACTGTAGCCTACCAGGCTCTTCTGTCCATGGCATTCTCTAGGCAAGCATACTGTAGTGGGTAGCCATTTCCTTCTCCAGGGGAGCTTCTTGAAGGAGTAATCAAACCCACATCTCCTACACTGGCAGATGGATTCTTTATCATCCACCCATGAGCCACTAGGGAAGCCCGGTTGCTCCCTATATGTCAATTCTAAACACCTCCTCCATAATACTCAAGTCACACAGACTGGAATTTTTTTCTTTTTACATGTGAGGTATTTAGAGAGAGAGCAGTTAAGAGATGCAATCCAGAATACTATAAAAACAGTGATGGTTCCTCCATGTGAAGCTGTTTTCCTAGCATTTTCCTGTCCCTGGGAAAGGATTATATTTTTTAGTATTTTGTTGGCTCAATTTCTTATTAACATGTATAATTAAGAAATACACTATCTAAAGTTTGTATGTTTTCTTTGGTTTTCATGAAACCAGAAGAGGAAAGGGCCATACCTAGTATATTCATCAAAAGACCCCCACAAATTAACTATTTAAGCTTTCTGACCCAAACAGCAGTTGAAAGTAATTAGTATCAACATGAGCTTTCCAAATGGTTCAGTGGTAAAGAAGCTGCCTGCTAAGGCAGGAGACGTGGTTTCAGTCCCTGGGCTGGGAAGATCCCCTGGAGAAGGAAATGGAAACCTACTCCATCATTCTTCCCTGGAAAATCTTATGGACAGAGGAGACTAGGGGGCTACAGTCCATGGGGCCACAAACAGTAACATGACTGAGTGACGAAACAACAGTAAGGATTAATGTAGCCATCTATCTTTAAAGTAATGGGTTCATTAAACTAGTTTTCTCATTAAAAAAAATTCATTCACTCACTCAAGAAGCGTATTTACAGAGTGTCTGTTCTATGTCAGGCTCTGTTCTAGACCACAAGGGTGGAACCCCTTCATGGGCTTGCTATCAGTGCAATTCTAATGATCAAAAAGAGGATATCAGTATGCTGCTTTCAATCTAGTTTTAGAATTTGTTATTACCTGTCCAACATTTTGGTACTGGCTCGTTCCAGCTTCTCAAGTATCTGAGGAAGTTGGGTGTCGTCATCGTATGAGCCTCCCCAGCCGAGAACCCGGGCCAGGTCGTTTCCTGTACCCAGGGGCAGGACTCCCAGCTGACACTGGAAAAAGAAACAGCCCCACAGGAGACCTCAGACAAGTGGAGAGAGAGGGCCTCTGACATTTCTGCACTTCACCGGTCAGCAGGTTAGGGTACATTCATGTTAACTAGCAATGAAAAGAATGATGACCACTTGCCTGTTTGTTCAAGTTGAGCTTATCAATTTCTGACAAAACCCAACCTACACTTCCATCTCCTCCACAAACAAGAATCCGGAAATTGTCAAACTTCTGGAATAATCTTAAACTGAAAGTAAGAAGTATTTTATTTTAGGATAAGTGAATAAAAATCACTTTCCCCAATCCTTTTGTCATTCTGTTGTTACTTATTGGTACTCATGTTCAGGTTAAATATAAGAACTCTTACAGGTGAATCATATTATAAAAATTAATTTGAGTGCAATGTTGAAGTCACGAAAATGTCTTAATCATAAAGAGGAAAGAGGATTATGAGCAGAAATGGAGACAAAATTAGGAAGAAAGGGGAGTGAGAAATGCGAAAACAAAAAGAAGCAGAACCCAGAAAGATTATTAAAGGTTAAGTGATAGGCGATGGTAAAAGTAGTGATCTTTTTTCTTTCTATCACAAGGATATATTATTTCCATGAGTAGCATATTAAAACCAGGGTGGAGAATCCAGGGCACTGATGCTCTAGAGTGGTATGGGAGCGATTCCTAAAGAGATCCACCAAACATCACTAATGTACCCCCACCATACTGCCAACTTCCTCTTTTCCTTTTCTCAGGTCAATCTCTTTAATTCTGCCTTCCTTCATCTCAAATTTTGACACATCTCACCTTCTGAATGTACCTTTGTATACCTCAGGTATTGTGGAAAATCAAAAAAATATGGAGACAATCTCAAGAAGTTTCACAAAGGGAGTTCCTTGGCATTTTAGAGGATGAGTAGAAAAAATGCAGAAAAATAAGATACTGGACCCATGAAGGATTATAAAACAGATATGCTAGAGAGGGAGACAAAGCTAATCAGCAATGGGAGAGACAGAGGTGATGAGAAAGTGGCAGGACCCATGCAGGGGGAAGGAAGGGAGGCCCAGCACATAAGGAAGGACTTGGGTTCAAATGAAGAGCGATACCCAGGGAACCAGAAGGGCCTGAGATAGCAAGAAAAAGGCAGTGGAAACAAGAGGGAAGACGCGAAGGGACCAAAGGGAAAAGGGGCACAATGAGAGACTGAGAAGAGAAACAGAGAAGACGGGAGAGTGCTGAAGCACAAAACACAAAAGGCCTTTTCAGGAACTGGGATCTGAAGTCTTCATTCCTATTCCTGTGTTACAGTGGATCCGAGAGAAAAGCCAAGCTGGCATGAGCAAATCAGAAAGAGCTTGTGCGCCCCTGGTTCAGATGACTCAATATCATCTCTTCAACGAAAATCATATATATATATATACACTAAAAATGTATTCAAAGTGCCTCAAGGCATATTTTCCGTCACTAAAACACTTAATTTTTTCCCCCAGATTTTAAGTTATATGACATTCCAAAAAGTTTGAAATGGACAGTTAATAACAAAAGTTCTGTCATTTATGGGAACCAAGTCTGAAATCCTTGAGAACTTGTTTCTGAGATCCACGAGAGTATCTGTGTTTCGGTTAAATAACTGATTATTTGTATTGTATATAGTTCAATACTAGCCTCCCAATGCAAATGGTTTTCTGAAGTTACTTTTTTGTATTTCTCCATTTACACAAGTTGGTCTACTCCTGTAGAGCTAAGCAAACAGAATTGTCTGATGTAGGATATACTCTAAAACATTTTCTAAACAAATTTTAGAACTTTGGGCACACAGGAAGTTATATAAATATCAAAAAGGTTGTGTTAAAATTTATAATTAGAACGTTAAAAAAAGGGAGGTGTGAGAAGATCAACCCAGAGGCATCTAGATGAATCTATAATTTTCATGAACTGAAAAACCAAATGTACTTCACACAGTGCTACATTTCATTCAAGGAAGATTTGTCAGTAATCAATTACCCCAAATGAGGACCGCCATTCATCAAATCAAACACCTGAGCTGGATTTAGTAACTGTTTAAATCGACGAAGAAACTTGACTCCCTGATTATCTCCACTCTTAGAATTGACAAAAACCAGTAAAGGACTAACACAGAATGAAAATGTTGCTCTACAGAAACCTGTGGGGGAAAAAAACAAAAACACAATGTAAGATCAATACGCACCGCTTTCTCTTAACAAAACTTTAGAAGAAAAACAGTAAATTCATACTTCAGAGCCCCCATATGCAGACAGGTTTATTACTTACATATTAAGAACACAGAACTTACCTTTTAAAATATGAGCTATAATGAAAAATCATACAAAAGACGGTGAAAGTATGAAGCACAGATAATTTGAGATGTACCACTTGCCCTAACAATACTTAATTATTAAGAGAAACCAATCACAGTGTACAGATTCACAGTTGTTAAAGGATTCATGCTAATTTTCAGTATTATAAAATATTTAACACCTCCTTGTTAAGGTCTCAGAAAGTATTTTTAAATTTTATAATAAATAACAGAACTTTGATATATTGGGGCTTACGGGGAGGCTGTTAACAGCACAGGTTAAAAAAATCATATCTTCTGCAGCTTCTAGTAGCTATGATATCTATTGGCATATTTCTATAAAAAGTTTGAAAAGCATAAGGCACTTTATTGATGCAAAACATTAATAATAGTTTATGGTAAAAGCCTTATGTAATATGGTTTGTTTACAAAGAAGTGGTAAGTATGCTATCCCCAAACCAGTGTTGTAAATGGGTTCTTCCATATGTACAATTAAGTCATAAAATAGTAACACTAAAAAAAGTGAATGAATGCATGGGAATATAAATTCCTACAATGAAACGACAGAAAAATGGGTTTCAAAAGGAGCTTTGCTAATGGGCAGTTTCAATTACAAAGGGGAAAAAATGCGTATAAAAAATTAATTTGTTCAGGTTGCATTTTCTTACAGAATAACAATCTTATTTGATTTGCTGAAATGTGAAATTTATAAATCTTATACACTGTAATTTCACCACTGTGTTAATAGTTATGTTAAACCTTAATTTTAAAATGTTCTTGTATAAATTCAATGTACTGTTCTGCAACTGAAATGGAATTATTATATATAAACTGACCAGAATAAGCAACTACAGTGTTATTTATACTAGGAAAATAGTGTACATATCAACATTTGATAAACCAGGAATATACATACTTATACTACTGATACTTACCATCAGAATCAGTGCTGTTTAGTGCAATTGGAGGTATGACAGATACTTTACATTGGCCAAGTGGACATACAGGATGATACAAATCTTTACAGGCAGTGTGTACCTAGTAGCAAAGAAATAAGCCTTCAGGAATCACTAAACACACATTCATGTTTTGTTATGGTACAAACTATGTCTAAGGAACTGAAAAATGAAGATTAAGTGCATCTTCAAATGTCCAGGAATTCACAAATTATTTTACTGGCACAGTGTGTATACTTCTAAGGAATGGACTAATCATTTTAGAGATGGGAATTTGATTTGGTTTGTGCAGTCTGTTTTCATGGGTGACTCGGGCAAGTAGTATGTAGTCAGTAAATGCCTGGTGAGAGCAAGGAGAGAGGAAGAGATAGAGGAAGGAGAACGGAGGAAGGAAGAAGGAAGAAGGGGAGAAAGGGAGGGAGGGAAGAAGGAATGAAGGGAAGCAAACCGGTATGCGTCCAGCATAACTGTCCATAGGAGAAACTGATGACACGGACAGTACAAACTTCTTAAAGAACATAATGAAAATAAACACAGTCTGCAAGGTGTCTGCAGGGATCCTGCAACTTTCTATTCACACCTTTTTTATAACACCGTCCTGCTAGTACAGTTGTAAGGACATCCGTGCCTCCTGTCTCAGCTAGACTGCCCACTCAGTAAAGAAAAGAGGAAGGTCTTCTTATCGCCCACTCATCTTGCGAAGTGATCCACATCACCAGCACTCAGTGGATGTCTTAACTCCGTAGGAAAAAAAGTTTCAAGGTCACTCGAGCTGGGCAAACATATAATGGAGGACCTAGGCAATTTAGAATAATGTATGTATCTACCTAGAGAGCCTTTAAATGCTTCATCAATAAAAGCAGGCACTTCATAAAGCACTTATTTAATGTGGCTTTATTTCATTAGTCCTTTTAGAAAACTGGTATATCAGTTAAATATATTTATCAAAAATTTTGAGAAAATAATTGAAATTTAATAGTGATTCTTGTTCTGCTGACGACCTGATTTGGGACAGTTTCCTATCATGATTTATAATAATTAATCCATCAGGATTTTAGAAAAATGAGAATGCACAGTTTTAAAAGAAAAAAGTTGGAGAGTCATGAAACAAAACAGAAAAATATTTATAACAGTGTTAAATGAAAAAAGCAGAGATAAAATTGTATCTTCACTATTTTTACAAAAAAGGTAAAACTATGTCCAAAAACTGGACAACAGCTGGAAAACTTAGGAGCTGATTCAAGAAGGTTGTGGAAATACAGCTTGGTTTGGTTTTGAACCAAGTAACTATGTTTAGACACTAGATATTCTGCTGTTAGAAACTCATAGTCTAAAGGCAAAATAATATTATAACAGATAAATGATAGTGTATGTGATGTACAAGATTAAGAGGGATGGGAAAGGTGGCAACAGAGGATGAGATGGCTGGACGGCATCACCGACTCAGACACGACTGAGCGACTCAATAATAGCAAGCTTTCCTTTTTGGTTACTTTAAGTTTATCTCCTATGTCTGCAAGATAAATTAGGAGTTTGGGATTAACGTACACACACTACTGTATATAAAATAGATAACCAACAAGAACCTACTGTACAGGACAGGGAACTCTACTCAATATTTTGTATAGCTTTAAGGAAAAAGAATCTGGAAATGAATATATATACACACGTATATTTACTTATGTAAAACTGAATCACTGTGCAGGACACCTGAAACTAACACACTACTGTAAATCAAGCATACTTCAATCAAAAAAAAAAAATAGATGACTAAAGATAAGTAGAGAGCTATATATTGCAGGTAAAGACAATTTTTATAAAATCTTTCTAAAATGAATCATCACGAAGATGATCTCCTTTCTTTTCAGAAAGTTTTGAAAAGAGCAGCTGCAGTTTCAGAAGGAGAGAAATAGACTTCAGTAAATGCAGACTAATAAAAGCAGCGGTAGAGACACATGCCAGCAGTTACCGCCCTAAAAAGCAATCTTAGGTGGGACGGAATCTCGACTTAAAATCTGGTTTGAATGGCACAAGAGTGTTTTCAGGGCTAGGGTTGCACGAAAACTCCAAGAGGAGCAAGATTATCCAATATAGTCTGTATATTCTATTAAATGGGATTAAAAAAAAAAAGTAACACCTATGGCAATAAAAGAGGTAATTGATGAAGGAAAACAAAATCACGGTGATCAGGAGAATTATGTTTGATTCAAAGATGAAAAAGAAACACAAGATAACCTATCAGTCCTGACTAAAAAGTCATAGGACCTATTTTTCCTCCATGGCTCATGGAATCAATTTCATGGATTACAAAATCAAGACCATCATATGCAGATCTTTTGCATTCACTGATCTTCAAATCAGCAGTATTTTTAAAATTTTATTAACACCATTTTTTATTTTAATTTTAATTTTTTGGCCGCATCATGAAAAGATTTTAGTTCCTGGACCAGGGATTGAACTCGCACCTCTGCAGTGGAAGTAGACTCTTAACCACTGAACCACCACGGAAGTCCCTTCAAGGTACATACTGAGAGCAATGGTTTCCCATCTTTTTTGTTGGGGGGAGAGGGTGACTTCCAAGACTCAAAACATGACCGAACAACTCAGCCTCAACGCAAGGCAACCAGCACCGCAGTCGGATGGCATTGCCCAGTGCTCAGGTGGGCGCACACTGCCTCCTCGCCCTGCTGTCTTTTAGCCCCACGTCACCCACTGAGTGCCGTGAGGTCACCCTGAGGTCCTGCTCGGACCACCCTCCTGCAGCATGGAGGCCCAGTCCTCACGCAGTGTGTCAGAGGCGGGCCCATTCCTTGCCACGGGCTCCATGCTATGCTGTATCTGCTTCCCACCACTTGTTTGTACGTGCAAAGAAGATTTTAAATATTTACTCATTTCTAAAACATAAATGCATACAATTTAAATTGTATCAGTGCATGGCCTACTGAATTCGGCTTCTTTCTGTCAAGAGACCATGCACGGGGTTGTAGCAAACCCACACCTTGCTTGTCAGTCAAAATCTGGTGGCTTTCTGTCAGCAACAGGTGTTAAAATGGGCTGAAAATAGCAAACCACTAGATGCAGCTAAAGCTTGATGAAAAACAGTAAGACTGTGAGAAAGGTCTTCAGATAAAAGAAATATATAACAAGAACAAGTGTCACAAACAGGAAACGTGCAGAAGTAACCAGAGTGGAAGGAATATACTTTGAAAAAGGTGCACCTTAAAACGCGCTTCCCTGGTAGCTCAGCTGGTAAAGAAATGCAGGAGAATGCCTGCAATCCATGAGACCACCTGCAATGCAGGCGATGTGGGTTCCATCGCTGGGTCAGGAGGATCTCCTGGAGGAGGAAATGGCAACCCACTCCAGTATTCTTGCCTGGGAAATCCCACGGACAGAGGAGCCTGGCGGGCTACAGTCCACGGGGTCACAGGAGTCAGACACGATTAAGCGACTAAACCACCACCACCAAAACGGGTACATGTACTATCGGCTGTGCTCCGCCATAAATTCTTAGCTTTGTCTCTAAATCTCATAGGTGAAAAGATACAGGAAGAAACATTTCTTTTAATGGAGAATATTTATAAAACTCTCACCATCGTTCTACACCAAAGGCATCTCCAGTCTTGAAGACGGAGAACACTGCCACACGTTTTGTCGCAGACAGCACACTTGGCGCTCACGGGCAAGTTCCCCTCGAGCCACTGGTGAGGCATGGCCACCTACACAGCAGGAAGAAAGGGCAGTCAAGTTAAAGACCATGGCGGACATCATTCTCAGCCCAGGGAAGAGACACAGTGATTTCTTATGCTACGGAATAAGCGACACGTATCATTCCTGGTATGCGTTCATTTCCCCCACTTTTGATGAGCATCTATTATGCCCAAGCACTATAGGGATACAAAAATAAAACTAAACCCCTACCCTGCAGGATGTACACTCTCGCTGAGCACAGAGAGGGATTATCATAAAGTGACCAGGAAGGGGTATCAGAGATTTGTATGCAAAGGAGACAAGGTTTTAAAGGTGGGGGGAGCAGGCCCCAAAGTCTGAGGAGTGAATGTCTGAGTATACAGCTGAGCGGAGCCTCACCGAGTAACTTAGTTGGCCAGATAAGGGTCTACAACATCAGCCCAGCCCAACAACCCCTCTTAAGCCCTTACACACCAATCCTCTTAAAATTTAAGAGCTGAAAGAAGCTATGAAGGATTGAATTGAAAATAAAAAGTCACAATCTACCCAAACTTTCCATCTAATCCTAAGGAACACTTCCATCTAATCCTAAATCAACACTTCCTCTTAACTTCCTGTTCTAGCTACTTAAATGGCTCCCACATAATTTCCACGGGAGCAGAGAACGAAGGACTGGGGGTGCCCGGGAGAGAGGGGAGGGGAAGGGAGCCTACCCCATCTTCGTTCTCAATGATGTCCTTCCCGACGGAGGCCAGGGTCGTCCACTTGCAGCTGTTTGTGGCCCTCACTGCACAGCGTTTGTGAGCCTTGAACTTACACACTAAAACAAAGCCAGCCATTGCTAAGTGAGTACGGACTTTTGGACCAACGAGGAAAGGAAATCACAGCGTGAAATTTCAAAGGGCTGGGTGGGGGCGGGGGTGGTGAGGAGAAGAAAGACAATATTTTTACAAGTTTCTATTACTATTCAATAACAGTCGATATTCTAAAAAGCAAATATGATTATGTGTTTATGAAGCATTCTGATCAAGCTACAGATTGCTACTTAAAAAGCTTTCACTTACTCCTAAAAGAAGAAAGGAAATAAATACTAAATGAATTAATTCTTGAGAAAGGAGACAACATACACACACACACACAAGAAGATAAAATTCAGCGACACAGGAGTTCTGGTAACATCCAATTTCTAAGTCTGGGTGCTGATTACATAAAAGCATTTAATTTGTGAAAATTCAACAAACTGTGTACTCTTCTGATGTTTTTTCTGTTCGTATATTACACTTAAATAAAAAGTTTGAAAATATCAGGGAGATAAAGAACAAGATAATTCGGGGGCATTTGAAAGTCCAAGTACGGCAAGAAAATATCCAGACATCATGGGAAATACACTGACGAGGGTCACAAAGACGGCACTGTCTTTTAAAAATGTCCTGCTGGGACTTCCCTGATGGCCCAGTGGCCAAGACTCTGTACTCCCAACGCAGGCTCCCCAAGTTTGATCCCGGATCAAGGAACTAGATCCCCCAAGTCACAACTAAGACCCGGTACAGCCAAATAAATATTTTTTAAAAAGTATCTTGTTGGAAGTGAGTAAGTAAAAAAGAGAAAAACAAGCATCGTATACTAACGCAAATATATGGAATCTAGAAAGACGGTACTGATGAACTAATCACAGACAGAGAGATCAGACGTATGTACACGGGGCGGGGGCTGCAGCGGGTAAGGAAGGAGAGGGTGGGGCGCATGGAGACAGTAATATGGAAACACACGTTACCATGTGTAAAAGAGATGGCCACTGGGAACTTGCCCTATGACTCAGCGAACTCAAACCAGAATGCTTTAACAGCTGAGAGGGGTGGGAGGGGGAGCGAGGCGGGAGGAGGTTCGAGGGAAGTGACTTAGGTAAATCTATGGCTGATTCCTGCTGATGTTTGGCAGAAACCAGCGTAACACTGTGAAGCGACTGTGTGTGTGTCAGTCGCTCAGTCGTGTCCACCTCTTTGCGACCCCGTGGACTGTAGCCCGCCAGGCTCCTCTGTCCATGGAATTCTCCAGCAAAGAATACTGGAGTGGGGTGCCATGCCCTCCTCCAGGGGATCTTCCCGACCCAGGGATTGAACCTGGTCTCCTGCATCAGAGGCAAATTCTTTACCGTTTGAGCTACAGGGAAGTCCTAGGGATATATCCTTCGATTAAAAACAAATAATGTTTTTTAAAAAAAGATTTTAAAAAGTATCCTGCTGAGATGACTACATGATACTGCAGAAGAAGGGAATGCTTAAGTGACACTCCCACTACATGCATCACTAAAGCTCCCCAGCCGTATCATCAGAATGATACCTACAAAAGAGGAATATGAGGAAACAGCAAGACAGAAGCAGCACGTACATGAAACAAACAAAGCACAGACTGTTTGAAAAATTAAGCCTTGCTTATGAAAATCAGACCTTGACTACTATGCTTACCCATCCCTGTAAGGACACACTTGCTGAGTTGTTCAGTCCTGTCTGACTCTGCGACCCCATGGACTGCAGCCTGCCAGGCTCCTCTGTCCATGGGATTCTCCAGGCAAGAACACTGGAGTGGGTGCCATGTCTTCCTCCAGGGGATCTTCCTGGCCCAAGGACTGAACCCACATCCCCTGCACTGCAGGTGTATTCCTTACCATTGAGCCACCAGGGAAGCCCACCAAGGACACGCATTAACACACATTTAGCCAATCGCTAATGAATACTGACATTTTAAAGAGTTTCTGACTTTTCAGAGAAACATTTAAAAGTAGAAATCATTTTGGTAGAAACATAATAAGGTACCTGTTGCAAATTCAAAATGAAAAGGTGGCTCCTTTTTGTGTGGTTTTTGAATTTCTACCAGTAAACCATTAACAAACTTGAAATAACAGGTTATGAGCCCTTCTCTTTAAATTGTCTTAATTTAATATAACATGAAAACAAACAGGTCAAGTAAAATAAGTAAGATGCCTATATAGCCAAACGTTCAGAATGCTTCAGGTATCATAAACAGCCACTTAAATTGAGCCGTTTTTCCTTAAAGACAATATGAGTACATAGATCCTGGCAATGTTTCATTTACCTGCTCTTTTGTGTACATTGACAACTTCTTTCCTGGAAATCATAGTATTTTTGCTATAAATGACTTTGTGACTCAAGCAACAGACCTCATATAGAAAACGAATTTTCCACTTAACTTTATTGCTGAGAAACAGTAACGTAAAGAAACAGCATCGCAGGAAGTAAGCTTTGTTTGAAAAGTTACTTCAGCATGATATCTGCTCCCGTTTGCTATAAGGCAAGTGACTTTTACATTAGTTAGTATTTTTAAATTATTTAAATGGCTCAATCTGTTATTTTATTTCTCAAAAGAATGGGTCTAGTTTTAGTTTTAAAAAAGCAAGCTGTTTTCTAAGTACAAATAAGTGTTGATAGTCAATAACTTTTCTAAGAGACAAAGAAGGAAGTAATATAAACAGGGCAACNAAAGAATGGGTCTAGTTTAGTTTTAAAAAAGCAAGCTGTTTTCTAAGTACAAATAAGTGTTGATAGTCAATAACTTTTCTAAGAGACAAAGAAGGAAGTAATATAAACAGGGCAACAGGGTCTAATTTCATGGCTTTTTGAAGATTTTCCCATTAAAAATTAAACAGTTCATGAAAAATAAAAATCACTTTTGTAATAATAAAGTTCTTCATGCAATGAGTGTTGAGAATCACAAATGTGTTTAATATAATATATAATGATTAAAATAAAACAAACGAATGAAATTATGGTCACTAAGGAATGGACATGAGGAATAGGCACCTTAATTGGGTAGGTGACAATTTTCTCCAAACAAGTGATTCTGAAATAAAGCATTTTTTCCTGACCTGTAATAGCCATTATTTTACACCACAGAACTTAAAGTAATAAAATTATGATTCTTTATTGCAACATAGTCTTTAACAAGTTTTAAGTGTTCAACAGTGGTTAAGACAAAAATTCATAAATACCTGTGTAGAGATATTTTAAGCTGTTGATTAAAAAGAATTACCATTTAACCTTTTATTCTTAGAGTGCTGTTTAAATGCCTGTGAATCACAATTATGCTCTGAAATTATAATTAACATTCTCAATTGATTTAGGGAATTATCTATGAAATGTATTTTCTGCCTTCTGTTTTTCATTCATATAGTTTATATATGCAAGGCTTTAAAATGATAATTCAGTTATTGTTCAACACAAGCCTAGAAGACAAATCAGTACAGACTCCTTTTACTGTGAAAAAGGGGCAGAAAGACTAAGAAAATAGTATTGGCGTTGTACCCTGGAAGCTGGATTCTAGTATAATACATTATTCATTGTCATTATTGAATGAATTTTTCCTGTATTTGCACCTCTGTTATAACTAAAAATTTTTTGTGTTGTAAGCCTTCAGTTTTGCTAAACAAGCAGTTTATGCCGATTTCAAGGGGATTTCTAAAGTTTAACTTTGTTTACAATAAACATATCCTAAATAACTACAGTCTCACAGAATAAAAAGGCTTCCCTGGTGGTTCATTGTAGAGAATCCCCCTGAAAATGCAGGAATTGTCGGTTTGATCCTTGGATCAGGAAGATCCCCTGGAGAAGGGAATGGCTACCCACTCCAGTATTCTTGCCTGGGAAATCCCATGGACAGAGGAGTCTGGCAGGCTACAGTCCATATGGGGTCACAAAAGAGTCAGACATGACTTAGCAACTAAACAATAAAACAACACAAAATAAAAGGCAACCTTTTTGGGTATTCATAAAACCTTTGGGATTTCTAAAATCTGCTACAATTCTAAATATACTAATGGCAAGATTTAAAATTTTTATCAACAAAAACAACTGAATACTAACACATATTCCTCTAAAAGATAATTTAAAGCTGCTATAATTGAGACTTTAAAAATCAGAAACTTAATTATCAATAGAATAATGTAACACATCTTTTTAAAGACTTGGAAGCTTTTTATCGTCACCAGCTAATGTAATTTTCCTTTTTCTTTTAAAATGCTTAGAAAAATATTCAGCCATCCCACTGTTAAGTTCAACTCCTTTACCATTAAACATATTTAATAATGTATAACTCTCAGATCAGAAGGGTACCACAGATCAGTTCTAACAGTGTCTAAGATGCTATTAGGTTTGATTTTTTTTTTAGCAGTTTGAGGAATAACAGACTATAAGGTAACTATAGGGGGGCTTCCCTTATAGCTCAGTTGGTAAAGAATCTGCCTGCAATGCAGGAGACCTGGGTTCAGTTCCTGGGTTGGGAAGATTCTCTGGAGAAGGAAATGGCAAGCCACTCCAGTATTCTTGCCTGGAGAATCACATGGACAGAGGAGGCTGACACGCTATAGTCCATGGGGTCACAAGAGTCAGACATGACTTAGCAACTAAACCACCACCAAGGTAATTGTACAAAGACCTTCAGAATAACTCCATACAATCACTAAAGTCAGAAAGACTAATTATGTCTTTGTTTTCAATCATTTGTTAAATCTAAAAAAAAATGTTTATGTCTCCTCCAAATTCTCATTTTCATGAATTTTAATGCATCAGGCCATGATACAATCTGTAATTGTTTGCTTGATGAATTTCTTATACAACTCACCTACAAATGTCTAAAATTTATCTGACTGGAAAAATAGCATCATTGTATGCATTCTCTTATTTCACTTTTATAGTATCCTGTGAGATATAAATGACTATTATCCCCATCTTAGAAAGGAGGAAGCAAAAGTCTAAAAGGGTTAAACTAGTCCTGGTCATAGTCTGTAGTGCTGAAACTGGAATCTGAACCCACAGAGTTTAACTTCAGAACTTGATTCTTACGCACTAAGCTGTGTCATGTTAAATAGCTGAAATACTGATGTATCCTGGACTTTACAATTCAAAATGAGTTAAAACTGTGACTCTATTTCTAACCTATTATTTAATTGTAATAGTTATATTACAAAATTACCTAAGAATTTTTTGTATTAAGAGAGAAAAGCTAATAATATTATATGTGGTTTTAAAAAGAGGTACACAGTGATGGAACCACTAAGCTATTAAATAAATCAAAAGAAGGTATGAGTGGTCTCCTGGTGACGTTAAGTGGTTACTTCTCTTAAATTTAAAAATAACCCACAAATCCTGTGATGAGAACAACAGCATAGACCTTTTTTTTTTAGAAAACTTTAAAGAAATTTAAAAGGATGCGTGTGAGTGTTAGTTGCTCATTCATCTCTGACTCTTTGCAACCCCTGGACTGTAGACAGCCAGCTTCTCTGTCCGTGGGATTCTCCAGGCAAGAATACTGGAGTGGGTTGCCATTCCCTTCTCCAGAGGATCTTCCTGATCCAGGGATCGAACCCAAGTCTCCTGCATTGCAGGCAGATTCTTTAGCATCTGAGCAACCAGGGAAGCCCCATTTACATCAAACACAAATGAAATAAAACATTTAAAATAATGTAGTATAAGTAACCATCGGAAATTCTGCCAAAAGAGTGTATACTGTCCACCAGAAAGTTTTGTCCTCTATAATCAAACAGAACAGAAAAATAATGCTAGAAAATGAGAATGATAAACACAGTCTACAGAGTTTTCTTTACCAGTAGATGCTAGTTCCTGAGGAGGGAAATGCCATATTTTGATTTATGCGTATATGCTCACTTGTTCAGTCATGTGCTACTCTTTGAGGCTGTTTGGACAAGAGCCCACCGGGCTCCTCGGTCCATGGGATTTTTCAGGCAAGAATACAGGAGTGGGCTGACATTTCCTCCTCCAGATGATTTCATGTTATCTTTTCCTAAGCTAAACTATTTCCTAAGTTGTTCGTATCTGGGCAGAGCTCCACTTGAAGCCACAGTTTAAGGACAACACTCTGGTCCCCCGAGAGGCTCCCACTTACTGCTTCCACCCAAGGGCACTGTCTTGCTGCGATGCTGTTTCTCTGTTCACAGAGGTGCCGGTGGTGGCGCGTTTACAGGAAGGACAGTGTTGGAGGAGGACACGCCCTGGATGCTACTGTACCTTCGCAGGACAGGCCGTGGGACGTGACTCCAGAAAGACTCTCTCGGCACACGTTACAGAAAGTGGGTCGGGCGTGGGAGCACGCGTACCAGTTATGCATCCCTGAGAAATGTTCCACGTTAAACTGGGCCACCTGGAAATGAGACGTCAGTGTAGGTTTGCCAAACGAGAGAACAGGACTACACGAGGAAGGTACACAATGATGATCGAAATTTCAAATCCGTTATTTTTAAAACTAAAACACTTTGCTTTAGCTGAAACAAATAAACAAAATATATATATATCAGGTTTAAACAGGTTTCTGAATGAATCTACACATACCCCCCACAGAACATAGCTGTAGCATTATGGATCACATTTACTCTCTAAGAGTGCAAGAGGACAAGAGAGATGCTACTTCACCTCGTAAGGTTCTCTGGTCTGTACAGACTTCAGCGAGCTGATCCAATCCTCCATCTCTTTCCTGTTCTCAGCGCACAGCATTAGTCTTCTAAATGGAGTGATTATCTGAAAGGGATAATTCAACCTAATGACTGCTAACAGGCAACAAAGAGAGGTTATTACAAGACCTAATATCTTGCAAGGTGATTCTATTTCTAACCTTTGAGTCCTTACTTCCTTGATGAAGAAAGTATGACTCCCTATAATGTAAATGGATTTAGTTCTCACTGTGGTACAGAATGTTTCTAGGAAAGACACATCCTGACAAGTCTTTTCTGGTTTTTTATCTCATTGCTATTTACTTATCAGGCTTTTCAGCCCTTTACCCAAGTCTATGAACTCAAATGAGCAGAGTATTCTTCTTTCATGGAATATATCTTGAAAATTCATTTAAAATATACTTCAAAATAATTCACAGTAAGCTTAGAATACATTTTCCAATATGGAAACTTTTTAAATTCAAAAATCAAAGGAATGTAATATTAAATGATTTCATAATGGCTTCATTACAGTTTCAAGACTATTCTAAGTAATGTTGGGTTTACACATCCTTCCCATGGCCTATTGTAATATGATTTATGTGATGAACTTTTCTTCCTATTGTGTAGAATTCCACTGTACTACTTTTTAGTGAGAGCAGGGAAGAGGAATTAACATGCAACTCCTTTAGTTGGCTTTAAGAGAAGAAAATAATTGTGACTTTCATCTTTTTTCTCATGTTACTAAAGAAGGCAAATTCATTACACCAAGAATCTTAAAGCAAGAGGAATAAAAATTTCATGCTGTTATAGTACCAAAAGTAAGATTCTTCAAGGTAATATTCTGAAATGACTTGAAAGCAGCCACTATTTATGTGTGAATACAATACTCTGGTTGTAATCTTGAAGTTGCTATACCCTAAGCATTTACGGAAAGAAGGGACCATTTATTTATTTGTGAAAGAAAAACAAAATGTTACATTACTATCTGGAAACTAATTCCGAATAATAAATAATATATTTATTTATAGAGCAAACAAGAAATTTTCTCAGGTTAAAAGCCATTTGATTGAGTGATCATCTACAGATGGCATTAGAGAGCAGATTCCCCAAGTTATGGAAAAGTAATAATTATATTTAAAAACAAACAAACAAACACGGAGCACTTCTCCAAAAAAGTAAACTGGCAAGCCTCAATCACTACAGTTCATCTTAGGAAATAAGTCCTTTATTCAAAGCTACAGAGTTCAGCACAGTCGTAGCTACTCACCGGTCATGGCCTATTGCCTCCTCTCAACGGTCGTTAGTTAAGGCTAACAATCCTTCTGCAGACCAAGGGGACTTTAGTACACTTCACAGGCACTCGTGCTTAAATACAGCTGGCCAGAAGTCACGTGGATGGGGAGCACGAACCACTCAGCACTGAGTAGTTGTTAATTGCACATGAAATTGAACAGAACCTCACTTTTCTTCTGTTTTCCACTATGCTCTCTGGATAAAGCTTCTTAGCAATTGGTCACTCCTCTTCCTCAATAAATAGTTAATGCAAAGAGCAATGCCTCCCTCATTACTCACGAGCCAAATGGATGCTTTATTGCTTCAAAATGTTTTTCCAGGACAGCTCATTGAGTGCAGCAGAGAGGTACCATTAAATGATAAAACACCCCTGGCTCCAGTGACTGGCACAACACTCCAGAAATATCTGCATGTCAATAGGACTGGCTGAATAAATCTGGTATTTAAATAAGTATCATCTCCTGTATGCTTTACTTAATTTTTCTGCTATATGATATGATGTCACTTTAAGGATTCCTTCTTTCTTTCATTATGGCCTTAGAGCGAGTGAGATACAGGTAAATAAACCAGACTTGCTATCTTATTCTTTCATTTTGTTTTTGTTGTTGTTAATTTCTTAGTAAAGCAGGATGTCTGATGGTTTTAACTATTTTTAATGGCTTTAAAAGCCATTGTGAATTCTATATAAAGAGGGTAAAGAAAGATGGAGAAATAGCTTCTAATTTTTCTTGCAGTTTTTGGAACTACATAAATGCCTCAATGCTGAAGGATTTCAGCAACATAAATCATGCATGTACTTCATGCATTCACAGAGTAAAATGTTTACACTTCCATATTCTCCTTTTTTTTAAAAAAAATGCATTTTAAAATGGGCAATAATAAGCCAGTAAAGATCATAATATATTTTTAAAATGTAAGATTTTTTTGAGCCATACAGAAATTATAATCGGGATTTACAAGCCTTGTGATTAAGAAGTCTACTGATTATCAAGTTAAGATGTTGATCCAGAAAAATGAAATCCTCCATAAATCGTGAAATGCAGAGAGATCTCATTTTGCGGCTGCAGGACCGAAAATACTCAGGGAGCAGCCCAGAACTGGCTGGGCTGAACTGCAAACAAGACTGGTTCACCAGGCAAACCGGTAACACCTCCCAGATTGCCCCTTTCCCCTGCGGGTTAATCGCTCATCCATCCGCCAAAGCAGAGTCTTCTCCCTTTAACTTAAATTCTTCCTCATCACCGAGAAGAGGAGGAAAAGAATGTGGCGTGACAGCCACAGCTGCTAACTGATGGGCTCTGGTTGCATCGTCACCAAACCCCATTAAACGGCAGTAGTCCCTCACCCAAACCTTTATTAGGAAAATATCTGAGCCGCAGTGAACTCTGAGAATTACTTAGTTTTACTCTGAAAGCCTTTTTATTACAACAGACAAGGGAGTAGGGTGGGGAGATGGAAGGACAGAAGAGGGGCCATTCCCAGGGAAGACTAAGTTTATGGGTGCTCCCTCAGTCTTGCTGACTCTTTGTGACCCCATGGACTGCAGCCCACCAGGCTCCTCCCGTCCATGGGATTTCCCAGGCAAGAATACTGGTGTGGGTTGCCATTTGCCTCTCCAGGGGATCTTTCCGACCCAGGAATCGAACCTGTGTCTCTTGTTTTGGAAGGCGGATTCTTGACCCCCTAAATCATCGGGGAAGCCCGACTGGGGGCCAAAGCTGGGATGTTTCTGGAAGTAGAGGACTTTTTCCCTTTATTGCGGGATTTGCACTTTACCTATTCTAAGGCATCCCCAGCTTCCCTGGTGGCTCACCAGTAAAGAACTCACCTGCCAATGAGGAGGCATGGGTTCGATCCCTGGAGTACAAAGGAAAGACATCTAACACTACTATGTATAAGATACATAACCAACAAATACCTACTACAGCACAGGGAACGCTTCTCAAAATTCTATGATAACCTATGTGTGAAAAGAATATGAAAAAGAATGAATATATATATATATATATATAGAGAGAGAGAGAGAGAGATAACTGAATCACCTTGCTGTATACCTGAACTAATACAACACTGGAAAGCAACTGCTGCTGCTGCTGCTGCTAAGTCGCTTCACTCGTGTCCGACTCTATGTGACCCCATAGACGGCAGCCCACCAGGCTCCCCCGTCCCTGGGATTCTCCAGGCAAGAACTACAATCCAATAAAATTTTTTAAAAAAAGAAAGATATCTAAATTAGTTTTCTAAGTGCTACCTCAAATAAAACATAAACTCTGTAGAAACAGAGATACTCTTTTACTTTGATGGTTATTGGCCTACAAGGGTTAATCCAACAACATGATTATGTTGTAAAAGTATCAATAATTTCTCAGCCCAGTAAAGCATGTAAATATAAAAAACAGATATAAAACAATCTGGCATTAATATATAATATTATATCAAAGAGCAACATTAAGACTTTAAATACACGAATAGGAAAAAACAAATAACCGTATTGGTCGTCTTTCAGTGAAAGAACGGTAGACAATTTAAATATTTTGTTTTGGTTTGCCTGTGGTTTCTAAAGCAAATATGTAGTATTTCAGTCATAAAAACATTCTTTAATTTTTTTTTTTACTAACATTAGAACAGGAATTTCAAACGTTGCACTGTTTTAAAGCAGGAGTTTTCAAACTTGGCCGTACTTTAAAATCACCTGGGAGACTTTAAAAAATTCCAGTGTCAAGGCCACGCTCCAAACTGATGAACTCGGAACATAAGAGGGTGGGATCCAGCTACCAGTTGTAATTTTTTTAAACTCCCAAGTGACTCCCAAGTGCAGCCAAGTTTGAGAGCCAACATTCTAAAGATGCATGCGTGCTCACTCACTCAGGCGCTCAGTCATGTCCCACTCTTTGCGACTTCATGGACTGTAGCCCGCCAGGCTCTTCTGTCCAAGGGATTTCCCAGGCAAGAATACTGGAGTGGGTTGCCACTTCTAAAGATATTTTATTGTAAATTCCCAACTGGAAACCACGAATGTAACAACAGAGTGATTCAGTGCCTAAACCCTGAAGTCAGACTTAGAATGAATACCAACAGCATCCTTCCTTGGGTGTGCGGCTAGGAACGCCTCCTGGCTCTCTGAGCCTCAGTTTTGCATCTGCAAAGAGGGGCTGGAACAGCTCCTCACAGCTCTGCAGAGTATGGTGTGGATTAAAGAGACAGTCCAAGCAAAGCCCTCAGCACAGTGTCTGTTAGGAAGCCAGAGATGAGATGAGGTACATATTCACAGCTTTCTTCTATAATATACATATTTCTTGTAAATTGTGCATGCGTGTTAAGTCGCTTCAGTCATGTCCAACTCTGTGACCCCGTGGACCGTAGCCTGCCGGGCTCCTCTGTCCATGGGATTCTGCAAGCAAGAGTACAGGAGTGGGTTGCCATCCCCTTCTCCAGGAGATCTTCCCGAACCAAGAATCAAACCCTCATCTCTTATGACTTCTCCATTAAGAAGCAGCTTCTTTACCACTAGCACTGTGTAAGTGTGGTCACAGACAAAAGTAATAGGAACTTGGGTCAAAAATGGAGGCATTTTGCCAACAAATAGTCACTGAGTAGGAAACCACCAAATAGATTTAAAGATAATGACCTATTCCTTAGAAGACATTAGGAAATATCAACAAACAAACCAGGAAACAATGGTCCCCTCCTTTAACTGCACTGTGTCTAACCTTACCCACAGCAGGACTATAATGGCAAAGGGCTCACCACAGAGCATGAGATCCCAGTACAGCAGTGAGAGCTCAGAATGCTGGCTCTGGTAGGTGTCACGTCTCAAATGATTAAGATAGAAGGTTCGTTCCTATTGCAGGGATCGGGGTGGGGGGGTGCGGTGCAGAGGAGAGAGTGAGAGAAAGTGTGTGTGTGTGTGTGTAAGAGAGAGAGAGAGAGAGAGAGAGAGCATGCGTGTGAGAGAGAGAGGGAATGAGGCTGAGGTGGTGGTGAATGTGTGTGTGTTAGTTGCTTAGTCATGTCTGACTCTTTGCAGCCTCACAGCCTGCAGCCCACCAGGCCCCTCTGTCCATGGGGTTCTCCAGGCAAGAACACTGGAGTGGGTTGCCATTGCCTTCTCCAAAAGCAACTATAGAAAGAAAGAAAGTGAAGTCGCTCAGTCGTGTCCGACGCTTTGCAACCCCATGGACTGTAGCCCACCAGGCTCCTCTATCCATGGAATTTTCCAGGCAAGAGTACTAGAATACCGGAGTGGGTTGCCATTTCCTTCTCCAGTATATGTGTGTGTGTGTGTGTGTATACACACATACATATATACACACATACACATATATATAACACATACATACATATACATACATACATACACACATATATATATATATGTATAATACACATGTCAGGTGGATATGTGTAAGATAGACTGAGTGTGTGTGTGTGAGAGTGTGTGGTGTGTTGCAGGGAAAAAAAACATAGAGGTTCCTCCTTTTAATTAATATTTCTGATTCTGCAATGACGGAAATTCTGAATCTTCTCTGGTAACTTTAAGTGTCCAACAGCTTTTTCTGTTAGAAAATTCTTATTTCTAATCTAAAGGTCTACTACATAGATATGTCTGCCCTCTGGCAAGTACTTACTATTATATCTTTAAGATTAATCCTGAATTGCCTTGACTGAAATAAAAATTTCCAAGAAGCCCTTCTTGGAAAGCAGGACAAACAGAAAGTCTAGTTGCGCTATAATGATATTTGTTGCCTGTATTTGTTATAACTTAGGGACTACCCTTTGACTTGGTTAAAGCCGAACCAGGTATAGATATATGTCTTTCTTACCCTAGGTTTGCTATACATGAAGTGGCCAAAAGCTCGGTCTTAATATTCCTCTTCCATCCTTCCTCATAAAATCTACACCCATCTCTTAAATTATGCATGTTCTCTTTTTTTCCATTCTCCTTTTATGGAATGAAATAATTCACTTTGACAATTTAAATGTGCCAAACTGCAACATAGCTAAGCATCCTATATGGGTATTTTGAGAGCAGAGATACTCCCATACTTCAGAGAGTAAACAGGGACTGCTATATCCAAAGGCACAGCTCTTTAACGATGTGTCCGTACTTGAATCAAGCCGAGAGTTTTTTCAAAACATGCTCCAAATCAGACTTGGTAAATCAAAATCTTACTGTGGGGGGCATGAATAATTTCAGATATTACTGTATATTGACAAAGCTATACAGGTACTTCTGGTGCACCTCCATTAATCAACCATGAAGGATAAGAGAAGCAACCAATTTTCCCGTTAGTCAAGGAAGGATCTGGTCTAAATAATGTAAAGAAAATGATCTTGAGCTTTATGGCTCTTTATGGGGAAAGAGCCATACCCCTTTCCCCATACCCTTGTGCTCCCAAGCTTCCAGAATTCTGCCCCTAGTAGTATTTCTCTGTGTGGGACCCATATGTAACATGGAGAAGGAAATGGCAACCCACTCCAGTATTCTTGCCTGGAGAATTCCATAGACAGAGGAGCCTGGCAGGCTACTGTCCATGGGCTTGCAAAGAGTCGGACATGACTGGGCGACGATTACTCACTCACTCATATGTAACAGCCTACCACCTTTAGCACCCCACGTGATACATTAGTTACCAAATGGTGATCTCCAAGGTTTTTGTTTGGCCCTTCTGTTGACCACTGAAGTGCTGTGTTATGAAACAACAAGTTAATATCTATCTATCATATTAGACAGGTTCCTTGCTTATCACAATACAAGCAGCTTAAACCTATTTTTTTCAGCTGACCACTCCAAACCCTGTTGGTCCCTAGAGGCATTGAGTTTGCAAATCCTAAATAAATGCGGATGCCTCTGCCTTCTAAGGTCAGTGCTTCCCTCTTTTATCATAGTTGCTCAAGCCCCACTGGTTTTCTAAGATGACAAATACTGATCTAAAAAGTAATTTTTCTGAGGTGTTGATGGATGTGCTGCTGTGCTAGGCTAAGTTGCTTCAGCCATGTCCAGCTCTGCAACCCTACGGACTGCAGCCCGCCAGGCTCCTCTGTCCATGGGGATTCACCAGGCAAGAATACTGGAGTAGGTTATCATGTCCTCCTCCAAGGGATCTTCCCAAACCCAGGACTGAACCCAGGTCTCCTGCATTGCAGGCAGATTCTGTACCGTTTGAGCTACCAGGGAAACCCATGAATACTGGAGTGGGTAGCCTATCCTTCTCCAAGGGATCTTCCCGACCCAGGAATTGAACCGGGGTCTTCTGCATTGCAGGCAGATTCTTTACCAGCTGAGCTACTAGGGAAGCCCCCTACTTTCTATACGAGGGGTTTAAAAAGTGTTACAGCAAATTAAAAAAAAATTATTCCTTCACTGTAAAATACTGAACTAAGTAACTATGGTCAACTCAGATTCTCTTTCTCTTTCACAGCTTCTGCATACCCAGGTTTTGTTTGAGGAGAAAGACGGAAAAGAGGCAGAGTTAAAATCTGGCAACTAAATTTTGAGGGATGCCTACTAAAGAATGAGGAGTCAATACCACTGTGCCGCCAGGGAAGCCCTCCTTCTCCCATACCAAACTCAGACTAGATGAGTAATGTGGTTCCCTTGCTCAAATGACCCAAAATGTCCACAGAATCTAATGAAGCAAGACTCCTGATGACTGATGGAGATGGAGTGGGATAAAAATATGCTGCAGAGAGCTGTGTAAATCCTACTCCCATGTAATTGTTGAGTTTCAATGATTCTGCTTAAGACTAAGCCTGCAGATCACAAAACTTGATACAGGGAATCACGGCTTCATAACAATGCCATTTTCCATGCTAATTTCATTTGCTTTATAACCTATGGTTGGATTTTTTAAATTGCCTTAGAATGTCAAATATAAATAACATAAATTCTGGTACCTGTTCCCCTGAAAAAAGAACCACAGACTTCAATGCTACCAGTATCAATATTCTCTCTACATATCTAGTATTTCCACAGGATCTCACATTCTAAAAATCAAAGTTTCCCTTCACTTAAATTAAAAAATCTAAAATACCCAAAAATCAAATGACCTTGAAAAACAATAAAATATTAACACTACAAAATAGAGGCTGTCAGAATCTAAATATTTTTCAAAGGAACAATGAACTCAATATTACATAATTCATATAGTCTTAGAATCCATATAAAAACTGTAAAAGAAAGCAGTGCGTTTAACATCTTTATGGGAATGTCGGGTCTTTACGGCTTTGCTTCAGGGCAATCGTTCTGTCACTTCCTAGAAGCACTCAGTTCACTAGAGAGTCAAAGAGGGGCCACAGTGAAGCTGCAAAGTCAGTACCTCTGAAGCTCTGCTTCCCTGACCTGCTATCCCTGGAAAAGAAGACCTGGAGAAGGCTTCATGGAGCTATTAAAGAAAGCTATAAAAGTATTCTTTGTTGGGATTTCCTACCATATCATTTACATACATAAATTAGTTGTATAATGACAAACCACTGTTTCTTTGAAGACAAAGAAAGTTTGTATCCAAGTTAGTATTAACAGCCTCTTATAACTCAAATGACCTATAATTACTAATGCTGTTTAGTTATCAAGTCACATTTAATTCTTTGCGACCCCCTGGACTGTAGCCCGGCAGGCTCCTCTGTCCATGGGGTTTTTCCTGGCATGAATACTGGACCCAGTTGCCATTTCCTTCTCTAGGGAATCTTTCTGACCCAGGAATTGAACCCATGTCTCCTGCATCTCCTGCATTGGCAGACAGGTTCTTTACCAGTGAGCCACATGGGAAGTACAATTCTTAATGTCAGGCAGTCCCTCCTGTATTACTTTCCTATTGCTGCTATAACAAAGGATTCCCATACAGTTGTGATAGGAGCTTGAAATCAAAGGTGTTGGAGGGCTACATTCCTTCTGGAGGCTGTAGGAAGAATCTATTTCCTGTTTTGTTTCAGTTTCTAGAGGCTGCCTGCATTCCTTGGCTCATGGTGCCTTCCTTGTATCATATCGTTTCACCCATTTTCTTCTCTGATTCCTCTTGCCTTCCTCTTACAGGGACCCAGGTGATAACTGGGCCCACTCCAATAATCCAGGATAACCTCATCTCAGTATCCTTAACATAATCACAACTAGCAAGTCTCTTTTGCCATAGAAAGTGATGTTCACAGGTCACAGGAATTAGGGTGTAAACATCTTCAGGGTTCATTATTCAGCTTACCACACCCACAAAATAAATATATAGTTGTAACTTTTGATACTGTAATAATGAACTGATAAATCAATAACACCCCTAGTATATTTTATTATATTCATAATTTTAACTAAAATCCATGGATGTAGACAACTTCTTTTCAAAGGGATTAATAATTAAGTTCCTTAAAAATAGGAGGCTCTTCACATGGAAACTCTCCCCAGTGTTATGTGGCAGCCTGGATGGGAGGGGAATTCACAGGGTAATGGATACATGTACATGTATGGCTAAGTCCCTCCACTATTCACCTGAAACTATCATTGTTAACTGGCTCTACACCAATACAAAATAAAAAGCTTTTTAAAAATAGGAGGCTCTTATGTTGATAAATGGGATTTCCCTGGTGCTCAGACCAGGTTTGATCCCTGGATTGGGAAGATCCCCTGGAAAAGGGAATGGTAACCCACTCCAGTATTCTTGCCTGGGAAAGAGAAGCCTGGAGGGCTATAGCCCATGGGGTCACAAACAGTCAGATAACACTTTCACTTCCATGTTAACAGACAGAATGATTACTCCTGCAGGATTTTACATTTTCAGAGTGCCTTACCATCAATAAGGTCACATACATTATCTCATTCAATCATCCAAATATTTAGCTGGCCGACATGATAGGTAAAAATAAATTTAACTTGTTTAAAATCTCCTGTTTAAACTTGTTAAATAGGAGAGCTAGAGTGTACAGTTAGAATGTCCAGCTTCATATCACAACCTCTTTTTCTTGTAAAGCCAAACAAGTAGAGCCTGTTTCTAAGCTGCCGAAAGTGAAATCTCTTGTGCTATAAACTGAGACATCAACTCTAAGAAATCAACTGTTGACAAAACAATTATGTCAACAGAAAACAAAAGGCTTAAGATGACGCAAGTTTCAGATTAGCAATAACCAAAAAAATTTCCTATAAAAATTTTCAAACTAATTAAGCTATAACTTAACTAAATAATAGTACTTAAAATATACTTGGTTCACCAAAATTGGTTTTCTAAAAAATCTAAAAATCACTGATCATCATTTTAAGAGGAGACCAAAGTCAATTAATATTTACACTGCCAGTACAAAGCAAACCTATTTCACAACTACCAAAGGGAATTAAAAGAATTCAGAACCGAAAGGCAGGCCACACCCATCAGCTGTGCAGTTCTGTATAGTTTGCTTAGTGTGTGCAGGTTCCCCATACATCCAACACCCAAGTGTTTGAAAAACAGAGTTGAATAACTTCCTGGGTTCACCTGGCTTCAAGGTGCCTGGGTTCACCTAGAGCCAGACATCTTGGAATGAGAAGTCAAGTGGGCCTTAGGAAGCATCACTACAAACAAAGCTAGTGGAGGTGATGGAATTCCAGTTGAGCTATTTCAAATCCTAAAAGATGATGCTGTGAAAGTGCTGCATGCAATATGCCAGCAAATTTGGAAAACTCAGCAGTGGCCACAGGACTGGAAAAGGTCAGTTTACTTTCCAATCCCAAAGAAAGTCAATGCCAAAGAATGCTCAAACTACCACACATTGCACTCATCTCACACTCTAGCAAAGTAATGTTCAAAATTCTCCAAGTCAGGTTTCAACAGTACGTGAACCGTGAACTTCCAGATATTCAAGCTGAATTTAGAAAAGGCAGAGGAACCAGAGATCAAATTGCCAACATCCGCTGGATCATGGAAAAAGCAGGAGAGTTCCAGAAAAACATCTACTTCTGCTTTATTTACTATGTCAAAGCCTTTGACTGTGTAGATTACAACAAGCTGTGGAAAATTCTTAAAGACATGGGAATACCAGACCACCTAACCTGCCACCTGAAAAATCTGTATGTAGGTCAAGAAGCAACAGTCATAACTGGACATGGAATATCAGACGGGTTCCAAATTGGGAAAGGAGTATGTCAAGGCTGTATATTGTCACCCTGCTTATTTAACTTATATGTAGAGTACATCATGTGAAATGCCAGGCTGGATGAAGCACAAGATAGAATCAAGACTACCAGGAGAAATATCAATAACCTCAGATACACAGATGACACCACCCTTATGGCAAAAAGAGAAGAAAAACTAAAGAGCATCTTGACGAAAGTGAAAGAGGAGAGTGAAAAAGCTGGCCTAAAACTCAACATTCAAAAAATGAAGATCATGGCATCCAGTCCAATCACTTCATGGCAAACAGATGGGGAAACAATGGAAACAGTGACAGACTTTATTTTGGGGAGCTCCAAAATCACTGCAGATGGTGACTGCAGGCATGCAATTAAAAGACGCTTGCTCCTTGGAAGGAAAGCTATGACAAACCTAGATAGCATATTAAAAAGCAGAGACATTATTTTGCTGACAAAGGTCTGTCTAGTCAAAGCTACATCCAGTAGTCATGTGTGGATGTGAAAGTTGGACTACAAAGAAAGATGAGCACCAAAGGATTGATGCTTTTGAACTGTGGTGTAGGAGGAGAGCCTTTAGAGTCCCTTAGACTGTAAGGAAATCCAACCAGTCCATCCTAAGGGAAATCAGTCCTGAATATTCATTGGAAGGACAGATGCTGAAGCTGAAACTCCAATACTCTGGCCACCTGATGTGAAGAATGGACTTATTGGAAAAGACCCTGATGCTGGGAAAGATTGAAGGCAGAGGGAGAAGGGAACGACAGAAGATGAGATGATTGGACGGCTTCACTGACTCGATGGACATGAGTCTGAGCAAGATCCAGGAGTTGGTGATGGACAGGGAAGCCTGGCATGCTGCAGTCCATGGAGTCACAAAGAGTCCGACACAACTGAGCTACTGAACTGAACTGAACTTCCCTTAACTGATAACCTTATCTAAGGTCTCCACTTTCACTCTCTACCTTTATGGCACTTTTCTCCACTCAGAGAATAACATTTGACTGTTTCCTGACTCCACCCACTTCATGTCTGTTGTACAACTGTATTCTAAAACTCAAACACACACACATACAACACAAATAAATAGAAAATAAAGATCGGAAGCAAGTGCAGCACAGAGCGTATTAATGTCTTAAGCAATGGGCAAAGATAATGGATTAGATGAGCTATAACATTATGAGGAAAGTGCTAAAGGCTAGCTATTGTGATCGTTTAAAAACTTACCCTCTCTATTTGAATCCATCAATCAAATTACTCACTCAGTCACTAGAAAATATAAAGAGTGTCTATTTTATGCCAAGCAATATTGCAGCCCTGGAGACAAAGAAATGAAATACTGCATTCTCAAGGAGCTTACAGAATAATGAGGAACACGGACAAGTAAACATGACTTCATTACAGTCAGTTCCTGCCGTCTTCTAGACCATGTGACCCAACTTCAAGACCCTTCAAGATCTGGACCCTTATCTATGCTCTCAGCACCCAGGGTGCAACTGGAATACAGTGAAACTCTGGCAGCTAACCAAGACTGATGCATCAGGGAGCCAATATTCAAGAATTTAAGGATGAAAATAAGATTTTTTTTCACACCTAAAAAAATGTAATAATTCCTTGAGTGAGTGAGTGAGTGAGTGAAAGCCGCTCAGTCATGTCCGACTCTCTGCAACCCTGTAGACTATACAGTCCATGGAATTCTCTAGGCCAGAATACTGGAGTGGGTAGCCTTTCCCTTCTCCAGGGGATCTTCCCAACCCAGGGATCGAACCCAGGTCTCTCGCATTGCAGGCGGATTCTTTACCACCTGAGCTATCAGGGAAGCCTTTACTATCATTTTATAATATAATTCCTTACTATCATTTTATATAATCAGTCAATGGCCAAAATTTCCCCAATTATCCCATTAAGTGCCTTTTTTTTTCAAGTTAAGATTTTGAGTGCATTTCTATGGAGAGGGAGGGTTATTGCCAATAAAGGGACACACAAATCACACAGTTGAAGAAAGGTCAAGGTGAGAACCAGTGCTGTAAGTAGTGTGATAGGCCAATCACAGGTGGAGGAACAAAGAGAAGCCAAAGGTAGTTATGAAAAGCTTTCAGCCATGCTCAGGAGTCTGGCTTTGATCCCCAGAGTGACAGAGCGCAACGAAAGGGCTGTAAGCAAGGAAGGGAGCAAACCCTTTATTTTAGAAAGAGAAGTCTGGCAGCAACGTAGCGGGTCAGCCGGGTGGGCAAGAGACAGGGGAGAAGACTCTTCTGAAACTGTAGCCAAGACAAGCCAGGGTCTGAGTTCAGGGTGGCAGTGGGCTGCTATGGAGAGGAGGAGCCCAGAACAGACGGCAGAGATGGTGAAGGGTTTAACAGCCTTCCAGAGGCAGCATTAATGGGACGTGGCGACCGGCTGTGAGAGTGATGAGAGAGCAGTTCAGATGACTCCGGCTTTCACACTTGGAATGAAAATCAGTTTAAAGTCCAAAATGCTAAGAATTACCATTTACGGAGTAGTTATAACAGGCCAGAACACATGTGTACTAAGATATATCTCATCATATATCATTTCATCTGTCATACAGCGTATACCATGTGTGTGAGCTCAGTCATGTCCAGCTCTTTGTGACCCCATGGACTGTAGCCCACCAAGAGCCTCTGTCCCTGGGACTCCAGGCAAGAATACTTGAGTGAGTTACCATTTCCTCCTCGAAGGGATCTTCCTGACCCAGGGATCGAACCCTCATCTCCTGCACTGGCAGGCAGATTCTTTCCCACTGTGCCACCTGGGACGCCCAGCATATATCATATTACATCACATATCATATTGTATCAACTTTCATCCACAGAGCTCAAAAGGGAGCAAACCATCTTACATTTGAGGAACCTAAGACCCAAAGAGGTTTGTAACCTGCCCAAGGTCACGATGCACATGTAGGATTTGAAACTAAATTCGGTCTGCTTTCCTAGCCATCTCCTAGAGAATGAAGGAACATCCAACAATTTACTGGCATTATCCTAGAAGAAATGACAGAAAAGCCTGTACAAACTGCTACCTTTTTCTCCCCTTAAAAAATAATCAGGGATATTTCATTTATATCTCAATCCTGTATATACTTGTACATTCTTTAAAGATGAGCACGGAAAGGTGCTGGTAAAATAATAATAATAACTTCATTTACTAATATAGACAGATCTCTGCAAACCAGATTATCTTTGGAGAACAAAACAGTGACAAGAACCAGGACATCCTAAAGGAACTCAACCCTAAATATTCATTGGAAGGACTGATGCTGAAGCTGAAACTCCAATACTTTGGCCACCTGATTCAAAGAACCAACTCATTGGAAAAGACCCTGGTGCTGGGAAAGATTGAAGGTAAAAGGAGAAGGGGGTAGCAGACGATGAGATGGTTGGACAGATAAGATTTATGTCCACCAACTCAACGGACATGAATCTGAGCAAACGCCCAGAGACAGTGAAGGACAGGGAGCCTGGCGCACTGCAGTCCACGGGGTTGCAGAGTCGGACACAACACAACAACAACAACAACACAACACAACAACTGAACAACAACAACAAAGACAATCATATAGAGCACCATCCTTGAAGTATCACACTGTCCATAGGAAACTGAAAGGCTTTTTGTTTATTAACAAACCATTAATATCAGTATTAACGGTAATAACAAGGATCACAGCAATTTCAGAACTTATTTATGTAGGCCGTCACATACACTTCCACTGAAAATTAGCAGCGAGTATTAGTTAATGGACACATTAAAAGTTTTACCCTTCATTTAATATTTTTAGACTGTACTAGGGATTGGAACAATGCATTAGCCTCATTCCCTGGGCACACGCTCTTTTGGTTTGTAACCACAAATTGCTTTGTACAGAACACATAGGCAATGGAAACTGTCAAAACAAAGTAATCATCTTATTTGTACTGGTCACCACAAAACTGAAACGTTTCTAAAATCTAAAATTTCCATTATACCACAATCATACGTAAGGAATAGAGAAGATATCTGAATATGCTAGAAAAAGAGCCATGAAAATGATAGCCCCCCAAAAGTACTTCATGCTATTTTAACAGTTTTTTAAAGCATCTCTCTCAATAGCCTCCTAAGAATCACCAGGATACCTTACCATTGTTTCAAATTCACAATGTCCAATTTACAGTCTCCTTTTCACTCCCCACAAACCTGTCTTCTTATTTTCTATCCTTCAATAAAAGCATCATGTATATACCAATCCTCCCAAATTCAACAGTTCTAAGTTCACTTCCTCCTCTCCCTCTCCTCTGCCTTTGGCATTGTTCTCTGGTTTTCCCCCACATCATCTCTCATCCATCCCTTCCTTCCCTCCTACTACAGACGGTCTGATATGCACCCTATGATGGCTTCCTTGGCACTCCAGCGGTGTCCAACTCGGGCTTCCTACTAAACCCATGGTGCAATGGTAAAGAACCCTCCTGCCAACTCAGGAGAGGCAAGAGACTCGGGTTTGATCCCTGGGTTGGGAAGATCCTCTGGAGAAGGGAATGGCCACCCTCTCCAGTATTCTTGCCTGGGAAATCCCATGGCCTAGTGGGTTACAGTCCATGGGGTCCCAGAGTCAGACACAACGGAGTGACTGGGCATGCATACCCTAAACCCATCACTCTTGTCAAATGCACCTGATGTGAAGCTATCAGAAAGGGCTTCCATAGAGCATGTAAAATTTTTTGAATAAGTAATTTGTGAGTTTCCTTCCTGATGGAAACATTTGTAAACTTCCGTGTACCTCTTCAGAGACCTTCTCTGCATACACAGCAAATACGTGGTCTTTTGAGATTTAAATGTATGCATGCAAGCGCATACGCAGACTGCGGCATTTTATACACACATGCTTTTCCACAGCTGGCTTTTCCCACTGAATAAAACTTGGGAGTTTGGTGTGTATTTTTTAATTTTTTCTTTTCTTTTTTTCTTGGCTGTGCCACGTGGCATGTGGGATCCCCGTTCTGCATCTAGGAATTGAACCTGTGTCCCCTGCATTGGAAGGGCAGAGTCCCAACCATTGGACCGCCAAGGATACCCTGGTGTACACTGTTACAGAGAGAGCTCATTGAATCACTTTTTCATTACTGTATAACATTCTACTGTGTGACAAATTTCACCATTCATTTCAACCAGCCTCTAATTTGTACACTTGCGTTGCTTCCCATCTTTCCTTATTTCAGTGTGCAATAAATATCCTTGTACATATGTCTTTGCACACATACAAAGATCGTTTTACTGCCTCTGCTAATTCTAGATGCTGTGAGCAGTAAAGGCATTGATGAATCTAAAAGCCTGAAAAAATATTCTTTACAATCTATCCCAGGAAGTATGTATCTTGATCATACGGTGTTAAACCTGGGGTCAAAATTTTTTAGAAGCTCCTCAGCAATCGTTTTGAGTAGCCACATCAATCCTTGCTGGTGGGCATGCTTCCACCCAACCCTAGAACCGAGTCATAAGAACAATGCCTCATCTGTACAAAAACAAAACAACCTGGATTCTTACAAAGGTATGCAAAGGGAGAAGGATTTGCTGCTTTGTCTATCAGCCTTTCTCACGTTAGGAGGTTAACAAACATGGAAGTTCTAACACTACTATTGAGCAACTATGAAAAATCAGTGTTGGGATTCTGAGAGAGAAAATGGGCAAGGTTTGTGCAGAAGCCAGACCACAGAGGCCAAATACTCAACCCTCATAAATATGAGCTACGTAGAACATACATACAGACAACACGTGCTATACTGTGACTCTTTCCACTTGAAATATTAGCAGCAGGTCTATATGGCTTCTGCTTACTACCACATTAACTGCCCACTGTCAGATGCTCATACTAAACAGGGGTGTGCTAGATTATTACAAGGGCTTCCGAGGTGGTGCCTGGTGATGCAGGAGATGTAAGAGACACCAGTTCAATCCCTGGGTCAGGAAGACCCCCTGGAGAAGGAAATGGCAACCCATTCCAATATTCTTGCCTGGAGAATCCCATGGGCAGAGGAGCCTGGCAGGCTTTAGTCCATTAGGGCTGCAAAGATTCAGATGTGACATAAACCACTTAGCATGCAAATACACACGCAGATTATCACAAAGCGTTAGTGAAATGTCCAAAAGCATCCCAATCGCAGAGACTAGACAGCCTACCAACTGATCCAGACAGACAGCATCACTAGGTCATGTCCAGGGTCCGGGTCACTGGAAGGTATCACTCACTCTTGCTGGAAGGAGGTCTAATCAAGCTCTGATGTCAAGGGCCGAGTTATCTAATGGCCACACATTCCACTCTAAGATGCCAGCTCTGTTTAACAGCTTCTTGATGATAATCTGCTTCTCTCCAAGATTTAAAGACCATCTTCTGCCTTGAATCCCATAGTGGGGGCAGCTTACGAGAAACTTCTGAAACTATCCTATACAGCTGTCTGAGCCTTCATAAACCCTGATCAGCAAACACAGCCTAAGTGCCAGGACCATCCACAAGCCTTCAGATCTGCTCTCAGCTAGTCTTCTCTGTAACAATAAGCAAAACCAAACAGGAAAATAATCTCCGACTGCCTAGCACTCCATCTGCCTGTTGTCCATAGGAAAGTCTTTTTTCTGATGTGTTGCTGACTAGACTATAATTTGTCTTCCGTAAGTATAAACCCATCTTCGCCTGCATGCAAAGTTTAAAAGCACTGGGTCCAGAGACCACAGAATATTTAAGGCATAAACGACTGAACCGAAAAATCTCTTTTTTAACAATGTTTTTGTTGGAAATTAAATTGTTACCGGAGACCTGTCACGATGCGGAGGGCAATCAAAATTGCAAAATCCTCTTTCTTCCACTAAAGATAATTAACCTAATGACTACACAAAAATTGACAATAAGCAAGCAGTCTAATCATTGATAGCTGGCACACTGGTCTACATATCCTTCTCTCCATGTGTAAGGTAACGAGGATTCACTAAGAATGTCTGGACTGAACTAAATCCTATTTAAAATGTTGATTACTGCACTTGCACCCACAAAATTGTAATATGCTATTCATCCTCATGGAAAAATCACAGACTTTAAATATTAATTATCCTACCCATTAACTATATAAGTTTACAAAATTAAGTTCTCTGAACTTCACCTCTTCATGCACTGACGGGAAAAACTACTTCCTGGGTTAAATGAGATAATGAAGCAAGCTATAAACTAAAAAGTACCTGCTGTGTGCTCATGACTCCTTATTGTGGGTTACCAGATAGACCAAAGAAGTTTTGGAAATGAATAATCATTTATTTTTCTTGCCTATATTATAAACAGCTTAAATTTTTAAAACTTGTAGAATAACAAATAGGCTTTCCTATGTGCGCTCAGTTACTCAGTCATGTCTGACTCTTTGCAGTCCTACGGACTGTAGCCCATATCAGGCCCCTCTGCCCATGGGACTCTCCAGGCAAGAATACTGGAGTCGGTTGCCATTTCCTTCTCCAGGGGATCTTTCAGACTCAGGGATCAAATCAGTGTCTCTTACATCTCCCAAGTTGGCAGGCAGGCTCTTTACCACTAGAGCCATCTGGAAGTTTTAATATTTCATTAATGTTCAAGGTAAACTTAAAATTAGTTTAATACTAAAAAAAAATAAGCAGTTGATATTTTAAATTAGTTAATGGAGCCAAAATCTGAAAAGCATAATGATATGTTTAATTTTTAGAGCAGTTCAGGCTGAATGCAAGGCCAGACTCCAGGTCACCAACAAGGCCAGGAGTCATGGACAAAGCACCCCTTTTTGAGTGCACATCACTTGGGCTTTGTCAGAGTGATTTAAAGCTGCAGGAGGCTTGGATCACTCATAAGGAACAGGATGGCAAACATCTCTGGAATGTTTGAGCACCGTGGCTTTTAACTATTTCTAATTTCTTAAAAGGGTGCCAAAGATTCTGACTTCCTGGGAGATATGGAACATCAGACTTCTTACAAAGACTGCTTGGCTGGCAAGGAAAGAACTTCCAAGACACTGAACGCTTCACAATTCCGCTGCTTCAGTCAGAAGACCACAGGATAACAGGATATCTTTAGCTGACGGTTGTTATTGTTCAATCTCTAAGTTGTGTCCACTCTTTGAGACCCCATGGACTGCAGCACACCAGCTTCCCTGTCCTTCACCATCTCCTGGAGCTTGCTCAAACTCATGTCCATTGAGTCAGGGATGCCATCCAACCATCTCATCCTCTGTCACCCCCTTCTCCTCCTGCCGTCAATCTTTCCCAACCATCAGGGTCTTTTCCAGTGAGTCAGCTCTTCACATCAGGTGGCCAAAGTACTAGAGCTTCAGCTTCAACATCAGTCCTTCCAATGAATATTCAGGACTGATTTCCTTTAGGATGACTGGTTGGATCTCCTCACTGTCCAAGGAACTCTAACACCACAATTCGAAAGCATCAATTCTTTGGCACTCAGCCTTCTTTATGGCTCACCTCTCACATCTGTACGTGACTACTAGAGAAACCATAGCTTTGACTAGAGGGACCCTTGTTGGCAAAGTGATGTCTCTGCTTTTTAATATGCTGTCTAGGTTTGTCATAGCTTTTCTTCCCAAGGAGCAAGCTTAATCCAGGCACTGATGATGGTTTGGGTCTCTTTTTTTTTTTTTAACATTTTTATTGCTGATAATTTATTTTCCCATATTAGGCCTCTATTTCAGTACCTCTGTGAGACAGGATCTGGTCTCTTACAGGGCTCAAGGCTCCATTCTGCACCACAAATGGAGATCAGAAGACAGGGCTAATCTAAATGAGCATGGAACTAAAGAGCCTTCAGCCACGTCAAGTCCACTGAAGTCCAAATAAACCCACAGCCCTTCTCCGAAAAGAGCCTCGGTGGAGTGGCCAGGCTGGCAGTGTGAATGCGTCTCCTGTGTGGTCTGCACACCTTCAAAGCCTCTGTGGAGCTGGATGGCCGGTGGGCCTGGGGCTGCTCTTTCAGACCCTGGGCAACCCTCGCCAGTCTTCAGGCAGCATCTCTCCAGAGAGAAGATGCAATCTAGAAGTTCAAGTCCATGCAGCTACAGCTGCTGCTCCCAAGTTCACAGTGAGAGGGACAGCATCAGCTCACTACCAGCTAGCTGGAACCTGCGAAAGACCTCATATGTGGAACGTATCACTGAAATGCAGATTTATAACAAGCCCAAGAACGGGAGGCTGTGAAGCACTGTGGCCACTCACTGGCAGCTTCAGTGCAGCGGGGGCACCATGATGATCAACCGTCCAGGACACAGGCCAGGCCTCCCATTAGGATGGACGTCTTCCACCGGCCATCCCCATGGTCCCTGAGGCTAAGTCTTCCCAGGGAACAGGCTTCATGAAACACTGGTGTTTAGGGGCAGGAATAAGCAGTTCTGGCTGGTCACCATATTGTGGTCACAGAAATTCTGGTACAGGGCGCACGTGTGCACAGAAAAGCAGTAGAAGCCGTGCCAGAGGATTTTTGTCTGTGGAATCCTGAATGGCCTGGCCCTCGAGGTTTAAGAGTTTGTTTAATCCTTCTCTTTCCTATCACTTGAGCTCTTGTGATGGCATAGTTTCTGGACCTAGCTGGGAGGCAATTCGTTGTTTTTCATATCTCAAGAACCCTATTCCAAGGCCACATACTTCAAAGATGGGGACCTGTTCCTGGAGGCTTTTAAACTTTTTCAAAATATAGTATCAGTGGCCAGTTCCTTTTACTCGCCACTATATATATCCAGAATCTAGCAGTGTCTGATACATACAGTAAGTTTCTTTGATAGGGTCAGTCGCTCAGTTGTGTCTGACTCTTTGCAACACCATGGACTGTAGCCCACCAGGCTCCTCTGTCCATGGAATTCTCCAGGCATGGAGAATGGAGTGTGTTGCCATTCCCTTCTCCAGGGTATCTTCCTGACCTGGGGATTAAACCCAGCTCTCCTGCCCAGCAGGCAGATTCTTTACCGTCTCAGCCACCAGGGAAGCCCCTAAGCTTTGGATAACTATTTGCTAAATGAATGAATGAATGTCTAAGGGCAGTTCTGAAAATGGAGAATCAGGGGGGAATGTGGCCTGTGGTGCAGGTTACAGATTTCTGGTCCTGAGCACCATGTTCCTCCTGAGTCGTGGATCAGCGCTGGTTAAGGGGCAGCTGGTAATGCCAGGCACAGCAACTGAACATGGTACCCTGCCCAGATCTCCAGGCACACAGTTCTCTCAACGACGAGAGAACCTTCCCAGCCTTTTAGCGGTGTCTATTCACACAACAACAGGTTCTCCTGTAAAACTGATCTGGACACCCATGGTCTGATTATGCAACCAAGCCCAGGTTCCCAGAGCTCCTGGGCTGCCAGGATACTCAAGGACATGCTCAATGGTTTACTTCAGAAAGTCCATTTAAAAGATGTATGGAAGGTTACTAGTGAAGGTGGAGACCTCAGTTAACCTATCTGACAGGTTCATGGAAGGGTACTGATGAAGGTGGAGACAAAGGTACAGTTCTCCCACCCACACCATATTTCCAAACATTTTAGTCTAGCTACAGAAGGACCAATGTTTTCTTACCTCCTAGGACTGTGGCTTAAGGGAGCTCATGAAAATGTGAAAAAGTATTTGTGTTATACTCTTGGAAAAGATGTATATCACTCATGAAAAGATTAACATGACACACCCACAGAAATAATGCTATTTCATTTCTAAAGGCCTGGTGTCTTTTATAGAAAAACAAATACAAATTTCAAAAAATGTAAAAATCATCAGAATCATAATAAGTCTAACCTAAACTGTATATAAAGCAATTTTAAAAGCAAAACAATAGCCAACTGCATTAATGTGGTATCACTTTGGTGGTGGTGGTGGTATAGTCGCTCAGTCATGTCCGACTCTTGCGACCCTATGGACTGTAGCCCACCAGGCTCCTCTGTCCATGAGATTTTCCAGGCAAGAATATTGGAGTGGGTTGCCATTTTCTTCTCCAGGGGATCTTCCCGACCCAGGAACTGAACCCGGGCCTCCTGCATTGCAGGCAGATTCTTTCCCAACTGAGCTACAAGGGAAGCCCATGGTATCACTTTAGAGTACAAGAAAATATTTTCATCAACATAGACATTAAAATATTTTCATCAACATTAGTTTCAGGTATCTAGTAATTATGTGGAAATAGTGCAATGATCAACATAGGCGAGAAGCATGTTTGTAAGGCTTATTGTTGGTATAAAAGTAGTCTGAGTCATAATGTATAGATGTCAAAGAAGGATATACATATTTATGGGTATATTATAATCCAACACCATAGGGGGAAATTAAGAAACTGTGCTCTCTAGGCTAAAACTTGAAATAACACCTTTCAAAAAACTAGAGTCTACAAATATCACTGACTCCTTCAACAAGACCTATTCTTTCATTCATTCGACAAATATTTGTCTTTCCCTTCTGCGTCTGGCCCCATGTTAGCGTTAGGGATTCAGTGGTGGAAGAAGACAGTCTTTGCGCCTTAGGAAATTTCAGGCTCCACCACTGCTTAGCCCCTACCCACATACACACACCACGAAATAGTCTCAACAGCAATCTTGAGGAAGGTCCCTTAGCTCTTGCTGTGTGCGAGAGCTATGCAAACTGTGTGCAGTTTATGCACAGTTTATGCTGTGTGCAGAGTATGCAAACTGTCCAGCATGAAGTCCAGCCATCTCTATAGCCCTTGCCCCCTGCATACTCCCAACAAACCCTGAGGGTTGAGAGCCCTGAATTCTATACCAGCTGTGCACAGCTATCAGTCATCCAACCTTGAGAAAGTCACTTCAGCTCTTTGAACCTGAGTCTGCTCTGAGAACTCTCTTCTTGAAGGCCCCTTCCAGATCACACGGAAGCAAATGACTAGAGATTTCTAATAATGAGCAGAGCCATTACCTCACAAGAGGCCTGTTCTATCAGATGACACAGAAAGTTCTCTCCTTATGTAGAGCTGAAATTGTCCCTCCATGAATACAGGATCTTTGTCCTGTACACCAAACCTGTCAACTGTTTCTTATACATAAATGCGTGCTCAGATCCTCAGTCCTGTCCCAACTCTTTGTGACCCTATGGACTGTGTAGCCCACCCGGTTCCTCTGTCCATGGGATTTCCCAGGCAAAAATACTGGAGTGGGCTGCTGTTCTTCCTACTCCAGGGGATCTTCCCAACCCAGGGATCAAACCCACATCACCTGCGTTGGCAGATGGATTCTTTACCACTGAGCCACCTGGGAAGCCCTCTTATACATAATAATCCTTCAAATACTAAACAGATGTCACATTTTCCCAAGTCTTTAAAATAAAAAGTGCCCTTTAATGTCAAACAATCCCATGATTCCCAGACCTTTTATTTTTAAATATTAGCTTTTCATAATATTAGTTACCTGCCTTGTTATCAACCTTTCTATTTAAAGTGCAGCCCTCACAATAAAACGTAGTGCTCTAAATTTGTGGTAGAACCAACAAGCTCCTGCTGCTCATCGAGTAACACTAAGACTCGACGATTGACCTGGAAAAGAAAACACAGTTGAACAGGTAAAAACCAATCACAGGAATACTATCTGAATCACACTCGTTTAAAACTCTATGAGAGAGAGACAGAAGAGCAGAGTATCAAGAGTACAGATCAAGGGACTTCCCTGGCGGTTCAGTGGATAAGAATCCACCTTCTCAGGCTGGGAAGGAGAAGGGTGTGTCCGGAGACCCACATGCCAAGGGGCAACTAAGTCTGCCCACCGCAGTTAGAGCAGCCTGCCCACGCAACAAAGAGGCAGCACGGCCAAAAACGAAGTCCAAATCAAGGCCTTAGAACCCAGATACATTAGATGTTAAATTCTGTCTCGGATTTCTCACTGTAAAATGGGAAGCATACTAGAACCTACATTACAGATGAAAGTGAAAGTGAAGTCGCTCAGTCATGTCTGACTCTTTGCAACCCGTGGACTGTAGCCCACCAAGCTCCTCCGTCCATGAGATTCTCCAGGCAAGAGTACTGGAGTGGGTTGCCATTTCCTTCTCCAGGGGATCTTCCTGACCCAGGGATCGAACCCAGGTCTCCCATAGCAGGCAGACGCTTTAACCTCTGCACCACCGGGGAAGCCCAATTACAGGACTGGTATACAAAACTGAATGAGTGATGAGATCAGTGATCTTATAAAACAGTTATAAGAGATACTCAGCAGACTGCAAAGAGTGAAAGTGTTACTTGCTCAGTCGTGTCTGACTCTTTGTGACTCCTTGGACTGTAGCCCACCAGGCTTCTCTGTCCATGGGATTCTCCAGGCAAGAACACTGGACTGGGTAGTCTTTCCCTTCTCCAGGGGGTCTTCCCAACTCCAGGATTGAACCCAAGTCTCCTTCATTGCAGGCAGATTCTTTGCCATCTGAGCCACCAGGGAAGCCCCATGCAGCAAACTAAACATTATCTAATAAAGTAGGCAACTTACTTTTCTAAGTGATTGTACATCAACTTGTTTATCTGAATACCTGTTTTGTGATGGGCGTTCAAAAATGACAAAAGGAAAATAACTTTTTGCTATTTCCATCTAACTGAAGAGTGCGTTGTTAATAGATAAAAGTAAACTGACACTTCCTTAGGTTCAAAGGATGTGACATCTCTCTTAAGAGAGAAGATGAAGTGAATTACATTAACAGAGAGAAAGCTAAGAGGAAAACAGGATGAACAGAAAGTAAACATGAAAGAAATAAGTTCTTAAAAACATCTTCCCTTCCATTAAAACTCAGCCTGCTCATTTTGACTGGACTATGAGAGCATCGTTTTCAGCACTTTACGTGCCATTATGAGTATTCTCTCTATTGGTTTGCTTTTACGTTTCCTTTTAAAAACCTCATCAGAAGAATCATAATCTAATGCTAATCAACTTTCGATCATGTTTACATGACCATGGCAAGTGACCCAGACCTAAAATGACTCTTTGTTCCAGTGCTCATTTAGTTTCTAAAACAAGTGCTGCCACATGGCATCTCTTTCCATACAACTGAGTGAGCCGGCATGGATGTGAAATAGCCGGGGGATTTGAAACACATTTGGAGATCACTCACTAAAAATGCTAAGGGTAGTTAAATAAACTTGGAGAAGGCTATGGCACCCCACTCCAGTACTCTTGCCTGGAAAATCCCATGGACAGAGAAGCCTAGTAGGCTGCAGTCCATGGGGTTGCTAGAGAAGGAAATGGCAACCCACTCCAGTGTTCTTGCCTGGAGAATCCCAGGGATGGGGGAGCCTGGTGGGCTTCCGTCTATGGGGTCACACAGAGTCAGACACGACTGAAGTGACTTAGCAGCAGCAGCAGCAGTACGTCTTTCTTGTTTTTTTTAAAAGCTTTCTTTACAAACTTCCATAAGAAATTTCACCAACGTCAATACAATCATTTCTTCAAAAAGGATGACTCCTTTGTTGAAGGTTTAGCCTAAACTCCATTAAAATTTAAAGAAAACAATCATTTGAACAGTACACTTTGAAAGCCTGATGTATACCACACCACTGTGATGGCTTTCAAATCATTAAAAAGCTTTTGTTTAGCAAAGAACATTTAACCAACAAGGAACAACTGTATTTTCATTCATTACAAAACGGTCCCTTTGCCTAATAATATAATATGAGATAAGAGTGAAAATAAATCTTCACAACCACAACATCTCTGAGAGACAGGCAGGATGGAATGTTTTCTCAAGATAAAGTTTGTTCACATTCTCTTTCAAAATTCCCAAACTTTTAAAAGTTGGCAATACTGACACTTGTGAAGGGAATCAAGGGATAATTAAGTTCAAGGGAATGATAAACAGTAGTCACCAATATATAGGATTTCCCTGATGGTTCAGACAGTAAAGAATTGGCCTGCAATGCTGGAGACCAGAGTTCGATCCCTGGGCCGGGAAGATCCCCTGGAGAAGGGAATGGTTACCCACTCCAAATTCTTGCCTGGAGGATCCCATGGATGGAGAAGCCTGGCAGCCTACAGTCAATGGGGTTAATAAGAGTCAGACATGACTAAGAGACTAACACATTCACTTTTCACTTTCAAAGGTAAGGACACTGAGCAGTTAAGGATTTAGAGCAGTTAACTAATTAGTCCGAGGTCACCTAACTAGACATGGCCGAGCCCCAACCCAAACCCTGACTGTTTGACTTCAGAGTCTAAGCACTGCAACTGGAAAAAGCACCTAGTTCCAGGAAGAGCTGCAGATGCAGAGAATGGATGTGTGGACACAGAGGGGGTCAGGGAGGGAGGGATGAACTGGAAGAGTAGCGCTGACTTGCATTCACTACCATGTGTGAACAGATAGCTAGTGGGAAGCTGCTGTATAGCACAAGGAACTCAGCTCAGTGCTTTGATGACCTAAAGGGGTGGGAGCATAGGAGGGAGGCTCAAGAGGGAAGGGATATATTTATACCTAGGGGATACATGTATGTGCTAAGTCGCTTCAGTCGTGTCCGACTCTTTGTGACCCCAGGGACTGTAGCCTGCCAAGCTCCTCTGTCCATGTGATGCTCCAGGCAAGAATACTAGAGTGGGTTGCCATTTCCTCTTCTGGGGGATATTCCCCACACAGGGATCAAAGCTGTGTCTCTTAGCTCTCCTGCACTTACAGGTGGGTTCCTTACCACTCACGCCACCAGGGAAGCCCTGGGATGTGTATGCTGCTAAGTCACTTCAGTTCAGTTCAGTTCAGTTCAGTCGTTCAGTCGTGTCCGACTCTTTGCAACCCCATGAATCACAGCACGCCAGGCCTCCCTGTCCATCACCAACTCCCGGAGTTCACTCAGACTCATGTCCATCAAGTCAGTGATGCTATCCAGCCATCTCATCCTCTGTCGTCCCCTTCTCCTCCTGCCCCCAGTCCCTCCCAGCATCAGAGTCTTCTCCAATGAGTCAATGAGTCTTCTCCAATGAGTCACTTCAGTCATGTCCAACTCTGTACGACCCCACAGACAGCAGCCCACCAGGCTCCTCTGTCCCTGGGATTCTCCAGGCAAGAACATTGGAGTGGGTTGCTATTGCCTTCTCCAATGCATGAAAGTGAAAAGTGAAAGTGAAGTCGATCAGTCGTGCCCGACTCTTAGCAACCCCAAGGACTGCTGCCCATCAGGCTCCTCCGTCCATGGGATTTTCCAGGCAAGAGTACTGTAGTGGGGTGCCATCGCCGTCTCCTGGTATATGTATACTTATGCTGATTCACTTAGTTGTATAGCAGAAACTAATGTAACATTGTAAAGCAATTATAGTTCAATAGTAAATCAATAGAAGCTGGGTTTGTAAATGCCATGATTAGTGAGAAAGAGATGAAGAGAGCAGTGGATGTGAGAAGCGACAGAAAAGACTGACCAGCTGGACAGAGCCTACCGGCCAGGAAAGCACTCTGGGTTAACTATCAGGAGAAGTGAGGCCCCTTCCGGGGGGCCCAGTGGGACCAAAGAGAAGTGAGTGCCCTCCAGTCTGGTATCAGAGGAGCACAATCACACGCAGCACAGAAGTGTTAGGGATAAAAAGGTTAAAGTGAAAATAAAACCCCAGAACACTATGCAAATGTCAACAAAATAAAGAAAATGAACGACTAAAAATAGACCAAAAGATTAAGAAAGTTTTACTGATCCCATAGTCAGAGAAAACGTCATGGTAGGACTTAGACTGCAAATTCACTGTGAATGTTAACCTAAGGACTCATAAAATGCCAACAAGGCTGCCAGGAATTGGTCTTTTCTGTTCCCCAGTCACATCACTGACAACTGCTCAGTGTTAGTAGATTTTGTTGTTGCTGCTGCCTAAAGCAGAAGACACTTGTAAAACCAGAAATTCAAACACAGGTCAGAATTAGGCCAATGTGGGATTTCCCTGGTGGTCCAGTGGTTGAGACGCTGCCTTTCAATGCAGGGTGTGTGGGTTCAATCCCTGGTTGGAGAGCTAAGATCCCACACATCTCAAGGCCAAAAAAACCAAAACACAAAAAAAGAAGCAATACTGTGACGAACTCAATAAAGACTTTAAAAACAGTTCACATTTTTTTTTTAATCTTAAAAAAATTAGCACCAAGTGGTGTCACTAGTGGTAAAGAATCCACCTGCCAATACAGGAGACGCAAGAGATGTGGGTTTGATCCCTGGGTTGGGAAGACCCCCTGGAGGAGGAAATGGCAACCCACTTCCATATTCTTGCCTGGAAAATTCCATGGACAGAGGAGCCTGGTGGGCTACAGTCCATGGGGTCGCAGAGTTGGACACAACTGAGTGACTCAGTACACAAAGTAATTAAAGAGTGTGTGTGTGTGTGTGTGTAATTTACCATATCTATCTATTTCAACATCGTGAGACCTGAAGCAGAAGAATCCAGCTACTTTATGAGACCGACAGAAACTGTAAGATTATAAATAAGCATTGTTTTAAGTCACTAAATTTGTGGCAATTTGTTAGGAAGCAAAAGAAAACTAACACAGTACCTGAGGCAATTTAAACAACCTCCAAAGCAAAACAATTATTCACGCCGGGGATGAAAGCACACAGCTCTTTAAAGCAGTCCTCCTGTGGGTCTGTCTTAACGATGCCTGCAGATCTCAACACCGTCCTTGGGAGGTCTGTGTCCCCCCACTCCCTGCAGCACCCCCCTTCTGAGCCCCAGCCGGCCTCGATGCCCGCTCATAGCCACAGAAGGAGTTAGAACACTCCCTCTAGAACCCATTTTATGAGAGCTTGACAACTGGGTTTTTGGGTGAAGCACAGAGTTTCCACTTTCCATTTGCTAATTATAGGTTTTCCATTTACTGTGTGTCCCTTGTCGATACATCATCCTTAGGGACTTCAAGGCAAGAAGAGTGACTGAAGGGAAGCAGAATCTGACCATTTGCTGGATTCACCAAACTACACCATTAACCTCTGACACAAACTGGTCAAAATAACAGCACCAGCCAGCAGTCCCTGTGACCCAGGAAGGTGGAATATTTAAATATGTAAAGACAGGGAGGATTGTCCACTGCTTGAAAAAATATCTCTTATTCCATTTTATACCCTGCAAAGTTCTATTGAATTGACTTGCTATAAAATTCTAAGCAATCCACCCAACATTTTAGTCTCTGCATTTCTAGTTCAACAAACTTGAGAAACAACATTTGGATGAGTCAAGAAATTTCCTAAAAATAATTCAACAAAAAAGTCTTCTCATACCCCAAATAAACTTTCATTTTATTCGTTAAAATCAACAAATATTTATGGATAAGGAACTGTGACCTTAAATGTGTGACAGAGTCCCTATTCTCAAAGAGGTTATGAAAATATAAGTACTTAACTAAAAAAGGCAGAAAATAATAAATTCTAGGAAAAGACCCAACAGGAGATGCTGTATGCAGTTGAAGGTCCAAGAAAGAGTTGTACAAACAATTTGAATAACCTCTCCCAAACCCAGGCTTTCCAAGTCCCTTTACATAGTCCAACACCCTAGGTCTTGTCTTCACCTGAAGTTACTCTACCTTTCAAATCTTAAATTTTGGAACCCTCTTTCATATTAAACACTAGATCCTGGTCAGGGAGAAACTCTTATCTGCAACCATCACTTTGAGTCTCCATGGAGGGGAGAAGACTCTTGTTTTGTTCACTCCCCAGGGAAGGCAAGTGGTTAATCTGAGAGCTTAATTACCCGACCCCACCCTCACTTCAGAGGAAGGAAGAATAAGCAACATTTTGCCCTTGAGTCTCCAACAACTTATCAGAAGCTCTGTATTTACTGGTTACTGGATCCTGTTCAGCCATTAATAAAGTCATCCCTTATTCCTTATACTCTATTCTCAAAAACTGAGAACACAGAGGGGGAAGATGGATGAGTTACTGATCCCTGAAACCCAACAATCTCTTTATCTTTCTCTCCAATATGCCCTGCATGTATGCTAAGTTGCTCAGTCATGTCTGACTCTGTGACCCCATGGACTGTAGCCTGCTAGGCTCCTCTGTCCATGGGATTCTCCAGGCAAGAATGCTGGAGTGGGTTGCCATGCCCTCCTCCAGGGGGTCTTCTCAACCCAGGGATCGAACCCAAGTCTCATTATGTTTCCTGCATCAGCAGGTGGGTTCATGACCACTAGCACCACCTGGGAAGCCCTCAAATGTACCCGAGAAGTCATCAACTTGGGCCAACTTAGCTGTTTTTCTTTACGCATTTTATAGAGAACTGTTGGCCTAGGAATTAAGAACATTTCTAAACTTACTCTCCAATCTTTGGCAGACACTCTCTACTACCTAGTAATCTTCTACTAGCCTGTGTTCAGTTTTAATTCTCATTTTCTACAGTAGCTCTTGAAAACCCTCCTGAACTCTTACTCATAGTATGTATCTTTATCTTCAATTTCACAGAGAAAACAGTAGTGTTTGGTTTTGATATATATGAACTTCCTGCCCACACCTTTACTTCCATAAACTTTCTGTGTCTTGTTCAAGGCCTATCTTTCTTTTTTAAATTGGGGTATACCTGCTCTACAATGTTGTATAACGTTGAATCAGCTACATGCACACATATATCCCCTCTTCCACGGCCCTTCCTCCCAAACCCCACCATAGGTCACCACAGAACACTGGGCTGAACTCTGTGCTGTAGAACAGGTTCAGTATTCTTGTTGGAGAATTCCATGGACAGAGGAGCCTGGTGGGCTACCATCCATGGGGTTGCAAAGAGTCAGACACGACTGAGCGACCAACACTTTCACTGTTTCCCTATATCGCAGGTTCCAGCTATCCATTTTAAAGGCTAACCTCTTAACCTGTGTTCTGGGTCCCACCCCCTGTCGTTTACTCGGCAAATACGCTCCATCAATTACGCCCTCTCTCTCCTGAAGCTTCAAACTTTTTGATCTAACACTTCTGTCCTCCGGTGCTATAGACACGCTCAAATCCCAGTTTTAAAAACCAAAGCCAAAGGTCTACTACTGCAACAACAACGAAACCAGAGCTGCCTCTTCGAACCTGAAAGTTCTTGGTGCTCTGTGCCAGCTCCTTCTTTTAACAGCCAGGCTTTGGGATCAGGAACCCGTGCTGCTTCCCTCTGCCTTTCCACGTGGAGTCTCCACGTGCCTCTTGCACACGACCCTCCACCGCCACTGCTCCCACCAGCGTGACCGGACGACCTGCCCTGTTTCCACATTCAACAGACGCTCTTCCTTTCTTCTCGGGCTTGACCTCTCTACAGCATTTGATGTGCGACAACCTCCGCCTTAAAACTCCCTTCCCCTGGCTTTTCATAACATCACTGCCTCCTGTCGTTCCTTCTATACTTCAGAGCGCTCTCTCTCAGTCTTTAGTGGCCAAACCTTATGTTGTTAAGCTTTTCCCAGGATTCTATTCTTGGCTGTCCTCTCTCTTCTCAAACTCAATGGTCCCTGGGGAGGGGGGAGGAGGAGGGATGCTCGCAGCATGAATTATCTCTCACACCCATAAATCAATCAGACTAAATCTGAACTCTTGCTTCCTCTCCACCCCCAGTCCTTCCTTCCGGAGCTCACCTCCATCATGGCACTGCCCGGCACCTGTCTGTGCTCCCTGCCCTGCGTGCCTAGGGCATGAACACAACGCCCTGCTGTCTGTGGTGGTGGCTGGGGCGGGGAGCCTGGATGGCGACAGGACCCAGAAAGAGCACCTGAGCGGACCTAAGGATGTAGCTACACAAAGTATCCCAGATGAACTTCACTCAGTTATACTGTGCACATCTTCAGCAGAGTGGTGTATATATGTATTTTCATCTCTGAATCTCGTTTATTATGTTTATTAGTTCCTGGCACATGGTGGATCCTCAATTCATATTTAATTTGTATTTTTGTAATCAAAGAAGTACAAAAAGAACAGGATATCTGACATAAGCTTTGAAGCATCGGTAGACTTCCAACAGCTATAGATGCAGGAGGCATCATTTAAGCCAGAGGGAGCAGAAAAAGCATTCGGCTCTGAAAGAAATGCTGGACGGGTAGGACACATATGGACAAGCAATTATCAGCAACACTGGAGTGCAGAGGTAGGAGTTTATAGGGCTTTATAATGGAGTTACAGATATAACCTGAGCCTACGAGGCCTTTGAAGTAACATGATTTGCAATTGGAAAAAAAAATTAACTAGAACTGAGGACGTTTCTTTAAATAGCTGCCAAATGAATTACTTCAATGAGAAGAAATGAAGGTCTAAACTTTACCAACTGGAGTAAAGCAGAAGAAAAAGAGAAAATATTATTTTTAAGAAAGAAGGGAAAAAAACAAATGCTGTGAATATTCAAGAACAGTGGAATCAGTTGAACTGTTATATTTAAGGGGGTGAAAAATTTAAAGCACTAAAGTTAAGAAGTCTAAAATATATATATATATATATTTAAAATACACATTTAATGGATTGGTTTATTGACCCAAACAATCATGAATGGTTTGGGGTATTAGAATCTACAAGGTACTAATCAAGGTTATTGTGTTGGGAAGAACTCCAGCACATATGGCACACAGTTGGCAATTGAGGAGGGCATTCAGTACAAGCTTTGGAAACGTTTTTCTATAACGTTCGAGGAGGGAGTTAGCAGAATAGAACCATACCGTGAAGCTGTTGTTAGCATTTTTTGTGCTTGCTTCAGCTACACTGGCATCCGAGAGGTCAACTTCATCAAATATCAGAGACTGTTAATGAAAAAGAACACAAACATATTATTTGAAAACCTAACTCAGTGCTCCTCAGTATTTTTTTTTTNGAAGTATAGTCGACATACACTATATGTTAGTTTCAAGAGTACAACATAGTAATTTGACAATCAAATACATCATCAAACGATTACCTAAGTAACCATTTGTCATCATATAAAATTATTACAATATTATTAATTATATTCCTTTTACTGTATACTAAATTCACATGACATTTATTTTTATAACTGAAAGGATCTCTCAATCCTCTTCACCTACTTCACCCAACCTCACATACCCCTCCCTTCTGGCAACCACCCATGTGTTCTCTGTATCTGTAAGTCTCTCTGTTTGGGTTTGTTTGTTCATTTGTTTTTTAGATTCCATATATAATTTACAGATTCCACATATAATTGAAATTACATGGTATTTGTCTTTCTCTGTCTAATTTATTTCACTTAGCATAATACCTTCTATATTCATCCATGTTTTCACAAATGGCAAGATTGTTATCCCGTATTTCTTTTCATTTCTATTTGCATGGCTGAAAACTTTCCTAACCTGGTGAAGGATATAGGTATCCAGGGCAAGGAAGTACAGAGAGACTCAAACAAAGTGAATCCAATGAGACCCACACCAAAACACACTATAATTAAAATGCTAAAATGTTAAACTAAAGAGAGAATCTTAAAAGCAACTAGAAAAAAACAACTAGTTACATACATGGAAGCTCCATAACACTGTCAGCTGACATTTCAGCAAAAACTTTACAGAAGGGAGTGGCATGATGTAGTCAAAGCATTGAAAGGAGGAAACTTGACCAAGAATACTGTACCCAGCAAAATCACAAATCAGAATTGAAAGACAGAGTTTCCCAAGCAAGCAACAGCTTGTCTACACTGTGGTTCATCACCACTAAACCAGTCTCACAAGAAATGTTGAAGGAATTTAAGCATAAAAGAAAAATTGTAACTAGAAATATGAAAATTATGAAAGAAAATACCTCGCCAGTAAAGGCAAAAATGTAGTAAAAAGTAATAGATCAAAGGTATGAGTGCTTTCCAGGGAGCCTAGTGTTAAAAAAAACAACCCCACCTGCCAACGCAGGACACATGTGAAGGTTAAAAGACAAAACCAGTACAATCATATATAGCTACAATAATTAAGGAATACACAAAGTGCAATCACATCAAAAGCATAAAATGTTGAGCGGAGTAAAAGTGTAGTGCTTTTAGAACATGTTCAAACTTGAGCAACTATCAACTTAAAATAGACTGCAATATACAGAGGCTGTGATATAAGCAGTAACCACAAACCAAAAACTGATAATATGGAGTTGGTCAAAAAGCCCTTTGGGTTTTTCTGCAGGACGTTGGAGAAAACAATACACAAATAATAAAAAGAAAGGAATATAAACATAATACTAGAGAAAGTCACGGAATCACAAGGGAAGAAAGCAAAAGAAAGGAGCAGAGGACAACGATAAGCAGCAAACAGTTAACAGGATGGCAGGAAGCACATACCTATCGATCATCACGTCAGATGTAAATGGACTGAGTGCTCCAATCAGAAGACACACAGTAACTGAACAGATACAAACACAAGACCCACACATATGTTGTTTGCAAGAGACTCACTTTAGATCTAAAATCACACACGGACCGGAAGTGAGCAGATGGAAAAGCTACTCCATACAAGCATAAATGAAAAGAAATATGGGATAGCGACACTTATACCAGACAAAATGATTTTAAAACAAAGACGGCAACAGGAAACAAAGAGAAGGCATTACCTCATGACAAAGGGATCAATCCAACAAGAAAATGTGACACTAGTTAATACATACATACCCCACAGAGGAGCACGTGGATCCATAAAGCAAATACCAACAGACATAATGGGAGAAAACTGACAGGCATACAGTAATAGCAGGCGACTTTACACCCCTCTACATCAGGAGACAGACCATTCAGACAGCAAGTCAATAAGGAAAACCGTTAGCCTTAGGTTGGGGCTTCCCAGGTGGTGCTTGGCCTTAGGTTAGGAAAGTTTTTCAGCCATTATTTCTTCAAACAGGTTTTCTGTCCTTTTTACTCTCTTCCCCTCAGGGACTCCAATAATGTGAATCTTAGCACACCTCCAATAATGTGAATCTTAGCACTCTTAAGGTTGTCCACGAGGTCCCCTAAGCTAGTTCCATTTTTTGGTTCTTTTTTCTTTTTGCTATTCCGATTGGGTGAATTCCACTAATTTATCTTCTAGATCACTGGTCCTTTCTTCTGAATTGTCTAATATGCTGCTGCTTTCCTCTAGTGTATTTTTCATTTCCATTATTGTATTCTTCACTTCTGATTTTAAAAAAAAAAAAAATTTTCTCTCTCTGTTGAAATTCTCACTTTTCTATTCTTTGAAGTATCAGTGAGTTATCTTTATGACCATTACTTTGAACAGCTTATCTGGAAGGTTGCTTATCTCCATTTCATTCAGTCTGTTTTTGAGTGTTTATCTTCTTATTTTGTTTGGAACATATTCCTTTGTTTCTTCATTGTGTCTAACTTTGGGTTTTTTCCTACATATTGGGTAGACCAGCTCCGCCTCCTGGTCTTGAGAGGGTAGCTTTGTGTAGCAAGGCTGGTCCCCGTAACGCGGTCTCCTTCGGTTACTAGGGTCAGACGCTCAAGGACTGTCCCCTTGGTGGGCGGCATCTGCATTCCTGATGCAGCTTGGCAGTACTTTCTGAGGATGTGCTTGCATGCAGGGTTGGACCCCAATGTGGCTGCCTGAAAGGCCCAACTGCAACTGTGATGGATGCTGTGATGTGTGGGGATGACTCCTGCACAGGAGACACTCTGAGGCAACATGAATGATCGCCAAAGGTGTCTGCCAGGCCTGACAGGGCAGGGGGCCACTTTGGTGGGGCTCCAGTGTCTACTGAGGGCACCCATCTTAATTTTATTTTTGAAGGAATAGTAAAGTATCAGTTTTAAGTGGAAGCTCATCATTATCATTTTTTCTTCCAAAGCTACATCATTCTTATTTCATTCAATTACTTTATAAAAATTATTTAAGCCTCGATTTTATTTCACTATGATTTTTATTTCTAACTGCTAGACTGACTGAATGATTGCTTTGAGCTTGGTATCACATGAGCACTTCATTTTCATTATTTAAATAATAACAATATTCATTATTATATGCTGCTCACTGCCACTCCACTGGAATATGTTAGAACTGGGATATGAACTCTTGTCTAAAATCAGAGTATGAATTCTTAGCAACTATAGCAAATCCTCTCTCACGTTCAGGAAAAGATTTATAAGGTAAAAATTCGCAAGAAAGGGGGGAATTCAAGTCTAGACTTTATTATATCTAATAAAGTTACATTTAACTGTTCATCTCAGTTGGAAGGAACAAAGAAAGAAAACTACACTAGAACCTTGCCATAAGATTGTCCTTAGGGGACATCACATGAAATTGTCTCAAATAGACCCCCCTGTGATCTGGTCCAAGATGAACCATATATTTATATTGAATTAGACCAGTAGTGCTATACGAAGCCCCAAGACAAAGACAGTTTACAGAACCATCTACAGCTCTCTAGCATTCTCTCAAATTACCTTTGAGTCCTTTGCATAATAAAGTGTACGACCTCGAAGTTTGAAGTATCGCTTTTTCCACCTTTGGAAGGAACTGGTTTGCTTCAACAGCTGTCCCTCTTTAATACTGGTCTAGGGAGAAGCAGAAGCATAACATGATTAAAATGAAGTTCAAAGCCAAGAACATTCAAAATTAATGACTCACTAGCATTAACATTTTGAATATTATTTCTCATGCTTTGCAAATTAGAGGAGAAAATATTTTACTCTCACCATTCAACCACGGAAACACATATGCAAAGCTCCAAGTAGCAAAGGTGAATCTGACATGCCCTCAGAGCAGTCACAAATAGTATGGAAGATACATACACAAAACTAGTACTTTCAACACAGCGATGAATACACGTACCTATTCAAGTGTGTACTTATATATAGTAAAGACTTAATAAATGATGGAAGGGTAGATGTACAATAAATGCAATGGTTAAGAAGCCATGAGCTCTGGAGCCGGAAACACTGTGATCAACTGTTGGTGACACCACTGAGTAGCTGGATGGTCTTAAGCAAATCAATAAACATCTTCTGCCTTTAATTATTCATCTATCAAACGAAGAGGACAAGACATACCTTTCCAGGCTGTTGTCAAGAATAAATCTTTAAAACATGTAAAGGATTCATTTCATGGCACATAGGAAGTGCTCATTACATGTCAATTATCATCAACTATGTGTTACTGCAACAAACACATACACAAAGTATGGTGCATGGCGGTTCAGAAAAGAAAGCTCTGCCTCAGAGGAAGTCAAAGATGTCATCCTCCCAGAGGACAGCCTTAGGTAGGCCTTGAAGGAGTTTATCAGAATGATAAGGAAGGGTTTTCCGCTGTTGTTCAGTTACTAAGTCCTGTCCAATCTTTATGACCCCCATGGACTGTAGCACGCCAGGCTCCCCTGTCCTTCACTATTTCCCAGAGTTTGCTCAAATTTATGTCCATTGCGTTAGTGGCTATCTAACCATCTCATCCTCTGTCACCCCCTTCTCCTTTTGCCCTCAATCTTTCCTAGCATCGGGGTCTTTTCCAATGAGTCAGCTCTTCGCATCTGGTGACCAAAGTATTGGAGTTTCAGCATCAGTCCTTCAAATGAATATTCAGAGTTGATTTCCTTTAGGATTGACCGGTTTGATCTCCTTGCAGTCCAGGGGACTCTCAAGAGTCTTCTCCAAAACCACAGTTCAAAAGCATCAATTCTTTGGTGCTCTTCTTTACAGTCCAACTCTCACATCCATACACAACTACTGGAGAAACCATAGCTTTGACTAGACGGACCTTTGCTGGCAAAGTGATGTCTCTGCTTTTTAATAAACTGTCTAGGTTTGTCATAGCGTTTCTTCCAAGGAGCAAGAGTCTTTTCATTTCAGGGCTGCAGTCGCTGTCCATAGTGATTTTGGAGCCCAGGAAAATAAAATCTGTTACTGCTAAACTTCTTCCCTTTCTATTTGCCATGAAGTGACAGGACCAGATGCCATGATCTTAGTTTTCTGAATGTTGAATTTCACTCTCTTCTGTCACCCTCATGAAGAGGCTCTTTAGTTCCTCTTCACTTCCTGCCATTAGAGTGGTATCATCTGCTTAACTGAGGTTGTTGATATTTCTCCCAGCAATCTTGATTCCAACTTGTGTTTCATTCAGCATAACATTTCATATGATGTATTCTAGATAGAAGTTAAATAAGGAGAGTAACAATATACAGCCTTGTCACAGTCCCTTCTCAATTTTGAACCAGTCCATTATTCCATGTCCAGCTCTAACTGTTGCTTCTTGAGCTGCATACAGGTTTCTTAGGAGACAGGTAAAGTGGTCTAGTATTCCCATCTTTTTAAGAATTTTCCACATTTTGCTGTGATCCTCATGTCAAAGGCATAGCCAATGAAGGAGAAGTAGATGCTTTTTTGAACTCTCTTGCTTTCCCCATGATCCAATGAATGTTGGCAATTTGATCTCTGGTTCCGCTGCCTCTTCTAATCCAGCTTCTACATCTGAAAGCTCTCCAGTTATTATGTACTGCTGAAGCCTAGCTTGAAGGATTTTGAGCATAACCTTGCTAGCATGTGAAATGAGCACAACTGTTTGAACATCCTTTTGCATTGCTCCTCTTTGGGATGGAATGAAAACTGACCTGTTCCAGTTCTGTGGCCACTGCTGTTTTCCAAGCGTATTTTAGGTGTGTGCAAAAGTAGAAAAGTATAAATCAGCACAGATATTTGGAGAATCTTCATAGAATTTTTGATTGTAAACACAGGGTAGGGCTTTCAACGGGCAGCAACAAAAGATGTGGCTGGAAGAGGTGGGCAGGGCCTCTGTGATTCTTGGCTACACCTTGCGCTGGGTGCTTTATGTGTATACCGGTTCATTTTATCGCCACCAACAACATCCTTGGAACCCCTGACTTCATCTAGTACCTCTCCTTCACCTGGTCACCTTCCCTCCTTCACAACAGTGCACTGCTCTTAAATAGGCATACATGTACAACCCTCAGGACTGAACACCACCTATTCTTTCCTCCTAGACGGTTCTACCCTCAAATATCCATCTGATCAACTCCCTCATTTCTTTCAAGTCTCTGATCTTCTCGATGAGACCCACCTCACTGACCTATTTGACATACTCTTCGCATTTCCCTCCATCCTGATCTTACTTTCCCCACACAAAATACTTCCCATCTTGTAACATATAATGCAATGTGTGTGCATGAGTTCTCAGTGGTGTCCAACTCTTCCTGACCCCAGGAACTGTAATCTGCCAGGCTCCTCTGTCCATGGAATTTTCCAGGCAAGAATATAGGAGTGAGTTGCAATTTCCTACTCCAGGGAATCTTTCCGATCGGGGATCTAACCTGGTCTACTGTGTCCCCTGCATTGACAGGTGGATTCTTTACCACTGTGCCACCCAGGAAGTCCATTATGTAATGTAATTTATTATATTTATTGTGTTCATCCACTGCAGTACTTTTGGGCTTCCCTTGTGGCTCAGGTGGTAAAGAATCCTCCTGCAATGCGGGAGACTTATGTTCGATCCCTGGGTTGGGAAGATCCCCTGGAGAAGGGAAAGGCTACCCACTCTAGTATTCTGGCCTGGAGAATTCCATAGACTGTATAGTCCATGGGGTCACAAAGAGTCGGACACAACTGAGCAACTTTCACTTTCAGTTCACTTTCATGATATGGAAATCTGTATGAATGAACAGAAGATGCTGAGATTAAACTCATGTTTGTTTGACTCCAGAGTTTATTTCCAACTTTTACACTTTTATTATTATTGCCTTTTATTATCAATAAGACATAAAATATTGAGAAAAGTTTATTTCCTCTAATAGGGTAGTTAGGTCTTACTAATGTTTACTTTCAATTTCACTAGAAGATTCCCTCTAGAGCTTGCTCTCAGATGGTCCTCCAGGAATTGTGAGAGCATTAAAGTTTAATAATAACGGAACATTTTTGTATCTTTGGTACCAAAGAGCCCGACTTAGAGTCAGACAGACAGCCTTCAAGCCAGGCTCCACTACACACTACAATATAAATCTGGGCAAGTTACTTCAGTTCTCTGTGCTCCCATTTCCTCCCCTAAAATCCAGGCATGATAATGCCAACTTCACAAGCTGATTGCACCTAATTTAATGATAAGATAATGGCTCAAGAGCACTTAGCACACCATCTGGATTACAGAAAATAATTAACAAATGGCAGCAAGTGTTACTATAATATCATGATGCTATTAAGTTCAGGGAGGATTTGCCAAGCACCATATTATAAGAGCTTTTCGGAAGAAGTGAGTGAGTGTTTGCAGGCCACTGTGAGAGCAAATAACAGCTGGAATGGAAGCAGAGTATCAAGAGATGAAATGAAGGGAGCCAAGAGCCAGGAGATGCTGGCCACAAGGGGCGTTTGCTTTTTATTCTCAGTGCAAAAAGCTAGTGAGCTGTCCAAAGCGAGACGGAGAAATGGGTGAGAAAACAAGAGGAGAACCAATTAGGAGGCAACTGCAGGAGGCCCAGGAGAGACCAGGGAAGACGGAGCTAGGACGTGGCATCACCGAGACAGACAGAAGTAGTGAAAGTTGAGCTGTTAGTCTGGAGGCAGAATCTACTGGCCTTGCCAGCCGTACCTTCTCACTTTCCCTTACCAGCCTTACCCTCTTGACATGAAGGGCAAGAGACAGAAAGGAACTAAGAGAACGTGTAAGCACTTGCCTTGGGCAACTAGATGCAAATGATTGAGAGAGTTCCGGGTGCTATACAACAGGTCTTTGTCAGTTATTCATTTTAAATACAGCAGTGTGTACATGACCGTTCCAAAGTCCCGAGCACATGGAAACCTGCTCAGTGTTGTGTGTCAGCCTGGGTGAGAGGCGGGGTTGGGGGAGAATGGCTGCATGGGCACACGGCTGAGTCCCTTCTCTGTTCACCTGAAACTCCCACCACACTGTTAATCGGCTAATCCCAATACAAAATGTTTCCGGTGTTAAAAAAATAATGTCAAAAAAAAAAAAAAGATTGAGAGAGAAAGGGTAGGAATAAGGAAGGGTTCAGTGGTGAGCCGCCCTGCTGTAGCCCAGGGTAGAAAGTCTACATTCTTAAACCCAAACACAAAATCTTGAAATGCTAGAGAGAGATAACTCACGCAGGGAACAAATCTCCTGGCAATTAATTCAAAGGCTAAAACGTGGGTGTTTTCAGATTTTTGTGAAGTTGCTTAAGGCAATGAGGAAGAAAAATTAACGTCTAGTCTACTTATGTTCTATAAGGCTGATTTTTTAAAAGCATAAGTAACCTAATATTTCTTCTCCACATGTTTATTAAAGTAATTTTCTAAAATGAAAACCTGATAACAATATGCCCCTGCTTAGAGTCCTTCCGGTTTTCTCTTTTTCTAAGTGAAGTGTAGCTGACTTACAATATTGTCTTAGCTTCAGATATACACCAAGGTGATTCAGTTATACATATACCAATTCCTTTTCAGACTCTTTTCCCTTATAGGGTATTACAAACTACAGAGTAGGGTTCCCTTTGCTATACGGCAGGTCCTTGCTGGTTATCTGTTTTGTACACAGAAGTGTGTATATTTTAATCCCACACTCCTAATTTATCCCTCTCCCCCTTTCCCCTTTGGTAACCATAAATTTGTTTTCTATGTCTGTGGTTCTTTTACTATTTGGTAAATCAGTTCATCTGTAACTTTTTGTTTGTTTGTTTGTTTTGCCTGCAATATAAAATCCAAACTTCTATATGGGTCAGAAAAGACACCTGTGTGATGCTCTCCAAACTCCCCACTTGCCCGTTTCCAGGCTCCTCCCTCTGCCCTAAATGTCCTTTCCTCAATCACCTATCTTTAAAATATATATAGTATCCTTTTATTTGGCTGTGTCAGGTCTCAGCTGCAGCAGGCAGGATCTTCGTCGAGGGGTGAGGGTTTAGTAGTTGTGGCGGGAGGGATAAGCTGCCCCACGGCATGAGGGATCTTAGCCCCCCACCAGGCATCAAACCGCATCCCCTGAACTGGAAGACACTGGACCCCCAGGAAGTCCCCACAATCGCCTGTCTTCAAAGCTCCTAATCACTTTGACTCCGACTCAGTGCCACGGCCCCCGGAAGGCTTCCCCACCCGCTAGGAAAAAGTGAACACCTCCACCTTTGCCCGTCAAATGCATCTTTCTCCTACCTGTTTAATGGCACCTCTGACAACTGAGTGGCCTGTTTGTGGTCCCATCAGGCTGTGACGTTCACAGAGCAAAGACTGTGTTCTCTGTATTTTAACAACGTCATCAATTAACACATTCGTCGGCACTTTAAGGGGCTTCCCTTGTGGCTCAGCTGGTAAAGAATCCGCCCGAAATGTGGGAGACCTGGGTTCGATCCCTGGGTTGGGAAGATACCCTGGAGAAGGGAAAGGCTACCCACTCTAGTATTCTGGCCTGGAGAATTTTGGACTGTATAGTCCATGGGGTCACAAAGAGTCAGACACAACTGAGTGACTTTCACTTCACTGACACTTTAAGACCTTCATAAGTGTTAAACCGAAATCACTTTTATTTATTTCTTGGCCGTGCCAGGCGGTATATGCGATCTTCATTCCCCAGTCAGGAATAGAACTGCATTGGAAGTGCGAGGTCTTAACCACTGGACTACCAGTTCACATCAGTAGCTCAGTCGTGTCCGACTCTTTGCGACCCCATGAATCGCAGCACGCCAGGCCTCCCTGTCCATCACCAACTCTCGGATTCACTCAAACTCATGTCCATCGAGTCGGTGATGCCATCCAGCCATCTCATCCTCTGTTGTCCCCTTCTCCTCCTGCCCCCCAGCATCAGAGTCTTTTCCAATGAGTCAACTCTTCGCATGAGGTGGCCAGATTACTGGAGTTTCAGCTTTAGCATCATTCCTTCCAATGAACACCCAGGACTGATCTCCTTTAGAATGGACTGGTTGGATCTCCTTGCAGTCCAAGGGACTCTCAAGAGTCTTCTCCAACACCGCAGTTCAAAAGCATCAATTCTTCAGCGCTCAGCTTTCTTCACAGTCCAACTCTCGCGTTCATACATGACCACTGGAAAAACCATAGCCTTGACTAGACGGACCTTTGTTGGCAAAGTGATGTCTCTGCTTTTGAATATGCTGTCTAGGTTGGTCATAACTTTCCTTCCAAGGAGTAAGCGTCTTTTAATTTCATGGCTGCAATCACCACCTGCAGCAATTTTGGAGCCCCCAAAAATAAAGTCTGACATTGTTTCCCCATCTATTTCCCATGAAGTGATGGGACCAGATGCCATGATCTTCGTTTTCTGAATGTTGAGTTTTAAGCCAACTTTTTCACTCTCCTCTCTCACTTTCATCAAGAGGCTTAGTTCCTCTTTCTGCTATAAGGGTGGTGTCATCTGCATATCTGAGGTTATTGCTATTTCTCCCAGCAATCTTGATTCCAGCTTGTGCTTCTTCCAGCCCAGCGTTTCTCATGATGGACTACCAGGGAAATCCCTAAATAACTTTTAAAGTGTAAAATGGTATATAAGTTTGTCGTTTAAAGAAAACAGTAGAAAATGGAAAAGAGTGGCCATAAATGACTTTCTGGTTCCCGGCATTCAGCACACCTGAGCCTGCTCCTTTTTACTGTGTATAAGAACAGCAGTGCTCAGGTGCTAGTCCTGTCTGACTGCGACCCCATGGACTGCAGCCCGCCAGGCTCCTCTGTCCATGGGATCCTCTAGGCAAGAATACTGCAGTGGGTTGCCGTGCCCTCCTACAGGAGATCTTCCCAACCCAGGGATCGTAGCCAAGTCTTCCACATTACAGGTGGATTCTTTACCATGTGAGCCACCAGGGAAGCCTAAAAAACATCAGATACAATGCAAAAAAGTATATACGGGGCTCAAGATGCCATCCCTGCATGAAGGGCTGGGGAGAGACAGTCAGAGGGCAGGAAATATCTGTCTATCCTGATTTTAAGACTATTGCTAATTTAAAGATGCTCTTTACACAGTCACTTTCAAAGCAAATTTATGTGTTGTCCCATTTGGCTTTATATATTTTTTTCGATCCTGCACAAGCATGGATTTATTTGCAATGCGTAAGGCTGAGGAGAATACAGAGATTTGTAAAATACAGTCCTTATTTTCATGCATTTATAAACTTCTCTATGTTATAATATACAAACAGTCAATTTTAAATTCTTGAAGAAAGAAAAAAAGGAAGGGAAAAAAAACATCTAAAGTTAGCTCACTTTCCTAGAGATGTGATTAAAAAGATTTAACTAGAAGGCAGTTTTTCACATGAAAGTTAATCCTCAAAATAAACTTCTGTTTATATATGGAGAGTTAAACAAACACTTCTCATGAAAGAAGGCACATAACAAAAATGATTAATCTGCAACAGCTCCAGCCAATATAATCATATAAATAAAGTGTGATTCAGAGAAAAATGATATGGTTTGAAAAAATCTCAAAATGAGTAAAACAGATGAAGAAACAGGAAGATTTTAAAAAATCACAATATTTAATATATTCAATATTACTGTTCACCTAGAATGACAAACTGAATTTGGTAACAGAAATAATAAATAGTTATGACCAGAGAGCTATTATTAAAATCTACTAAAAATACATATTAGAATTTTATGTTGCTTGCAATTTCCAGGATAAGGGATAAACTCTCCCCTCGCTCAAAAAAGGGCTTAGAAACATTTGCATTTAACAGCCATTGGTCACATAAACTGATAGCTCAGTTGATAAAGAATCCGCCTGCAATGTGGGAGACCTGGGTTTGATCCCTGGGTTGGGAAGATCCCCTAGAGAAGGGAAAGGCTACCCACTCCAGTATTCTGGCCTGTAGAATTCCATGGACTGGAATTCTAAGGGTCAGACATGACTGAGTGACTTTCATTTTTCATCACATAATCTAGCAGATATTAGTTTAGTATTATTTGACCCTCATGAAAAATCAAGAAAGCCACAGAGCCCCCAACAGTATTCCAATAACCCAGTTTCCAAATATTAAAACCAAAAAGTCCAATGAATTGGCTTTGCAAAAAAATGTTTCAAAAAAAATAAGCTTCAAAAGTTTTAAGATCTCTTTTCTATCTGGCTTTCTGCAGTCCAACGTCTTCAAGCTGTGGAATTACTCATTTCACACCCCTTTCTAAAAGCAAACACAAGTAATTTCTCTCTTAAATTATACACACATGAGTGCTCCAGGATTTCACCTAACATTTCAGAAACACCTCTGCATCAAAAGTTGAAGCTGCTTTGGGGACTTACTACACTGATGTCCTGAGAAGAGTGCAGCTTTATAAACAGCCATTCAGTGAGCCTTTGTATAAAGCGAAGTTCCTGCTTGATTTATCTGATAAATATACATTTTCACATGTTGGCTTTGGGGGAAACACCACACAGGCGTGGTAAAGAGTCTGATGTGGAAAAGGGGAAATGTCAGTCATGACTCATGTTTTACAGATGCCTTCAAAAATTCCAGAAGCATCTTGAGCTTCTCCTCGCCTTGTCCCAACATGACCCCTTAACTTCTCTCCTAGGGAATGGGAATACAATTTGTTGTGATAGGAGACGTGGGCTGTTATGGACTAAATGTTGGAGGGCAATCCTAACTCCCAGGGTGATGGTACTAGGAGGTAGAGCCTTTGGGAGGAGACCGTGTCAAGAGGGGCTTCCCAGGTGGCACTAGTGGTAAAGAGCCCGCCTGCCAAAGCAAGAGACCTAAAAAGATGCAGGTTCAATCCCTGGGTTGGGCAGATCCCCTGGAGTAGGGCATGCCAACCCACTCCAGTATTCTTACCTGGAGACTCTGATGGACAGAGGAGGCTGGCGGGCTACAGTCCATTGCGTCACAGAGTCAGACACGACTCAAGCAACTTAGCATGAACGCGTGTGTCAAGAGGGTGGAGCCCATGCGAACGGGGTTAAAGCCCTTACCAAAAAGACCCCAGAGCCCCAGCCAGAAGATGGCTCTCCCTACTGGGACACTGATCTTAGACTTCCCAGACTACAGAACTGTGAGAAATAAGTATTTATTGTTTATTTTGGCAGTCTTTAGCATTTTTGTTATAGCAGCCTGAACAGACGAAGACATAGGTCAAGAGAATTTTTACCACTGTCTATTTTGTATGTAATCACTTCTTTCCTCTGAAAGTCACTCAGTCGTGTCTGACGCTTTGAGACCCTATTGATTATACAGTCCATGGAGCTCTTCAGGCCAGAATACTGGAGTGGGTAGCCTTTCCCTTCTAACGGGGATCTTCCCAACCCAGGGATCGAACCCAGGTCTCTCACATTGCAGGTGGATTCTTTACCAGCTGAGCCATAAGGGAAGCCCAAGATTACTAGAGTGATATGTTTAAAAAAAAAAAAAAAAAAGAATACTGGAGTGGGTACACAGTCTTCTCCAGCGTATCTTTCCAACCCAGGAATAGAACTAGGATCTCCTTCTAATTCTCTGTCTACTTTATTCTCCCAGAGAATTATTCTTTGTCTTATACCTTTTGCTGCATATCCAGTTTGTTATATAAGATCCAGGAAAGCAGTCTGTGTACAGGGTACCTGTTCAGAACCTATAACATCAGTGAGTCTCTAAGACTTCCTTAAACGGTAAGCCTCTTTAGTTTTACAGACTTTAATTTCTAAAGTGGAAATAATATCTTTATGTGCTATTGTGATACGTGAAACAATGGATAGGAAAAGATACGTAATTCTTTAAAAAGGTGGTATGACAAGATATCATCATCAGTCACCTTAGGCTCCACGATAAGTGTTATTTATTACAGAACAGATATTATCTTTCATTCTATCCCTTTCCACTCCTGCCTTTGCCTTAGTTCAAGCTTCTCTCACTCCTTTGAACTCAACAGTACCCTACATGGTCTCCATACTAGCAATTTTTCCCACCACTAGTCCATTCTTCCCACTGTGGACAGAATTACCCATGGGGGAAAATTTTTTTTGATCTTGCAAAACTCTGGTTTAATATGTTTAGTGGTTTCCTATGACCCACAGTGTAAATCCAGAGTTGTGAGCTAGGCAGAGACTCTTCCTTCCATAAATGACCCACCTTCTTTAACAGTTTCATCTTCAGCAGTCCTCCTAAATTCATCCACAGTAGAGGAGAAGAGAAGTACCTGTGAACCCCCAAATCCTCCATGAATCCCTGTGTCCAAGCTCTTACTCAAGCATTTCCTTCTACTCATAATACCTTCCTCTGCTTCTTCTTAGAAACCTCCCATTCCATCCTATCATCCTCCAAGGCTCAGGTCACCATCATACCCTGGGTGCACCCAGTGCAACACACACACACACACACACACACACACACACACACACACGTAGCACTAACCATGTGAAATAAAAAATTCTTGTCTCGCTCCTCTGTATCTTATTTATTTTTCCATTCTACACATATAACTATGTACTTGACACTAAGAAAATAATGAGTATGTTAACAGATTTATTTAATAATTAAGAAACAAAAAGTAAGAAATTTAAAGGATTAAAACATATTTCTCAGATCTTGAGGAATTCAACAGAGAAAGAGATTTCAAATTTTCTTTCCAGCAAGTCAATATAGTGTCAGAAAGTGCAAAAGAAATAGGCCTGACTCCTAAACGAGAGCCCTTGGGACGTCCCTGGCACTCCCGTGGCTAAGACTCCATGCTCCCAAAGAAGGGGACCCAGGTTTGATTTCTGGTCAGAGAACTGTAACCGATCCCACGTGCCACAATTAAGACCTGGTGCATCCAAATAAATTAAAAATATTAAAAAATTAAAAAAGAACCCTGGATTGAGTTCCATCTCTGGCTCCATTTACTGTATTTGTGACTACGTATGAGTGACAACATCTATGACCCTAAGTTTTCCTATCTGTAAGGTAAGGATAAATATCACCTGCCCTGCATTCCTCAGAGTTGCTAGGACAAAACAAAATATAGCATAAATAGTTTTCATAAACTTCCAAATGCCATACAAAGTTTCATAAGCAAGGTACTCTTTTAACAGGCCATACTTTTGTGAAAAGTATTTTAAGTGGGACTGACACAGTTCCATAAAAAGATACACCATTTCTGAACAATGGCTCGATGTTTACATTTAAAGAAATTATCCCCAAAAGATCAGGTTTAACTACACAAAGTATATAGTCCCAAAATGCGTACTAGTTTTCTAAACATTAAAATAAATCAATCATGAAACTATATTTAATAATGGAGCAGACTTTACAACTCTTGTATAGTATTATTATTTTACTTCTTAGAATATCGGTCTTACTTACCAGTAGGAATTATAAAATGATGACCACTGCTGTTGGATAAGTCCACTCTGGTGCCAGGGGCTCTTCAAAATTCAATTAGCCTCAAACTAATCTCCCTATCAGTTAGAGCAGGGCCAGGCCCACCTGATTCACCCCCGCAGTGCGAGCACTTTATCATGGTTCCCAGCACAGAGAACAGTTTTTAACTGCACAAATGAATAAATGAAGTGAAGACGGATATTCAAATAAAGCGGCTGAAATGTCTCTGAGAGGAAACATGAACTGCACACCGAGAGCTTTTAAGGGAGCGCCTGGGCGGGACGCTTGACAGCATTTGGAGAACCAGATCCAGAGGGCTTTACTCTGCAGCCCTCTCTTATTTGCAAATGTCCTTGCAGCAAATTTAAGCATTTAGTTGCTGACTATTCTCTTGGGGTTTGCTTTGCCCCAAATTGAGAGCCAGTCTGCTTTTATTCACTGACGTTCACTCTGCCAGTATTGGTTGCTCGGTTGTGTCCAACTCTTTGTGACCCCGTGGACTGTAGCCCACCAGGCTCCTCTGTCCCTGGGATGTCCCAGGCAAGAATACTGAAGTGGGTTTCCATTCTCTTCTCCAGGGGATCTCCCCCTGAGCCAGGGATCGAACCTGGGTTTCCTGCACTGCAGGTGCATTCCTTACCACCTGAACCACCAGGGAAGCCTTTCCTTACCACCTGAGCCACGAGGGAAGCCTTTACACATGAGAGACCATTTACTGTATCATAACTAATTTTGCATTTGAATGGTATCCAGACATATATCTATAAAATGTATATATCAGTGATTATCTGCAATAAACTTTCTATCATTCCCTATTTTATCCAACAGTTAAACTGACAAAATTTGGTTTGAAAGGTCGAACACAAAGCACACAGGTCCAAATTCTGCTCTCCATCTCTAAAACGAAAAGTCCATCTTCATCACAAGATTGCACATTAATGTATGTGCCTTCTATGACAGCATCATGTTTTTCTTTTATTAGCTCTTCTCGTTTTTGCCTGATCATAAAATAAGTATTTTTCTCCACAAATATGCCCAAGCTTATGATGAATGGTTACTGCCCATCGTCTTAAGACTTTGGAAGGTTAGCCAACTACTGTCATTCTGATTCAGTCCATCAATCTCTTTTATCAGCTGCTTATTCAATTGCTTAATGCCTGGTTTTTCTATCAGCCTCCAAATTTCCCTCAGTTCCTCTTAATTCCAGACCCTTTGGTTTTGTGCCTTATATTCCTCTATCCCCTTCTGAATTCTGTAGGAAATCTCTGTTAAAGTTGATATACATTAAGCCCTATCATATACACCAGTTATTATTCTAAAATCTGGCTGATCATCTGAATAACATGAAAACTTTATAGATATGAACAGTCTCAGTTCATGTGGGACTTTTTTAAACTGAAGTATAGTTGATCTCATGGGAAAAGACCCTGATGCTGAGAAAGACTGAAGGCAGGAGGAGAAGGGGATGACGACAGAGGATGAGATGGTTGGATGGCATCACCGACTCGATGGACATGAGCTTGAGTGAACTCCGGGAGTTGGTGATGGACAGGGAGGGCTGGTGTCCTGCGATTCATGGGGTCGCAAAGAGTCGGACACGACTGAGCGACTGAACTGAACATTCCATTGTGTATATACACCACATCTTAAGTGAATCATCTACCGAGGGACATTTAGGTTGCTTCTGTGTCTCAACTACTGTATACAGTGCAGCTATGAACACTGCGGTGCACAAAGCTTTTCACATTATAGAGTTTTTGTCTTTTCTGGATGTATACCCAGGAGTGGGATTGCTGGAATCACATGGAAGCTCTGTTTTTAGTTTTTTAAGTAACCTCCATGCTGTTTTCCACAGATACTGCACCAACTTTCATTTCATCTGGGATGTTCTGCTTCAGTAGATTTGGAGTAGGACACAGGAACCTACACATATTAAGAATTACTTCTGCTGTCACAGAGCCTTGGCTTTGGGTTCCCTGTATCATACAGCAAATTCTCACTGGCTATCCATGTTACATTTGGTAATATATATGTTTCAATACTACTCTCTCAAGTCTTCCCACCATCTCCCTCTCCCACTTTGACCAAAAGTCTGTTCTTTATGTCTGCGCCTTCTTTGCTGCCCCGTCAACAAGTTCATCAGTATTATCTTTCAACCTAGAGGAGTAGGATCAGAAGGAGGTGGAAGGTGGGTTTAAAGGGGAGGAGACATGTGTATGCTTGAGGCTGATTCATGTTGATATATGGCAGAAACCATCACTATATTGTAAAGCAATATAAAAATTAATTTTTATATTAATTAAAATTTCAATTAATTCCATTAATTAAAATATACCCATTNTTTTTAATTAATTTTTAAAGGAAAATTTCTTTTTGTGATTACAATTATCAGTCAGGTTTAATAAAGTCTTATAAATATTTAAGTATAAAAATTTGTATAAAACCTTAAAAGATATCTTAGCACTTTAATTGATTCCACTCAGTCTAATCATTTACTCTTACTTAACTTCAAACATTTTAAAAACTGGGGGCAAGGATCGTCCTAAAATACAGTTATAGGAAGTACTGCATCTCTACATTCAAAGCGATCCTTTCCTCTGTATGCATGCATGCCTGCATGAGTCATGTCCGACTCTTTGTGACCCTCTGGACTGTAGCCCGCCAGGCTCCTCTGTCCACGGGATTCTCCAGGCAAGAACACTGCAGTGAGTAGCCATGCCCTCCTCCAGGGGACCTTCCTGGCCCAGGGGTCGCACCGCGTCTCCTCTGTCTCCTGCACGGGCGGGCAGGTTCTTCGCCACTAGTGCCACCTGGGAAGGCCTTTCCTCTGTATGTGGAGCCCATTGGTACACCACTTCTGCCCTCTTTCCACCCCTGCTTGTTCTGCTCCAGCAAAGGTGGGAGGAGTCATTTGGCTTTAATAACTGAGCACGTTGGGAATTCCCCCGTGGTCCAGTTGTTAGGACTCTGCACTCTTACAGCCAGAGGGTAATGTAGCAAGGAAGGTGAGTCTCAGCTTATAGAAGAATGGAGACAGCCTGAGTTCCCCAAATTAGTATTTAAGAATAACCCAATAAGGTGATAGGGCTTCCCTCATAGCTCAGTTGTTAGAAAATCTGCCTGCAACGCAGGAGACCACAGTTCAATTCCTGGGTCGGGAAAATCTGCTAGAGAAGGGACAGACTACCCACTCCAGTATTCTTGGGCTTCCCTTGTGGCTCAGCTGTAAAGAATCCACCTGCAATTCGGGAGACCTGGGTTTGATCCCTGGATTGGGAAGATCCCATGGAGAAGGGAAAGGCTACCCACTCCAGTATTCCAGCCTGGAGAATCCCATGGACTGTATAGTCCATAGAATCTCAGAGTTGAACACAACACAGCGACTTTCACTTTCACTTTAATAAGGTGATGTAGGTGCTCTATTTACAAATTACAAAGTTACAAAACATTTCCCATTTTATAAACTACCACTTGAAGCAGTTGTCCTCAAGCAGTTTTGTGTATCAGAATATATGATCATAAACTTTGTTTTTATTTTATTTTTTAAAATTTATTGAAGTATAGTTAATTTACAATGTTTGTGTTCTTTTTTGCTATACAGTGAAGTGACTCAGTTATACATATTTTTTTTTCATATTCTTTTCCATTATGGTTTATCATAGGATATTGAATATAGTTCCCTGTGCTACAGAGTCTGCTCAGTCATGTCCAACTCTGCTACCCCATGGACTGTAGCCCGCCAGGCTCCTCTGTCCATGGGATTCTCCAGGCAAGAATACTAGAGTGGATATTGCCATGCCCTCCTCCAGGGGATCTTCCCAACCCAGGGACTGAACCTGTCTCCTGCAGATGGGAGGCAGATGGAGTAGAGCCGTGCTATTTATTCATATAATAGTTTCCATCTGCTAATCCCAAACTCCCAATCCATCCCTCCCAGCTCCTCCTCCGTATCAACCACAAGTCTGTTCTCTGTGTATGACCAGGCACTTTGAATAGGTATTCCAGAACCTAACCAGCTCAACCACCACATTCTGGGCTATTCAGAAGAATTTTACAGCTGCATAAAAAATAGCTCAAAAACTATGAGACAAATGATGAGATCCATTTAACATAATGATATTTATAGTCATACAACAAAATCTTGGCATTTACTATTCTAGAAGTCTGTGAAATCATTTTGCTTTTATCCTTAGAAAAAAATAAGCTACTATTTTGTTTTTAAAGTTGCAAGATATAAAATCAATACACAGAAATCCCTTGCATTCCTATACACTAATAATGAGAAAATAGAAAGAGAAATTAAGGAAACAATTCCATTCACCATTGCAATAAAAGAATAAAATACTTAGGAATATATCCACCTAAAGAAACAAAAGACCTATATATAGAAAACTATAAAACACTGGTGAAAGAAATCAAAGAGGACACTAATAGATGGAGAAATATACCATCTTCGTGGATCGGAAGAATCAATATAGTGAAAATGAGTATACTACCCAAAGCAATCTATAGATTCAGTGCAATCCCTATCAAACTACCAACAGTATTTTTCACACAGCTAGAACAAATAATTTCACAATTTGTATGGAAATACAAAAAACCCTTGAATAGCCAAAGCAATCTTGAGAAAGAAGAATGGAAATGGAGGAATCAACCTGCCTGACTTCAAGCTCTACTACAAAGCCACAGTCATCAAGACAGTATGGTACTGGCACAAAGACAGAAATATAGATCAATGGAACAAAATAGAAAGCCCAGAGATAAATCCACACACCTATGGACACCTTATCTTTGACAAAGGAGGCAAGAATATACAATGGAGAAAAGACAATCTCTTTAAAAAGCGGTGCTGGAAAAACTGGTCAACCACTTGTAAAAGAATGAAACTAGAACACTTTCTAACACCACACACAAAAATAAACTCAAAATGGATTAAAGATCTAAATGTAAGACCAGAAATTATAAAATTCCTAGAGGAGAACATAGGCAAAACACTCTCTGACATAAATCACAGGCAGGATCCTCTATGACCCACCTCCCAGAATATCAGAAATAAAAGCAAAAATAAACAAATGGGACCTAATTAAAATTAAAAGCTTCTGCACAACAAAGGAAACTATAAGCAAGGTGAAAAGACAGTCTTCAGAATGGGAGAAAATAATAGCAAATGATGCAACTTACAAAGAATTAATCTCAAAAGTATACAAGCAACTCCTGCAGCTAAATTCCAGAAAAATAAACGATCCAATCAAAAAATGGGCCAAAAAACTAAACAGACATTTATCCAAAGAAGACATACAGATGGCTAACAAACATATGAAAAGATGCTCAATGTTACTCATTATCAGAGAAATGCAAATCAAAACCACAATGAGGTACCACTTCACACCAGTCAGAATGGCTGCGATCCAGAAGTCTACAAGCAATAAATGCTGGAGATGGTGTGAAGAAAAGGGAACCCTCTTACACTGTTGGTGGGAATGTAAACTAGTACAGCCACTATGGAGAACAGTGTGGAGATTCCTTAAAAAATTGGAAATAGAACTGCCATACGACCCAGCAATCCCACTGCTGGGCATAAACACCAAGGAAACCAGAATTGAAAGAGACACGT
>SJYQ01005434.1:7144-100442 GCA_006410935.1 Redunca redunca
GTCATGTCCGACTCTTAGTGACCCCATGGACTGCAGCCCACCAGGCTCCTCCATGCATGGGATTCTCCAGGCAAGAGTACTGGAGTGGGCTGCCATTGCCTTCTCCAATAGATTGTGTATGCTGCTGCTGCTGCTAAGTCACTTCAGTCGTGTCTGACTCTGTGCGACTCCATAGACGGTAGCCCATCAGGCTCCCCCGTCCCTGGGATTCTCCAGGCAAGAACACTGGAGTGGGTTGCCATTTCCTTCTCCAATGCATGAAAGTGAAAAGTGAAAGTAAAGTCACCAGTCGTGTCCGACCCTCAGCGATCCCATGGACTGCAGCCTCCCAGGCTCCTCCATCCATGGGATTTTCCAGGCAAGAGTACTGGAGTAGGTCGTCATTTATAGTTATGGACAAATTGTGTTTCCAATATTCATGTGTGAAACTCTATCTCCAATACCTTAGAATGCGACTGTACTTGAGACAGAGCCTTTAAAGAGGTGGCTGGGTTAAAATGAGGCCATTAAGGTAGTGTTCTAATCCCATAGGACTGGTGTCCTTGTAAGAAAAGAAAGAAAAAAAAAAAAAGAAAAGAAAAGAAAGAGACACCAGAGACGAGTGTACACAGAGGAAGGACTGTGTGCGGACACGGGGTGGTGGACATTTACAACCACAGAGAGGGGCCTCAGGAGAAACTAAGCAGCTGACTTCTTGATCTTGGACTTCCAGACTCCAGAACTGCGAGAAAACAAAGCTTCCTTGTTATAGGCACTCAGTCTGCGATATTCTATTATGGCAACCTCTGCAAACTAATATGTACACACACTCATGTATTTAAAAATTCAGTATTGTTAAGATGCTAGTTCTCAGCAAAGTGATCTATTGGTTTAGTATGAACCCAGTGAAAATATCTTGCAGACATTGACAAGCAAACACGAAAGCTTATATTGCAAATTCAAATGTGCTTATTTTAGGTGGGACGAACTGGAAAACTTTAACTACTTATATTAAAAACCTACTATAGAGCTTCTGCAATCAAAATAGTATGAATATATACATATTATATATATATATTTGTGTGTGTGCATATATATGAGAGAAAGAAGGAAACAGAGAGAGAAAGAGATGGAGAAAGGCCATTCAAACGAAAAGGAGAATCTAGAAATAAAACCACTTATATGTGGCTAATTGATTTTCAACAAAGGAGTAAAATGAATTTAATGGAGAATAGATAGGCTTTTCAAGAAATGGGATTGGGAAAACTGGATTATGATACGAAAATACTAACTCTCAGTGCCATATGATATACACACAAAAATAACACAAAATATATTGTTAAACTAAATTTAAAAGTTAAAACTACATTTAGAGAAAATTTAAGAAACAAATCTTTGTGGCTTTGGTGTTGACAAAGATTTTTAGATAGGATGCAATAGGCAATACCCATTGAAGAAAAATGCATAAAATGCTTTAAACTTCTGCTTTTTAAAAGATATGTTACAGAAACAAAACAGAACAAAAATAAGCCACATAATGGGAGAAAATATTAGCTATATACTTTTTTCCAAGGAACTTATCTATAGAATATATAAAAATACCCTTACAATTCAATAATAAAGAGGCAAATAACCCAATCAAAATAAGTTGAAGAGATAACTAATTTAAAAAAAAAGATATGTGAATGATCAACAGACACTTGAATAGCTGTTAGACCTCATTAATCATTCAGTTCAGTTCAGTTCAGTGGCTCAGTCGTGTCCGACTCTTTAACCCCATGAATCGCAGCACGCCAGGCTTCCCTGTCCATCACCAACTCCCGGAGTTCACTCAGACTCAAGTCCATCGAGTCCGTGATGCCATCCAGCCATCTCATCCTCTGTCGTCCCCTTCTCCTCCTGCCCCCAATCCCTCCCAGCATCAGAGTCTTTTCCAATGAGTCAACTCTGCATGAGGTGGCCCAAGTACTGGAGTTTCAGCTTCAGCATCATTCCTTCCAAAGAAATCCCAGGGCTGGTCTCCTTCAGAATGGACTGGTTGGATCTCCTTGCATTAATCATTAGGGAATTTCAAATTGCAATGAACTAAGAGTCAGACACGACTGAGGGACTGAACTGAACTGAAGACTACACACCCACTTGGATGGCTAAAATGTAACTGTAATTGACAGTACCAAGCGTTATCAAAGATATGGAGCAGTAGAAGTCTCACACATCGCTGATGAGAGTGTAAAATGATTACAACTGTTTTGGAAAATTACTTAGCAGTTTCTTATAAGTGTAATCAGAAACTGATAGCATGACCCAACCAGGCAAAGCCTAGGTATTTACACAAGAAAAATAAAAGTACATCCTCAAAATTCGTACATTCACAAATACATCATCCACACACCAAAAAAAACACATCCGTGTGCACACAGATGTGCATAAGTTTTATTCATGACAGCCTTCAACTGGAGACAACCCAAATGTCCATCATCATATGAATGGATAAACAAGACACAATACAATGGGATGATATTGACAATAATAAGAAATTACGTAGTTATGTGAATATGAATCAATCTCAGAAATATGCTGAACAAAAGAAGCTAGACAAAAGAGGACACCCTCAGTGATTGCATTCTAGGAAAGACAGGTCTGATTTGTATTACTAGTAAGCAGATCAGCAGTGTCTTGGCTGAAGGGGTAAGAATTGACCAGGAAGAGCACAGAGACACTTTGGGGATAATGGTGGCATTGTACATTTTGATTGTGATTTTTGTTTCATCAAAATTTACTGAACTCTATGATGATTAATATATGTTTCATTGGTTGTAAATGAAATTATGCCTCAGTAAACCTGATTGAAAAAAGCAACAAATGAAACCTTAATCCACTCTTTTCTCATACTTCTGCTCATCAGAATGATATACTTCACCCTTGATACTGGCCTAGCTTCGTGTTTGCTTTCTATTTAGCAGTTACATCATTGTATGTCTCCATAAGTAACTGGTTTTATTTATATGCTCCCAGTTAGATGATAAACTTCTAGATTCTTAGGACAGTTTTACTTATATCTTTGTGCTTTTAACAGTGTGTTCTTCATAAATGCTTGCTGAATTAAATTGAGAGTAAATCACTGTTTGATGAGTTATTGCACTGTGACAGTTGCTGTCTCTAGGAGACAGGCTTTGAGAAGGGTGGTAAGTCGCATTGTTCAGGGTCACATCTACCAGATCCTTTTGTGTGGCTGATTGAACCTCTCTGACCAGCAGCGGGAAGTTGGCTGGGGGTCCTCCAAGACAGGCCAGAGAGGGAAGTTCAACGAGATCCATGGTGCGTCAGGATGGGGACCAGGTGACGCTGCAGCCTGAAGGGTGGAAAGGACCAGGCCAGACGTCAAGCTGGAGGTTAGGAGACGGGGTGCAATGACAATCCCTCAGCTATAACTTTCATGCTCTCCAGCCGTCATCCCCTGCATCTTTACATCACTTCTGCTAGGAGTCCTGCTGAGGACCTCTGACAAGTCTCAGGAACCGGGAGACAGGTTGAGTCGCAGTTGAGAATCCTCCAGAAGCAGGCACGTGGCTTGTCTGTGGGCCAGGCTGGATCTAAGTGAGCAAAACTGTCAAAGCTAGACCTGTGTGGCTGTCTAGAAGCAGCAGGAGGGATCGCACTCTGGGGTCTTGTTATACTACTCTGTGTTCTGGGCCAGCCCTCGGGTCCTTACCAGAGGTAATGAGCGAGAAGAAGGCTAGGCGTCAGTGATCGTCAAGATAAGCCGTAAATCTGTTCCACCTTCTTAACCTCCAAGGCACAGAGAACTGTGCTGTGACGTTGATCCTGCATTTTGCTTCCTCTCTGGAGAGCCATGAGAAGATAATGACACACATGTCAACCTCCGTGTGTGAAACTGGCAATCAGAGGATTAAACCTTGGGAGTGTCTTTTGGAAAGTCTCAAAATATGACCATGGGTTGCCTGAACTCTGCCAGTTTCACCTCCTAAATGCGTGTCTTCCATCTGTGCCTCCTCTCCCCAGCCTCCACCCCCGGCGCCCAGCACAAGCTTCTAGTCCTGGCTTTGGTTGCTGCAGGATCCTCATCATTGACCCCCTATCTCTAATCGGTGGCCTTCTCATCCATTTGCTCTTCATTCTGAGTAATTTATTCAAAGCATACAATGGGCTGAGACACTGCTTTGATTAATAACTTCAGATGGCTCTTTAGTGCCCGTGGGAAAAGATCTAATTTCTCAGGTTATGGGAACATTTTCAACATGTCTCCAATCCCCAAACACCTTAGAATCTTACCTATGGTGTCTCTTCAATTGGAATCCTCTCTTTCTCTCTGGACACAGTTTCCAGGTCATTCTCACGCTGCTGAATTCCCAAGTCCAAAGAAAGGAATTGATCATGCCCACATCTTTTGTTAAAATCCATAGGTTTCTGGAAGCTTGTGGGTGAGGGCTTTTTTTTTTTTTTTTTTTGCATATCAAGTGCGTGCTCATGAACTGCCCACCTGGGGGTGGAAGTAAAGGTTTTGGCGAAGAGGAGGAAGAACTCGATGGGCACCCAGACTCTGGACAATTGTAGGTCTTCCCCTTCTCCACTATCCCCTCTTCTTTCCTTTTTCTTCTCTTTCTTTTCAAACTTATTTTCTTTTTAAATATTATACTAACATTTGGTTAGTTCTTCACCAGCATCTTTGAACATAATCTTAAAAGTACTTTTGCTTCAAAAGTTCCTTTGTTTGAAAGGTTTTATAAGTGCAACAACCAAATACATGGATAGGAAAATTTCACTGTATGCTTTTTGGCTGCACACATAACTTTTCACTCAGTGATTTCCGAGTTGAGGAAGCGGACTGAAGCTTTGTTGTTGTTCAGTTGCAAGTCATGTCTGGCTCTTTGTGACCCCATGGACTGCAGCATGCTGGGTTTCCCTGTACTGTAAGACTAAAGGTTGCTTATAACAAACTCAACCCCATGGAGAATGGAAATAGATGAATTAGAAGGATCAAGAGATATCATCACGTCTTTTAAAAGAATGACCACTGAAGCTCGAAGAGACAAGAAGAAGTCAGCAGAATTTGTTATAATGATCCTGAAACCAGTGAAGTGTTTCAGAGCACACCAAACCCTTCCCTGCCCCATGGCCTTTGCCAGTGCTGTGGCCTCTGGGACTGCGTCCCTCACTCCTTCCTGATCTTCTGATCCTTTCAGACCCACCCTTCCTCTTTTCCTTCTTTCCTTCCTTCCTTCTGCCTTCTCCATTTTGAAACACATCTATTCTTCCGATTGTCATTGGTTTATTGTCACTAAACACACCCCTGTTTGTGACTGAACCTTGTATTTCACAACAGAAATTTTCAAAACCAAATTGCTGAAATTTTAACAGTGATGAAGAAATAAGCCTCAGCGTCTGGGAGGTCCGCTCGCCAGTGTTGTTTTCATTTTCTCCTCTTTGTTTTCATTCGGATGCCAGCACAATTTGCATCTCCTTCTAAGCGCTCCCTATAGAACAGCTAAGTGTTTCAAATAGGATGGGCAAGATTCAAGGCACTGCTCCGCATCCCAGCAAGTTAAGGACATACCATCTGACCATTAGCACCCTGCTGGGCCTCAGAAGGACCGTTTTGCCTCAGCTGAATGTCATTTCAGCCAGTAACAATTATTTACTTCTGGAAAAAAATTTGCTAAGGGACGTGGAGCCAACTGGTGCTTTCGATTTCAAGGCCTGCTTGGTTATTCCTAAATTTCAGCTTGGGAAGGAAATTTGCAATTACCTCTCGAGAACACCCCATTTCACAGGAACCATAACGACATTTCACCGCAAGAAGAGAGCCTGTTTTATTGTATGATGCGCCACGAGGTTCCTCATCAAGGAAACGACTTTTCTCAGACTCAATTTACCTAGGTGCTGCAAAACTCACCAGTTCTCCAAGTCTATGCCTTTTCATCATATAAAATTTATGCTAAACTCACAGTTCTCTTCTATGCAAATGAGAAATTAAAAAAGAACACAAATTTCCAACCCTCCATGATTTCCACAGTTCTTTCCAGCAAAACAAAAATTATTTTTTAAAATAATTTTAAAGCACTCTATCTTCTGTTATGGTGGTTGCCCTATCTCCACTGTACTATTTGGAAGCTTTACTTGAGCTCTCCTGCTGTCTGAAGGGTCCTTGGGGACTGCAACGTGAATCCTTACCCTGTTTTGCATACTGTCTTTCATTTAGTGGATATAATTATGTGTTATATATGGTTATATATGAATTGTATATTATAGTATTGAATAAATTAGTGACAATTCATAAATTATGAATTATATACATGTGTTTGTGCATTTATATGTATATAACCTACAGGCTCCTACAAGTCTTTCTCGATTCACCCAGTTAATGCCAAATAAGATGGAAGCAGGCATATTAAGAGTCATTGGAACATGAGAGGACCTAGAGAGCATTATACTAAGTGAAGACGAATACCATGTGATATCACTTATATGTGGAATCTCAAAAAAAGTGATACAACTGAAATTATAAACAAAACAGAAATAGATGTACAGACAAAGAAAACGTGATTACCAAGGGGGAAAGGGTGAGGAGAGAGAAATTAGGAGTTTGGGATTAATATAAACACACTATTACATATAAAATAATCAACAAGGGGTTACTGTACACAACAGGAAAGTGTACTCAATATCATAACCCACAATGGAAAACACTCTACAAAATAAATAGATAAATTGTCACTTTGCTGTATTCCTGAAACTAACACAACATTGTAAATCAACCATGCGTGAAGTCATTTCAGTCATGAATGACTCTTTGTGACCCTATGGACTGTAGCCCACCAGGATCCTCTTCAATTAAAAAAAAAATTGAAATACAGAGACTCTTCCCTTCTCCCAATCTCATTTTTTTTTGTTGTTTAAATTGCTGTCTTTTACCAGCTGTGACAACTGGCATTTTATATAGGACTCAGTAGACCAAGGCTTTTGTTTGTTCGACTTAGTTTGGTTTTGGTAGAAGAAATACCTGTGAGCCTCAAAGAAGTATAATTTAATGCAGCTGTTAAGTTTGCTGGTCTTGTAGAAATGTAGCCTAAATTGTTCTTTATAGGAAGAGCTTCATCCTGGTTTTTCTACAAGTTCTGTAGTAGGACCCTGAGCACTCTCTGTGCTCAGAGCTCTCCGAGGCAGCTCAACTCATTCTTCCATGAGTTTCTACAATGTTGTCCAGCAGAAATACAGTGGTATTTCTACAGGCTCCTATAAGTCTTTCTCAACTCACCCAGTTAACGCCAAATAAGATGGAAGCAGCAGACATATTAAGAGTCACTGGAACATGAGTGGACCTAGAGAACATCATACTAAAGCCCCTGGACAATCCAGCCATAGCTGTCAACTGCAGGCTTCTTTTTTTCTCTCGCCAACCTCCTCCTTCTAAAGGCATCCTCAAGTGATACAAGAGTCAACTCTTAGTACAAATTTGTCTAATAGACTTGCGTGTAAATGTTTTAGCCTGTGTGTGCACATGCACTGTCTATTTTTCTGTACAATAAAGTATTATTTACATATCATGAGGTAGGGGTTATTGTCAGTATACTTTATGCAAATTTAAGGCTGGGAATCTAATACAAAGAGGTCAAACATTAACAAGATTCAGTGGAGTTCAAATATTTTTCACAGTTGTTCCTTGACGCTGGTCTTAGATGTAAGTCTCATTCCTGTTACTATTTTGTGTCTGTAAGTACATCAGCTCAGGGCACCAGACCTCACAGTCTTTACCTGCAAAGCAGGTAGGATGTCTCCCTTTTCGGCATGGTGTGATGTGCTTAGCTGCTCAGTCCTGCCCGACTCTTTGCAACGCCATGGACTGTGGCCCACCAGGTTCTTCTGTCTATAGGGATTCTCCAGGCAATTATACTGGAGTGGCTTGCCATGCCCTCCTCCAGGGGATCTTCCCAACCTAGGGATCAAACCCAGGTCTCCCGCATTGCAGGCAGATTCGTTACCATCTGAGCCACCAGGGAAACACATGGTGTGATGATGTTGTGTAAAACTGAATAGAGGAGTGCTTTGAAAACTCAAAGGCTTTAAGGCATCCTTATAATTATACTGCTGTCCTGGCACCCACTATGGGTGTGGATTGTTTGCTTCAGAATATGGTTATGGTGGGGAATAAAGAAGAAAAGATGGAGTATGTATGAGAGTAGGAAAAAAAATAAAAAAGGAACAGAAGTAGCTGGAGGGCCTGTACCAAACTTGGTGACCTGACATTAGAGCTGAGAGATGACTCCAGAGGTGGGGGTGGGTGTATGTGGAAGGTCACCCAAAGAGCTTTCAGTTCAGTTCAGTTCAGTCGCTCAGTCATGTCTGACTCTTTGCGACCCCATGAATCACAGCACGCCAGGCCTCCCTGTCCATCACCATCTCCCGGAGTTCACTCAGACTCAAGTCCATCGAGTCCGTGATGCCATCCAGCCATCTCATCCTGGGTCGTCCCCTTCTCCTCCTGCCCCCAATCCCTCCCAGCATCAGAGTCTTTTCCAATGAATCAACTCTTCGCATGAGGTGGCCAAAGTACTGGAGTTTCAGCTTCAGCATCATTCCTTCCAAAGAAATCCCAGGGTTGATCTCCTTCAGAATGGACTGGTTGCATCTCCTTGCAGTCCAAGGGACTCTCAAGAGTCTTCTCCAACACCACAGTTCAAACGCATCAATCCTTCGGCGCTCAGCCTTTTTCACAGTCCAACTCTCACATCCATACATGACCACAGGTTTCTAAGAAAGGTAGGCATTTGATCAGCTCAGAATCCTAGTGACCATCAGGGTGTGAGTTCAGGAGGATTTTGTTGGTTGGCTATTTTGTCTTTTGTCTTTTTAAACATAGTTAATATTTCCTACTTGTAGCTGTTGAAGCCCACCTAACTTATGGTATCAGTATTATGGGTCAACATCTTAATACATGTGAAAAAAGCATCTCTTTATTGTCAGAGAAACAGAGGGATTTTAAAATGATGAATATTGATTGCGACATTAAAACTGGACTGTTTTTATTCTCTGGGAGTATTTAATAGAAAGGATGTATCCATCTTTCCCTGAAGCAGTCTTTCAGTTTTTCCTGAGTCTCTTGCTTTCTATCAATAGATCTTTGATTATCAGACAAGATTTGAGGTTTATCATGAATTAGGAATGAGGTAGACTTCTGAGATGTAAGATGAATAGAAAGACTGTTGACACCAGCTGTATTAAGGAGAGGGTCCAGCATGACTCACTTTTCTATGATGAAGTGTTTCTTTCTAAGACATGCTGAATCCTCATGTCTCCCTCTATGCTTTCATGGGATCATGGCCCTGTCCTTAACTCTGGATTTCCTGTTGCTCTGTTTTCGTCTGGACCTGTACTCTAGCTCGTCATCTCTGAGTCATATGCTCTTTGTCCATTTTATGGCACCAGCAAACTTCCCCAGGCTCACTCTGTGTCTATGATACTGGGGTTCTCCTTCACAGGCTTCCATCTGGCAAAATCACAGTGGCCAGATTCGCTGTAGCATTCAGGTGAGTCTGTCTCATTTGTATTTCTCTTTTCTTTAAATTTAGTTGCCTGGATGGAAATGTATATTTTTAAATATCCCAAGTGTGAATCACTAAGCCCTGGTGAGGAGCCTGTAGTGGGATTTCTGCAGTTCTTATAGTTTACAAAAATGAAACAAATCCATGATGGCTGGAGAGAAGTGAAATTATGTGTGATAGATGTATCTCCACTATGATATTCTAAGTCACCATCCTAACCCCAAACCGTGCACTTTGCATTGTGTATATAAATATATTTGTTTTTGTGCTGATCTTTTCCCATAGCATTTCCAGAAAAGGATAATTTTCCCAAACAGATCAGTCTGCCAACAGATGATAGCAAACTAGAAAACAATACATATTGTTACAGCTGTTGGATCTGTGGTGTGACACACTGTACAATCAGTAGAAATCACAAAGTTGTAATTTATCTGTGTTACCCTCAATATATGGAAGCCTGAACTTGGACAGAGAGGTGGACTGACCTCAAAATGGTCAGACTGTCTACACTTAAGACAAAGGGGCTGCCACAAACCAGCTCAAGTTTTAGTTCAGTTTAAATGCAAGATATTCATATTGCAAGTTATCCTTAACTTTCCATAGCTCTTCAGACTACTGTGATCAACACTTTTTCTCAAAGGACTGGCTCACAAACCTTGAACTAGAAGCTCATAGAGGGAATAATGGTGAAATGAGATAAAGAAAAGCCACAATTTTGTGAAGTTAAGGGAGATTGCAAGATTATGGAGGAAAATAATGAATCAGAAATAGCAAGAAATCAGTGACTTCAAATGGACATCATTCAACTTAGCATACCAGACATTTCTTGAAGGCAAAGCTGAAGGATGGCCAGAATGGGAAGGTGGTTCCCAAAGTGTTTTGTTCTAGCCTCGTTTACTGTGAAGATAAATGGTGGTGAAAGATGTTTTGGTTTCCTTTTCCAGAAAACACGAAGTGCAAGCGAAGATGTTATTTCTACTGCTGCCCTGTTGTTAGGACTTCTTTGATGAGTTCCCATGTAATGGCTTTTCAGGGTTTCCTAGTTAACTACTTTCAACTCCAGTTTCTCATTTATTTTCACAGTTTTCATTAGTTTTCTATTTTATGCATAGTAGTGTATATATCAGAGAAAGAAATGCAACCCACTCCAGTATTCTCACCTGGGAAATCCAATGGACAGAGGAGCTTGGTGGGGTGCAGTCCATGGGGTCACAGAGAGTTGGATACTACTGAGCATCTTTCAGTTCATATAAAAATATCTGGATATGTGTGTGCGTGTATGTATGTTTACAGGCATATTTAATCCACATGCAAGTAGTAGTTGTTAGGATTAAAAATAACTTAATTGTGAATATGCAACCCCAGAGTAATTCCTATTTAAAACCATCTAATCGAAAACCAACATCACCAGAATGTAAAATGGTACAGCCACTTTAAAAGACAGTTTGGCAGTTTCCTACAAAACTAAATATATTTTTACCATATGATCAGCAATTGTGTTTCTTGGTATTTACCCAAAGGAGTTAAAACTTATGTCCACACAAAAATCAGCACACAGATGTTTATAGCAGCTTTACTCATAATTGACAAAACTTGGCGCAAAGATGAATCTGGAGTCTTGGTGGTATCTGTCTCTCTCTCCCTCTCCTGATTCCCACCCAACCCCTTCACCCCCTATGCAGTAATTTTGAGTTTGGATCTGTCCAATCCCAGGCCCTCGGTCCAGAATGAGGCTACATAAGAATTCCTCCACTCTTCATCCCACTTCACGTAAAAACCAACTTGCTCCTTAGAAGAAGACAGACTATAAAGATTCAAATTTTGTTTTTAAAATGCCTGTCCTTATTCCCTTTCTGCTCTGTTTTGAGATGGATATGACTCATCTTACCGAGAAGCCAGTCAGTATAACAAGATACCTTGAATAGAAATGAGGAAGAATGTGAATCGGGTTAAACCAAAGGAGAATGGGTAAAGGGAAGTAGGATGGATTCAGAAGCGTCCACACACAGATTCACATTAAGCTTCTGGGCATCCAGTGCCAAGATGCAAACACGACCTGTAATGAGTCACAGAGCCCAAAAGGTGGAGAGACAAAGTCTTTGCTCCTAAAAAACCACCGTTGTTTCTGATAACGAAACTTGAGCAGAGATGTCTCTATTATTCTTACAGATCACATGGTATCACATAATCAGCAAAGTCCATGATGACATCTTTACCATAAACATGAGGCTAATTTTTGCAGGGCTACTTTTAATAATATCCTTCAGCTGTTTCCACCACATGAGAAATAAAGCAAAACAAAACAAAACACACACACAAAAACAAAAAGCCCAGCGATTCAGAAACAGCAGTCTGGGTTGTTAGGAAGGAGAGGAAGTATGCTGGATCATCCATCTCTGGGTCTTCAGCTCCATGGACTTCAGGGTACCTGGAGCTGAGATCCCAGACTACAGGGCTTCACCGAATCCACAGAGAGGGTGTCTTTATGCTACAAGGTTGGTTCCTATAGTATCCGTTTAAAAAAATTAGATTATAAAATATAAACTAGGCAAGTTTACATAAAAATCCAGGTATTTTTTAAGTAAATAATTTATTTTTACTGTTAGAAAAATTAACGTATCATTGGTATGCAATATTTTATTAGTTTCAGGGGTACAACCTACCAATTTGATATTGTATGTATTGCAAAATGATCACCACAATAAGTCTAGTGAACGACAGTCACCGTGTGTGAGTCGCTTCAGTCATGGCTGACTCTCTGTGACCCCATGGACTGTGGCCCATGAGGTTCCTCTGTCCATGGGATTTTTCAGGCAAGAATACTAGAGTGGGTTGCCATGCCCTCCTCCAGGGGCTCTTCCCGGCCCTGGGATCGAACTTGCACCTCTTATGTCTCCTGAGGTGGCAGGTGGGTTCTTTACCACTAGTGCCACCTGCGGAGATCCACCAGTCACCGAATATAGTTACAAAAGAAAAAAAAAAATCCAGATTTTCAGCAACTGTTGTGAACACTGACAACACTGTTTTTGTTCCCACAAAGGAACCCCTTTTGGAGAGCTCCTGCATGCACTCCCCTGCTGGCCTGGGGGTCCATCCCTTCACACCGAGTGCAGAAGAGACACATGTCACTCACCACATGGCCTCTGCCCTAGAAGATCTGCAAGTTGATGGCCTTTTATTAACACTGCTCCTCTCTGCCCAGCTCTGTAAAGGTTTTGAATGACTGTGAGTCTAAGATCATTCCTCCTTCAGCTCCCAGACCTGTTGCCAGCTGAGTCTGAACCTCTGTTCCCAGCTTCAGCAGAGCTGGTAGAGTCCAGTCCTCAGCACAGGCAGCATTGACTAGAGTGTTCAACCACAGAACTTGTTCCTGATTCATGCTCACCACATACTTGAGAGAAACGGCCCGTTCTTAGCAACAGCAGTGACTCAACGAGGCATTGATTTCTAATAAGAATGGGATGCAGAGTTGTTGACAAAGTGTCACTTTGGGGATACATTCTAGGATTTTCTTCCAGGGTCAGGTAGGAGGAGTTGGGTGGTGGGTAGGGCTATATTTTGAAAAGTCCCAAAGGGACGATGTGGTAAATAATCTGCCTGCGATGAGGGAGAGGCAGGTTCAATCCCTGGGTCAGGAAGATCCCCTGGAGAAGGAAATGGCAACCCACCCCAACATTCTTGCCTGGAAAATCCCATGTCCAGAGGAGTCTGGTGGGCTACAGTCCATGGGGTCATAGAATCCAACATCACTGAGTATACATGGAAAGGGATGGTATGTTCCCATCCACCAGCTAAAAAATGGTGCTGTCCTTTGTGAATCACTTCTTAGTGAATTACATCTTAATGAATTAATGTTTTCATGTAAAAATGTTTGTTAAAAGGTATAGGCAAGCAATTACTTTTTAAAAACCAATATTCTTTTAATTAGGACTCGTTAACCAAATAGTTCCCTCAGAGAATACTTACAGGTGTGTACTTATTTTGGGGCATCTAAAATTTTCTCTACCAAATGGATCCTTGCTAAAAATGAATATGCTTACAGAAGTGGCTACTTTCTTATGCATAAAATTGCCTGGGCACTGGGGAATCAGAATGAAATAATGATAAAAACACAAAGTCAAAAAATTTTCCCTGTTCATTTGATCCAGTTAAGCCTTTGTACAATTTAAGTTTTACATCTTAGAGAAGTAAGTGTTGTCGATTTTTTTTCCAATTAGTAAATTACCATATGTCAATATTCTATACATTCTTTAGAACAGATTTTTGTCACATTTTACATCAGTTTAAAATAATCTACTTCAAATCATTCAAGAATCGTGAATATTTATTGAGTTTATTGGATCTGATTTCAGTTTTCTTCAAAAGATACTTCTTTTTTTTAAAGTTCTGCCTGATTCACTGTAATTAAAATTCAAGCATTGCCAAAACCCTTTTAAAACTAACCATTAAAACCTTTGGACTATACTTTTCTTCTTTCTCTGAGACAGAATATAACATGAAACAAAAGAAATATCTTGGAATTATTATAACTCAGTGCTTTCAGATGATGTAATTGTGGCATATTTTTTTTTCAAGTGTGTTTTTGTCCTTAAAATTCATTCATTCTGTTTTGTAAGGCCACTACCTTCCCATTAGTGAACTCTCAGTGCATCTCTTCCCTGGGTCTTTGATCTGTCATGAACTTTCACATCTTCTTTTCAGTGGTGTTCTGGGTCCCTGCAATGCCTCCCACCTCCCTACACACTCAAAATGTAAAAGGACAAACTTTCGAAGGGCTGCTATCTGCACAGGGGTCTGTTTATTGATGGACTTTATTAGAATAAGGGTTCACAATCATCTCGCTGTACTTTGCTACCTTAACAACTCTCAGTTTCATCCTTTCTTTTGTTGTTGTTGTTGCCTTTTTTTTTTTTTGGTAAATTGGGTCACAGATGTTTTATGGCTGCAAAATGCTTTGAAACTTTTTCATATGTTCAGTGGGAAAAGATGCCTCTTCAAAATTCATGCTGAAATAATTGAGCTTTTTAATTTCACTGTCAATTTATCAGCACGTGATAAATCTCTCTTTATACTGCCTGCTTCTACACATATAACTTCTCAGGCCATTTACTTCCTCGGGGTGTCTAGAGTGTCTTTCTAGTGTTGCTCAGCATGCGGTAAGGAGATGAGACTGTCAGTGGGCCAGCTCACCCCAGTTCACGCGCCCTGGAAGCTGAAGCAGCCAGGCCCCAGCCACCCCACAGGGACTGTTCCCTGCAGCTGTGGCCTACGCTCAGTGAGCCTGCCTCTTCCTGACTCGGTTCCCTTTGTGCCCAGCATTTGAAATGTCAGCTCTTTCTAGGGAACACACTGCCCCTGTGGACACAACACATTCCAATCAGTTTTGCTCTACATGTTGCACAGCAGTGATGGAGGTAAAGGTTCTGCTGGATTCAGGTCCTGATCAGGGCCCCAGCTCTGCTCGCAGCTCCACGAGAGCCTGTGCAAGTCCCAGAATGGAACCTGTTTGTGACATTCAGTTTCCTCACGGCAAAAATAAAGGATCCTCAAAGGGCTCTTGGGAGGGCCACAGATATGTAGAGATTCTGTATGGGTGCCTAACACACAGTGAATATTCAGTCAATATCTACTCCTTTAAACAGTGGTTTTCAGTCTGTCAACTTGGAATTTGTTGAACTGTTTCATGCTGCTGATATGTTCAGATTGTGAAGCTACGAGGGTCAATACTTTCAGTTCAGTTCAGTTCAGTTCAGTCACTCAGTCGTGTCCGATTCTTTGCAACCCCATGAACCGAAGTACGCCAGGCCTCCCTGTCTGTCACCAACTCCCGGAGTCCACCCAAACCCATGTCCATTGAGTCACTGATGCCATCTAACCATCTCATCCCGCATTGTCCCCTTCTCCTCCTGCCCTCAGTCTTTCCCAGCATCAGGGTCTTTTCAAATGAGTCAGCTCTTTGCATCAGGTGGCCAAAGTATTGGAGTTTCAGCTTCAACATCACTTCTTCCAATGAACATTCAGGAATGATTTCCTTTAGGATGGACTGGTTGGATCTCCTTGTAGTCCAAAGGACTCTCAAGAGTCTTCTCCAGCACCACAGTTCAAAAGCATCAATTCTTCGGCACTCGGCTTTCTTTATAGTCCAACTCTCACATCCATACATGACTACTGGAAAAACCATAGCGTTGACTAGATGGACCTTTGTTGACAAAGTAATGTCTCTGCTTTTTAATATGTTGTCTAGTTTGGTCATAACTTTCCTTCCAAGGAATAAGCGTCTTTTAATTTCATGGCTGCAGTTACCATCTGCAGTGATTTTTGGAGCCCCTCCAAAATAAAGTCAGCCACTGTTTCCACTGTTTCCCCATCTATTTGCCACAAAGTGATGGGACTGGATGCCATGATCTTAGTTTTCTGAATGTTGAGCTTTAAGCCAACGTTTTCACTCTCCTCTGTGCAAGAAGGTGGGGAAACAGAAGTAAGGAGGGAAGAACGAATGTCCTTGAGATCCTCCTTCTCCAAGCTTATAAAACAAGTTAGAGATTTTCATTTTACATATTTTTCTTTGAAATATACTTCAGTGGCAAATCCCTCAGGAGAATGATAGATCGTTTACTGGAAAAAAAGATTAATTGCAAAGTGAGTGTTCTTGGGTTGACTTCCCTTTACTTATATCATCTCTGTTTAGGGTGACACAGTGGCCTGTGTGCTATGTCCATATATGCCAGCTGCCTCTGCTTCCTTCTGGGAGCTTTCTCTGTCTGGTTGGGGTCCTGGATGATCTAAATGGAACACTTCTGTGTCCTGATGTCTCTTTCCAGCCCATGAGAATACCATCCCACATAACAGGTGCATGGTGGCTGCCTTGAGAAGGCAGCAGGACCTGTTGGGCTCTGAGCTGTGGAATATAAGCTCAGGGGCTTAAAGATACACATAGCTTAGCTAGTTCCTTAGTTTAGGGTCTCACGAGGCTGCAGTCAAGTCCCTGGCCAGGCTGGGCTCTCGTCTAGAGACCCCACTGGGGAGGAAGCTCCCTGCTCACATGCTTGCTGCCCGTACTCAGTTACTGGTAGCTGTAGGACTGACAGCTCTTGTATTTTTTCTAGCTATGGGTCAGAGGCTAGTCTCAGCATCAAGAGACTGTTTGACGTTCCTAGAGTCTGCTCATGGTTCCTTTCCATGTGGGCTTTCAAATCATTGCAGCTCATATCATCAAGACAGCCAAGCAGCTCTAGACTAGTCTTCAGGGAAGAGTCTTGTGCAACAGCCACAACAGTGCTGTGAGCCAGCTTTCTGTTTGCAGTGGTGGTAGTTATTTGCTTAGTCTTGTCCAGCTCTTGCGGTCCCATGGACTGTAGCCCTCCAGGCTCCTCTGTCAATTGGATTTCCCAGGCAAGTGTTCTGTACGTAATGGCACAACTTTAAGCCTAGATATTGGGAGATGTAGAGGAGGAAGGAAAGGACATTTAGGCTTAGTTGATGACATCTATAGTTCACCCCCCTACAGATGTGTTATAGGAGTCAACTTGCATCTGATTTAATTATCTCACTCAAAACTATAAAGTTCTTTTGTCTTTCTTGTGAACTCCCTGAGTTACCTACCCTAGAAAACAAACTTCTCTTTCCATGGATCCAGCTTGGCACCTGGGAAGTGTTCATTTCTGAATTAATTTCTAGGACAGAGAATTCTGGGAACCATTTCAGAGAAGTCGGGAAAACCTATCCTGTCTATTTTGGGTGAAAACCTGGGCATTTTGTCTTCAGCGTCTCTTATTGCACCTTTCTGCGTGCATCTCCCTTCTGTCTGTGCCTGTCCTCTCTCTGCTCAGCTCTTCGTTCTGCTTCTCTTGGTACCACCCCTCCCCCACCCCAGCACGCTGCTCTCAGATTCTCTTGTGGTTTAGTCGCTAAGTTGTGCCTGACTCTTGAGACTCCCAAGGACTGTAGCCTACCAGGCTCCTCTGTCCATTGGATTCTCCAGGCAAGGATGCTGGAGTGGGTTGCCATTTCCTTCTCCAGGTCAGATTCTATTGGAACAAACCTAAATCCCATTGCCCTTGCAGATGGGTCTCAGGTAGCACATCTCTCTCTTTCCTTGAGCCCCTCAGCTTCTACCAAGCTACCAATGTTGCCATAGCCACCACTGGTTCACTGGTTATCCTACCGGTTAAGATAGTTAAAGTATATATAGCTTTCTGGAGACATTGTGTCCAAGTGAAGAAGTTGCACCACTTAGCTGGGTTCCTTAGTAGACTATAGGGCTTCCTTGGTGGCTCAGACAGTAAAGAATCTATCCGCAATGCAGGAGACATGGGTTCGATCCTTGGGTAGGGAAAATCCTTTGGCGAAGGGAATGACTACCCTCTCCAGTACTCTTGTCTGGAGAATCCCATGGACTGAGGAGCTTGGTGGACTACAGTCAGTCCATGGGTTCAGAAAGAATTGGACACAACTGAGTGGCTAAAACTTTCTTTAGTAGACTATAGCAGAGGAAACACTTCTGGGTAGTTGGGCCTTTTAGCATCTTTAGTCACAGGACAAGGTTGATATGAGCCCTCTGCAGGCTGCATATTTCTTTCTCTATGACATTTGAACAGAAATGTTGCTGACAAAGCTTCCTACTCCCATGAGTGTAGCACTATCGTCTTCTCCTAGGCACGGATGCTGCAGCAGAATTCCTGGATCTTGATGGGAGGTTGCTACTAAATAGTAAAAAAGGTTATGAGTAAATCTGCTTCTCTAAAACCCTAATGCTTCAAAAAATCCCCTTGAGAGTGCTGGCAGCTTATTCCGCTAGTTTCTTTTCCTTATTTCCTCATTCATCGACTTAACAAACATTATTAAGTACTCAAGATATACAAGGTATCGTAATATAGAAATATTTTGGCCACAGGATGCAAAGAACTGACTCATTGGAAAAGACTTTGATACTGGGAAAGATTAAAGGCAGGAGGAGAAGGGAGTGACAGAGGATGAGATGGTAGGATGGTGTCACTGATTCAGTGGACATGAGTTTGCGCAAACTCCAGGAGATGGTGAAGGACAGGGAAGCCTGGTGTGTGGTAGTCCATGGGGTCACAAAGAGTTGGACACGACTGAGTGCCAACAAAAGTCCATCTAGTCAAGGCTATGGTTTTCCAGTAGTCATGTATGGATGTGAGAGTTGGACTCTGAAGATAGCTGAGCGCTGAAGAATTGATGCTTCTGAACTGTGGTGTTGGAGAAGACTCTCAAGAGTCCCTTGGACTGCAAGGAGATCCAACCAGTCCATTCTAAAGGAGATCAGTCCTGGGATTTCTTTGGAAGGAATGATGCCAAAGCTGAAACTCCAGTACTTTGGCCACCTCATGTGAAGAGTTGACTCACCGGCAAAGACTCTGATGCTGGGAGGGATTGGGGGCAGGAGGAGAAGGGGATGACAGAGGATGAGATGACTGGATGGCATCACTGACTCGATGGACGTAAGTCTGAGTGAACTCCGGGAGTTGGTGATGGACAGGGAGGCCTGGTGTGCTGTGATTCATGGGGTCGCAAAGAGTCGGACACAACTGAGTGACTGAACTGAACTGAACTGAGTGACTGAACAATAATAAAAATATAGAAATCAGAAGAAGAAACTGTTCTTCTTCTAATGAAGAACTCTTTTTGTTATTTATTTATTTTTCTAACTGGAGGATAATTACTCTACAGTACTGTGATGCTTTTGCCATACATCAACATGAACGGGCCATAGGTATACATCATGAGTCCCTTCCCTCTGGATTCTCCCTCCCACCTCCCTCCCTTTCCCATCCCGCTGGTCTCAGAGCACCCGTTTTGGGTTCCCTGTTTCAAACATCAAACTCCCACTAGCTATCTGTTTTACATGGTAATGTACATGTTTCAATGCTATTCTCTCAAATCCCCCATCCTCTCCTTTTCCCAGTGTCCGAAAGTCTGTTCTTTATATCTGTGTCTCCTTTGCTGCCCTGCATGTAGGATCATCAGTTCTATCTTTCTAGATTCCATATACATGCATTGATATGCAATATTTGTCTTTCTCTTTCTGACTTACTTCAGTCTGTATAACAGGCTCTAGGTTCATCTACCTCATTAGAACGGACTCAAATGTGTTTCCTTTCAATAGATGAGCAATATTCCATTGTGTATATGTACCACAACTTCTTTATCCATTCATCTGTTGGTGGACATCTAGGTTGCTTCCACATCCTAGGTATTGTAAATAGTGCTACAAGGAACACTGGGGTATATGTGTCTTTTTCAATTTTGGTTTCCCCTATTTTGTTTTTATAGTTTGTTGTATAAGTTACATAGAAAATTGTGCAGCTCCTTAATAAACTCCATGTAACTTTTCTAACAGAAATGTCAGGGAATTGTTTTGGGAACAGCTGAAAAGGAGCTGTGTGGTTGTACTATAGCAGAAAGCTTCAGAGAGTCCTTAAATCTGGTCTTCTTAGGTGAAGAGGGACTCCTGGTTGAGCTGGAAACTGTCCTTTCATTTCTTAGAAGACAAAGGAGACTCTAAGAGTGTTCATCAGATAGAAAAATATCACTGCATATAGAATGAAAAGACAAGAAATTATCTTCATTTCTGCCATTTACTAGTTGTGAGGTTGTGAGCAAGTATTCCTAACTCTTAATATCCTCACCTTCAATAGGATGGCAGCAGCCCATTTCAATTAGACAACACTGAGTCTAACAAGTTCAATCAAAAGGACATTTATTAGAGAGATATTTGCAGGGGAACTCCCAGAATCAATACATGGCTGGAGAATCATGTAAGATAAAAACCAAGGCAGTTAGGGTGAGTGTGTGTAAGCTAGTATATATAGGATGGATAAACAACAAGGTCTTACTGTACAGCACCAAGAACTATATTCAGTATTCTGTGATAAACCGTAGTGGAAAAGAATATTAGAAAGAGATTATATTTGTATATATATGTGACTCATGTGCCACACAGCAGTAATTAAAAAAAAAAACATAAACAACTATACTATAATAAAAAATAAATGTAAAAAACCAAGGGAGTTGTCAAGGACCCCGCTCATGTTCTGTTGATGTCTGACCCTTTGTGACCCCATGGACTGTAGCCCGCCAGGCTCCTCTGCCCATGGGATTTCCCAGGCAAGAGTACTGGAGTGGGTTGCCATTTCCTTCTCCAGGGGATCTTCCCCACTCAGGAATCAAATCCGTGTGTCTGGCCTCTCCTGCACTGGCAGGCAGATTCTTGCTGCTGCACCTTTCAAGGACTAGGAAGAGAAACTGAGTCATGACACATGGGTCTCTGCACTGCTGTTGCATCAGCCCTGACCTCTAAGATCCCCTTCTATTTTTCACTATCACTTTCTCAATATTGGGATTCCTAGATGCTGCTGACTGGTTATGCTCTGGATTTCTGAACTCCCAAAGCAGGAAAAAGGGGCTAAAGGTATCTTTCTGCCAAGAGTGGTCAGGAAGCTAGGGAACAAGGGACCTGAGAGGTTGCTGACAACCGCTGGCTACCCTACAGAGTATAATGCTGGCCAAATGCATTATAGCAAATGTGAAATCACTTCATAAACATTAATTTCATACAATGTATGAGTCCTGGTATACTCAAGGTGTCTTTGTTTTGAATATGATTACCTGATGATAGATTTAACTAATGTGATTTGGTAAATGCGAGCAGAAGGTCTCTATAGCAATCAACTCCATTCAGAATCTGTACAAACGCCACTTTCTTTAGGGACTACCTAGGTACGTGGTGACATGCTAGGCTTAGATGCCCATGTGCTTCCAAGCTTCCTACCACAAAACCAAACTTGCTTGTTCAGTTTCTACCAGGAGTTGTGACTGACGAACAGCTGTTGAAAAACAGCATTTTGATGAGAGGTATAAATGACGCAGAAACATATGGATACATTTTTTCTTTAAAATAAACACAGACATTAAATCAAAGGGGAAAATTTGATTGACAGAATGTATTCTGTTGCAAAGGACTGAAGTGTTTATGAACTAAGGTAGAACCATGCTCCTCATGTTTCTGTTAGGCATGGACAGACTTCCAGGGTTGGCGTTGCCAAGTGACCAAGGTCTCTTGGAGCCTCTATGAGCAACACGGACTTGTGCCATGCTTACATCTGGCCCTATTGAGAGGGCCTTTCCCAGGCTCCCTTCCTGTTTGTGCCAACTGAACCCACATATGGCAGTGACCTGGCTTCCACCATGAAGACGATGGCGACATGTAGGGCAAGGGTCAGCCAGCTTTTACTGCAGTGGGTCAGAGAGTGAATATTTTGGACTTTTCGGGATTTGCATTCTTTACAGTCAATAATCAATTCTGTTGTTGCCACAAGAAAGAAGTCACAGACAATGTGCAACAGATGACTGTTTTCCAACAAAACCTTATTTACCGAAGCAGCATACAGGGAAAGCTGTATGCTGACCCCTGTCCCAGGGGATGGAGGGCAGAGGTTGGAGGAGCAAAGTTTTTGAAAAGATTTGGTTCTATGGTGGACCCTGAGGGACAAGGATTCCCTAACCTCTTGTTCTGCTAGCGTTAGGAATGCCATCGTGAAAGAAGCAAACTGTTCTACTCTTTAAGCTTTAGGTTTGCAAAAGTCTCTGCTAGAGAAGCCTGTCGTTACCCTGACTTTAAATAAAATGAAGATAAAAATAAAATAGCTTTTTAGGAGAGCTTCATGATTAGTCAGATCAGTTAGTATGATTTGTGCCCTAGCTTGTCTAGGGCAGAACCACATGTGGATCCATTAGTATCTGCTGTGGTACCTAGAATGGACTGTGCACATAGTAAGTGTTTATCTGCCTGCAATGCGGGAGACCTGGGTTCGATCCCTGGGTTGGGAAGATCCCCTGGAGAAGGAAATGGCAGCCCACTCCAGTATTGTTGCCTGGAAAATCCCATGGACAGAGGAGCCTGGCGGGCTGCAGTCCATGTGGTCGCAAAGAGTCGGACACGACTGAGCGACTTCACTCACTTACATTATCTGTCTACCTGGCTTATTATTTTGTGAAAGTATTAGTCTCTCAGTTGTGTTCAACTCTTTACGATTCCATGGACTATAGCCCGCCAGGCTGCTCTGTCCACGGAATTCTCCAGGCAAGCATGTTGGAGTGGGTTGCCATTTCCTACTCTAAGGGATCTTCCCAACCCAGGGATCGAAACTGGGTCTCCCACATTGGAGGCAGTTTCTTTTAGCATCTAAGCCACCATTATTATTTTGTATTATCTTTGGAACTACTAAAAGAACAGCTGATGTTCCAAGCTACTTTCATGAAATTATGCTCAGAGAGAGATAATAGCTGGGCTCATATTTGGGTAACAGATAATAATTCAGTGCCCCATGTTACGAAAAAAGTATACATATCCTAATATACCTGGAGTGATAGGCCCCGGCTATGCCAAGGGAAGTATGGTAGGATTGAGAATAACAGAAGAAAAACACACCAACTCCAGCTTTCATCAGCCAGAAGGAAACATACAGAAGAACTGACTATGAGTGGGCTTTTCTGCTGGCTCAGAGGGTAAAGAATCTGCCTGCAGTGAAGGAGACACAGGAAACAAGAGTTCAGTCCCTGAGTTGGGAAGTTTCTCCCTGGAGGAGAAAATGGCACCCCACTCCAGTACTGTTGCCTGAAAAATTCCATGGATGGAGGAACCAGGTGGACTTCAGTCCATGGGGTTGCAAAGAGTCGGACATGACTGAGCATGTATGCACACACGCATACATAGTTGATTTACAATATTGTGTTAGTTTCAGGTCCACAACACAACGATTCAGTGATCCAGCTGCCTTACTTTAAAAACACCGGTGTTCCCACTTGACCTGAGATGTTCAGCAAAGGATTGAAGTTCTGGTATCTTCAAAGGCTCCAGATCAGCACATTACATCTTCCTGAAAGCAGAGTAACACAGCGGGGTAAAGGCTCCTTTTGTTTGTGTTGTTAATAGCAGATGCTGCAAAGCGACATCACATACGCCTGCTAAATATTATCAAAACAATTATTCATGTCCTCATCTCCGCTCAGTGTACCGGAGCGAGCTGTGCCACAGACCCTGCAGAGACGGCCTCATGAGTGCTTCAGCAGAGCTTGGATCCCGTGTAATAAATCATCCCCGACTGACTGAGAGATAAGGGAGCCTCGCTTTGGACGACTCTGGGAGAACGGAGATTCTAATCACCCAGGAGTTCGAGGCACTGAATCTGATCCTATTTCTTGTTTCTCAGAATGTGCAGAGCAGAAGCAGAATCTTGCCTCTTGCTGTACAGGGATGGTTCAAGGTGCAGAGGGACTTCCAGGACCAACTCGTAGCTCCCCTGGGAATTGTTTTCATCCAACCAAGCAGCAAAGCCAAAACATGAGATAGCATTATAGGATGTTTAGGTCTAATAATGTTATTACTCATTTTTTAGAGTTCATCAAAGAGATACAAAATGTTCTAAGAAATGGCCTTTGTTCTGGGTTTGATTTTTTAAAAACTTTGTTGCAAAGTAAAAAATTTAATTGGGAGACTCTTTGTTGCAGTAAGAGGTTGGATTCTGCAGTGTCCCCTTAGTTAAGTGGCCCTGGAGTGTTACTCACACTTTTTGTGCCTCAATTTTCTCATCTACGGGATGGAGGTTGAAATAGTGTCTGACTCACAGGGTTGCTGCAAGGCTTAAAGGAGTAAAAATGTAACGCCTTTAGGGCATTTATTAAACCCTCCACTATTACTTACCTTTTCATTCAGCAAATGTTTACTGAATAATTATTGTATGTCAGACACTGTGCTGGTGAAAGAGAAAATCAGTGATAAAAAACAATCCATTCTTTCCCTTTAAAGAAGAGAATTATTCTACAGGGAAGACTCAGGTATGCACTAATTTAAGGTTCAACGTGTTAAGGAATAATGCTTCTTGAATTCTGTCTGAGGAGGCAGGAAATTCAGGTTATAGGATTACACTTGTAAAGACCCAGTTTTCAAATGTGACTTTCACAGGGTTGGATGTTAGGGCTTCAACATGCCTGTGGGGACACAACCTTAACCAGCAAGAGAGGTTCAGATCAAGACTGTCAGATGCCCCTGAGAGGTCAAGAAAGACAATCCCACTGCTGGGCATACACACCAAGGAAATCAGAATTGAGAGACACGTGTACCCCAATGTTCATCGCAGTACTGTTAATAACAGCCAGGACATGGAAGCAACCTACATGTCCATCAGCAGATGAATGGATAAGAAAGCTGTGGTACATATACACAATGGAGTATTACTCAGCCATTAAAAAGAATACATTTGAATCAGTTCTAATGAAGTGGATGAAACTGGAGCCTATTATACAGAGTGAAGTAAGCCAGAAAGAAAAACACCAATACAATATACTAACGCATATATATGGAATTTAGAAAGATGGTAACGATAACCCTGTATGCGAGACAGCAAAAGAGACACAGATGTATAGAACAATCTTTTTGACTCTGTGGGAGAGGGCGAGGGTGGGATGATTTGGGAGAATGGCATTGAAACATGTATAATATCATATACGAAACAAATTGCCAGTCCAGGTTCGATTCATAATACTGGATGCTTGTGGCCAGTGCCCTGAGACGACCCAGAGGGATGGTACGGGGAGGGAGGTGGGAGGGGGTTCAGGATGGGGAACACGTATATACCTGTGGCAGATTCATGTTGATGTATGGCAAAACCAATTCAATATTGTAAAGTAATTAACCTCCAATTAAAATAAATAAATTTATATTTAAAAAAAAGAAAGAAAGATGACACCAGAAGCCTCAGCAACCTGGATTCCAAATGAAACTTGGGTGAACAGAGAGGTGAAAGAGGCAGCTGTAAAGGGGTGAGGGGTTTCCTTAAAGAAGGAGATTTAAGTATGCATAAAAGCCAGTGGGAAGGATCCAGGTGAGAGGGTAAGGTTTCATATAAAAGAAAAGGAAATATTATGATACAGACGTCAAATTAGGCAGCCAGGCATAAAATGGTATAGGGACCATATAGAAGGAGGAAGGGACAGCCTCTCTGAAAAGAAGAAAGAGCAAGAATATGCAATGCATACAGTTTTATGTATTGCAATTGAAAAGATAGGAATATGGAAGAGTTCTGAGAGCCTGCATTTCTCCACCAAGTGGGAGAGTAGCACACAGGGCTGCTGTGTGCGTGTTTGTGGGGGAGGTGCTGAGGGGGAGGGGAAGAGGTCAAAGCGACCTCCTGGACTGGAGCAAGTGAGTAACCAGAGAAACAGGTACCACGTGTGCTGATGGTCAGTTTGAAGCCTTAGGTTGAACCAGAGCTTAAGATCCATAGATGGTATGAACTTGAGGATAGCAAACCTAGAAGTTGGAGGTTTTAAAAGGAAAAAAATGTTTAAACACAAGATGCATAAATAATGCCTGGGAATGGGTCCAGTGGCCTGGGCTCTAGCAGGTGTGAGGTGTGAATGTCAGATTGCTACCTGGTGACTCTCACCTGGAACAGGCAGGTGACTGGAATGCTGATTGCTTGAGAGTTAGCACATTCCTGTCCCCTGATGGGCTTCATCTCCCATATTAGCTATAAGCTGCTCAGACAGATGAGATGTGACTTCTCGTTTCTTTGGCAGCACTTAGAATTATGTCATGTGATGGATATATATATATACATACATATATATATATATGATCTATCCATACATATTGCTAGATGGATTTTGGACTATATTTACATATGTGTAGATATATATGTAGATTATATATATTATGCAAAATACCTTTATTTTAAATCGATAGAAATGTGACTCACTTATTTACTTTTGCATTGTACCAAAGTTATGCGAGTAGACACCGTTCTAGAGATACAGAAGTTTCCTATGGCTATTTCACCTTTGAGGGTTTTTATTTTAAACATACAGTATTTTCTGATGGCTATAATAAAAGTGCCAATAAAATTTAATTAGATAACCTTCTCTTGTTCATGTCAGTACTCTAATTTTGCCTGATGTTCTGGCAGTCATTTTTAATATGTATATATCCAAACAGACAAGAGTCTTCAATTTTTAATATATAGTAAGATCTCCATGACCAAGATAATCACAATGGTGTGGTCACTCACCTAGAGCCAGACATCCTGGAATGTGAAGTCAAGTGGGCCTTAGAAAGCATCACTATGACCAAAGCTAGTGGAGGTGATGGAATTCCAGTGGAGCTATTTCAAATCCAGAAAGTTGATGCTGTGTAAGGGCTCCACTCAATATGCCAGGAAATTTGGAAAATTCAGCAGTGGCCACAGGACTGGAAAAGGTCAGTTTTCATTCCAATCCCAAAGAAAGGCAATGCCAAAGAATGCTCAGACTACCACACAATTGCACTCATCTCACACGCTAGTAAAGTAATGCTCAAAATTCTCTAAGCCAGGCTTCAGCAATACGTGAACCATGAACTCCCTNACCCTTATGGCAGAACGTGAAGAGGAACTAAAAAGCCTCTTGAGAGAAAGTGAAAGAGGAGAGCGAAAAAGTTGGCTTAAAGCTCAACATTCAGAAAACGAAGATCATGGCATCTGGTCCCATCACTTCATGGGAAATAGATGGGGAAACAGTGGAAACAGTGTCAGACTTTACATTTTTGGGCTCCCAAATCACTGCAGATGGTGATTGCAGCCATGAAATTAAAAGATGCTTACTCCTTAGAAGGAAAGTTATGACCAACCTAGATAGCATATTGAAAAGCAGAGACATTACTTTGCCAACAAAGGTCCATCTAGTCAAGGCTATGGTTTTTCCATTGGGCATGTATGGATGCAAGAATTGGACTGTGAAGAAAGCTGAGTGCTGAAGAATTGATGTTTTTGAACTGTGGTGTTGGAGAAGACTCTTGAGAGTCCCTTGGACTGCAAGGAGATGCAACCAGTCCATTCTGAAGGAGATCAGCCCTGGGTGTTCTTTGGAAGGAATGATGCTAAAGCTGAAACTCCAGGACTTTGGCCACCTCATGTGAAGAGTTGACTCATTGGAAAAGACTCATGCTGGGAGGGATTGGGGGCAGGAGGAGAAGGGGATGACAGAGGATGAGATGGCTGGATGGCTTCACCTACTCAATGGACGTGAGTCTGAGTGAACTCCGGGAGTTGGTGATGGACAAGGAGGCCTGGCATGCTGCAATTCATGGGGTCACAAAGAGTCAGACATGACTGAGCGACTGAACTGAACTGAACTGAACTGAACTGAAGATCTCTAATGAACTTTAAATTTCTTTTAAAAAGGCCTTATCACTTCTCGGCATTTAGGTTAACCGCAAGTGTAAAAAATAGCTCATGTGCAGAAGTGACTTAATAGATGAATTTTTGAAAACATCTCTGTTAGGCACCTCTGTGAAATTTTAATCAACAGTGTTTCATTGTTTGAAATAGACTTACAATGAATGTTCTGGTGAAACATAGACGCAACTCCTTTCATAATATTAATAACAATCATTTAATTTGCAATTTTCATCACATTTAAATTTGAGTGTTTAATGTTTTCTTATAAAATGACACCTTAGAGAGCAAAGACAGAGCACTCACTTCTGTGCCCCATCACTACACTCAGCATCTAACACGTAATGGGCATGATTATTGTTTAATTAAGTATAATTCTGACAAGGGTGAGCTAAGCTTACATTGGCATTAAAAACAGAAAGATAATTTGCTATGAAAATTAATAACGGCAGGCATGGGAATATTCATTGTAGCATGTAGAACCGACTGTTCTCAAGAACAGAGAGACTGTTATTATGATACAAATATTTGATACACTAACTGCCAACCATTCATTCAGTTCAGTGGCTCAGTTGTGTCCAACTCTTTGCGACCCCATGAATCACACCATGCTAGACCTCCCTGTCCATCACCAACTCCTGGAGTTCACCCAAACTCACGCCCATTAAGTCGGTGATGTCACCTAGCTGTCTCATCCTCTGTCATCCCCTTCTCTCCCTGCCCCCAATCCCTCCCAGCATCAGGATCTTTTCCAATGAGTCAACTCTTTGAACCAAGTGGCCAAAGTATTGGAGTTTCGTCTTCAACATCAGTCCTTCCAATGAATACCCAGGGCTGATCTCCTTTAGAATGGACTGATTGGATCTCCTTGCAGTCCAAGGGACTCTCAAGAGTCTTCTCCAAAACCACAGTTCAGAAGCATCAATTCTTTGGTGCTCAGCTTTCCTCACAGTCCAACTCTCATATCCATACATGACTACTGGAAAAACCATAGCCTTGACTAGATGAAACTTTGCTGGCAAAGTAATGTCTCTGCTTTTGAATATGCTATCTAGGTTGGTCATAACTTTTCTTCCAAGGAGTAAGCGTCTTTTAATTTCATGGCTGCAGTCACCATCTGCAGTGATTTTCGAGCCCCCCAAAATAAAGTCTGACACTGTTTCCACTGTTTCCCCATCTATTTCCCATGAAGTGATGGGACCAGATGCCATGATCTTCGTTTCCTGAATGTTGAGCTTTTCACTCTCCTCTTTTCACTTTCATCAAGAGGCTTTTTAGCTCCTTTTCACTTTCTGCCATAAGGGTAGTGTTGTCTGCATATCTGAGGTTATTGATATTTCTCCCGGCAATCTTGATTCCAGCCTGTGTTTCTGCCAACCATTCATTACAATTCTTTAAATAGAGGGAGAGCAAAGGGACTCCCCATGAACCTCACTCATCAGTGGCCATGTGACATGAAGTTAACCAAAAAGTGAAACCTCTCTGTCTCCTGTAGACACCACCATGTTTGCAGAGAAGTACAGCTGCCTGCAAGAATTTTTCGTTCTGGTTCCCTTTCCTTTCATTCTTTTCCCCTGCATTTTTTGTTTTTCTAAATCTGTGAAGTCTGTCTTCATTTTCGCAGTGCTCAGGAACCAACTGCCCTGTTCAACGTGATTTTTCTCTTTTACTTTTCTTCCCCAAAGCATCAAGCCCAACACTAACAAATGTTTTATCTGATTTATAGTATCTTTCGGGGCTTCCCTGGTGGCTCAGACGGTAAAGCATCTGTCTGCAATGCGGGAGACCTGGGTTCGATTCCTGGATCAGGAAGATCCCCTGGAGAAGGAAATGGCAATCCACTCTAGCACTCTTGCCTGGAAAATCCCATGGACGGAGGAGCCTGATAGGCTACAGTCTATGGGGTCACAAAGAATCGGACACAACTGAGCAACTTCACTTGTCTTGTCACTTGTCTATAGTATCTTTCATCATTGAGACATATTTTCATGAGTTTAAGTAATTTCATTCCTTTTCAGTCCATAAAGATTGCTTTTTAGAGGCCTCAGCAGGTTACTTCCCAGACCTTTCTCTGTCCTTCCCTAGTTCAGAGCTGCCTTGAGTCACACCTTGACAAGATTGATAGGGTGAATACAGGGCTGTGAGGATGTGACATCACTTGTCTTAGTCTCAGTTTACAAATCTGTAAAATGGAAATAAAGTGCCTTTCTCTCCGAATCTTTATGAGTGCCAGATGAGATGATTTATGGAAGCGTTGCCTTGACTGTTGAAACTCTATGGAAATACAGACATTATTAAAAAAAATATTTATTTTTAATTGGAGGATAATTGCTTAATGAGTTGCATTGGTTTCTGCCACATATCAGCATGAACTAGCCATAGGAATACATGTACCTCTCTCTTGAACCTCCTTCCCACCTCTTACCCCATGCCACCCCTCTAGGTTGTCACAGAGCACAGGGTTTGAGCTACATGCATCAAACAGCAATTTCCACTGGCTATTTGAAACATATAAAAACAGACATTTTAACACTGTTGTTAACGGATATGGCCTTCCTTCCTGGGACTGCAGAGCCTCCAGGTGTCAGGAGCTCCTTTGTGGAAAACGTTTGATTGACGGTGTGAGTTGCTGCCTCCGGATGCAGAGCCTCTGTGGGCGAAGGTGGTCTCCGGGCAGGTGTGTGACCAGGGGGGCATCAACTATGTGTGAGAACTCGGTCTCTGGGGAGGGCCAGCAGAGAGGGGCTCTGGGCAGAGTCATCAGTGTATTCTACCCACTGAAACAGAGACCTGCCCATAATCAGGACACGGGGTCAGCGTCAGAGCAAGAGACAGATTGGCAGGAGGGAGATGAGTGGTTACCTAGCAACCAGGGAAGAACCCAGGGCATTTGGAGAGCTGAGGTCCAGCTGACTCCCGACCTGAGGTCCCACATTGGAAGATGGACCACCCCTGCTGCGTCTCCCCTGCCCCCAGCAGACATGGCTCCTCGGGGGTCCGTGTGGGGCTCCTAGATGCGGGGAGGGGACCTCCCCTTCTGGAGACCTGACAGTGACCAGCATGAATGCCCCATCCAGGCAAACTGATGGAAAAGACGGGTGGTGGCACGCTGTGGTCAGGACACAGAGCAGCTCATTCAGAAGCATGGAGCAAGCAGGGGGTGTACGCGGGCTGCCCAGACAGAGATGCTCAGATAAAGGGCTGTGCCAGGAGCCCCTCTGAGTAGGTGCTGGCCTGAAGAGATCTGTGCCATTGTCATCAAGAACCATTTGGACTGGATTCAGAATCGTGTAAGAACACCAACATGTTCTACTCAGATTTTCTGTTTATGTACTTGTTCATCTCTTCTCCATAGAGCTAGGTCTCTCAGCTTTAGTTTTCTTATTTTTGAAATGTAGGCATTAGCCTAATTTCTATAATATTGTATAGGATAAACTGGATCAAGAATATATGTGACGAGCTCAGAAAAGGCCACAGTTAATAATAGATGTTGAGAATGTGTATATATTTTATATTTAAATTCATTTTTAGTTTGTGGAGGGGTCCCCAAACCTCAAACTTTCTGAAGTCACATTTTTCAAAATAGAGATAATAACCACATACCATAAAGTTTCTTTTATAAACAATTCACTGTTTTTAAGAACAGTGATAAGAACAGTAATAAATTGTGAAATTGTCACCACTATTTCACCAAAAAAACTCTGGGATGCTTTTATCACTGACTCAAGAAACCTCATACACAAAAGCTGTTCTCTACCCTCCCTACCCCTACCCGGGCAGCCCCTGGCAACCACTAGCCTACATTGGGTCATGAAGGATATTCCTATTCTAGATGTTTCAAGCAAATAGAATTATATACCATGTGGCCTTTTGTGTCTGGCTTCTTTCACTTTATATAACATTTTCAGGCTTTATCCATACTGTAGCGTGTGTCAACACTTCATTCCTTTTTGTTGCTGAATGATATTCCACTCTATGGACAGATCACTTCTGTTTATTCATTTATCAGCTAATGGGTTGTTTCCACTTTTTAGCTATTCTGAATAATGCTGCTATGAATATTTGTGTACAAGTTTTTCTGTTGATGATGTAACTTTTCAATTCTTTTACAAATATACCTAGGAGTTAAATTACTGGGTCATGTGGTAACTGCATGCTTGACATTTTGAGGAGCTGACAAACTGTTTTTACAAAGTGGCTGGTCCACTTTACATTCTCACCAGCAACGTACAAGAGTTCAGACTTTTCCGTATCATCCCTAACAGCATTCATTGTTTTTCTTTTTGATTATAGCCATCCTAGTGGGTAGTAAGTGACATACTATTGATAGCGTAGTCTAGATTTGCATTTTTCTCATGACTAAAGATGTTGAGTATCTTTTCATGTGCTTATTAGCTATTAATATTTGTATATCCCTGGAGAAATGTCTATTGATATACTTTGCTCACTTTCAAATTGGACTTTTGTTTAATGTTGGGTTGTATGTACATATATTCTAGACACAAGTCTCAGATCAGACTTATGAATTGCAAATATTTCCTCCCTTTCTGTGTGTTGCCTTTTGCTCTCTAGATAGTGTCCTTTGAAGGTCAAAAAATTGTCCTTTTAATAATGTCCAGTTGATCTGATTTTTTTTTTCTTTTGTCACTTGTGCTTTTGGTGTCTTATCTGAGAAACCATTGCCCAACCCAAGGTGATGAGAATGTATGCCTTTATTTTCTTCTATTAATTTTAGAATTTGATTCTCATGTTTGACTCTCTTTGAGTCTGTTTTTGTGTGATGTAAGATATGGGTCCGTCTTCATTCTTTGGCATGTGGTGCCCAGTCGTCCAGCACCTGTGCGGCCCTGCACCCATCTGCTCCCCACCCTCCGCCCTCCGGCCCTTTTCCACTGTAATCAGCACCCAGTTCCTGGCCCTCGGGGAAGAAGGCTCAGGGTCTGTCCCCTGGACAAACCGGTGACCAAAGTGCCTTAAAATGTTTGCTCTAGCACATGTTGAAACCTAGTCCTCAGATTTCACTGAGATGGAAATCTGCTTGAAGATAGCAAGTTGTTCAGTGAATTTTCCGAGAATGTTGAAGGATTCCGAGCTGGGGTAGCACAAATCAAAGTTCAAGGTCAGGCCAGCTGGAGAATTTAAATAATCCTCTGAATTTCTCCTTTGGTTGTTGATAAGAGTCTGGAAACATTTCCTCCTAGGTCTGTTCCCTCCACCTTGACACTGAGACATTTCAATTACATCAGAGACTCCTGGAGCCCAAATCAAAGGTGGAAAAACTTGAGTATCACAGTTTCTTCATTGCGTTAAAATGATTGCTAGACTTTGATTAAAAAGTCCCTTGAGGAACTTCTCTGTGGTCCAGTGGTTAACATTCTGCGCTTCCACTGCTGAGAGGCATGGATTTAATCTCTGGTTGGGGAACTAAGATCCTGCCTGTCTCAGCATGGCCAAGAAAAAAAAAAGTGCCTTGGATTTTAATGGGAGTCATCCAGATGAGCCAAAAATGTGTATTATTGACTTCAACATGTAGCTAATAAAAAATCATTGTTGTTCAGTCGCTTAGTTGGGTCCAACTCTTTACAACCCCATGGACGGGCTTTCTTGTCCTTCACTATTTCCTGGAGTTGGCTCAAACTCATGTCCATTGAGTTGATGATGCCATTAGTGATCTCATATATTTCTAACTATGTTTTCAAAGTCTGGTCTGTATCTTTATATTGTTGTTGCTGTTGATTTCCAGTCGCTCAGTCCTGTCCGACTCTCTGTGACCCCATGGACTGTAGCTCTCTAGGCTTCTCTGTTCATGGAGGCCTCCAGGCAAGAATACTGGAGTGGGTTGCCTTTTCCTTTTATGCATATCTGACTTTTTGTGAGCCCATGGACCATACAGTCCATGGGATTCTCCAGGCCAGAATACGGGGAGTGGGTAGCCTTTCACTTCTCCAAGGGATCTTTCCAACCCAGGGATCAAACCCAGGTCTGTCACATTGCAGGTGGATTCTTTGCCAGCTGAGCCACAAGGGAAGCCCCCTTTTATGCAAAGCTCTTATCAATTCAAAGCAGCCCCATTTCAAGAGCGTCCTAGCCCTGTGTTTCTAATGGCTACCATTTTGGACTAGAATCTCCATAAACATGGGAAACAATTTTACAAAACCAACCAAAGGGCAGGAATTATAATGTCATCAGCCATAGATAGAGCCAAGCAAAGGATGGATATTTTCATCTAGTAGAAGGGCACTCCTTTTAGGTTTGTGCTACAAGATCTCTTCACTGGCCTTAAGAAGAAGTCCTTTTGGGGAGGGTGGTGAATCAATTCTGTGAGAGAGCCCAAGTTAGAGGTAACTTTTAGGAAATTATACTGAAGTGCAAAGTGGTGCTAAAACAAGTTTCCTTTACATATTTGCAGAATTTCCAGATAACTATTCTGTTCTCTTCTGAAGAGATTTTTTAGAGCTTCTGGCAGTTTTTATTTTTTTCTTCCAGCTCTTGTTGGGATTTTTTTTTATAGACCCTAAGTTGTTCATAATAAGCCACCCACTTTCAAATAGGTTCTCTCTGGTGCATCTGTTCCTAGCTGGTAGCAGTGAACAAATTCGAGTTTAGAAACACTGTGAGAAATGTTAAACACTAGCATTTGGTGGAAGCAGGTGCCACGAGACCGACGTGAATGTCAGTAGTTGCAATTGATAGGGGGTTCTGGGGAAACATTCATTTGGCCTCTGCTTAAAATTCTGGGAAGGGTGGCATAATATCCATGTGATTTCCCTTCAAGTTTCAGCTTTGGAAATATATCCCCAAAGCTGTGTGAATCTCTGATGAGGGCCAAGACCATATTGGCTGTTTTTTTTTTTTTTTAATCTCCCCCACCCTCTTCTCTCTTTTCTCCATGTTGTCTAGCATTTCTGCATTTACGATTCCATTGTGCAGAATCTCACTTCGTCTTAGAGGTTAATTCTACTTTACCTGACTCTAATGATGATTCCAGAATTAAGAACGCAGGGAGAGAAGTGGCCACACCATTACCTAACCTATCACCTGGAGAAGAGTACCTTTCAAACTGCAGATCTACTAGAATCAAATAATGAAGTCTTTGTTTCTATCACATGCCGTTGGCCCTATAAGCTTCCTAGCATGATATGTGAGCAGGGTTGCCAGGTGAAATACAGGATGCCATGTCAAATGTGAATTTCAGACAAAAAATGAAAAAAAAAAAATATATAAATGCATCCCAAATACTGCATGAGGCATCTTATACTTTAAAGAGAAACACTGATGGCTGCTCACCTGAAACTCAAATTTAAATGGGTATTTTGAATTTTTATTTACTAAATCTGGTAGCCCTGCATACAAGGCCAGCCTATAGTCCGGCATTGGTTCCCAGGTCTTAATCTTGTACGTGCCTTCCATACTAAACAAGTGGCTACCTTTAGGCAGTGTTCTTTGCAAACATTGTGTCTTTGTTTCTACACTGAGGCAACAAACGTATTAAGCATCTACTAAGGGTACTGATGGGAGAAGGCAATGGCACCCCACTCCAGTACTCTTGCCTGGAGAATCCCAGGGACGGGGGAGCCTGGTGAGCTGCCATCTATGGGGTCGCACAGAGTCAGACACGACTGAAGTGACTTAGCAGCAGCAGCAAGGGTACTGATGATACAACATGAATAAGTCTTGGCTTCTATTTTTTTTTAAATTTTATTATTGGAGTATAATTGTTTTACAATATTGTGTTAGTTTCTGCTGTGCAACAAGATGAAGCAGCTGTAGATCCTCCCTCCCACTCCACCCCCATCCCACCCCTCTAGGTCATCACAGGGCACCGAGCTGAGCTCCCTGTGGCCTGCAGTGGCTGCTAGAGGCTCACAGTATAGTCAGAGGAAGCAGACTAGTACATAAGTCAGAGGAACACAGTGTTTTATGGGCTACAAACAATTGTCTGCAGAGACTGTTGTGAAGGCAAAGGAGGGAGCAGTTCATTCCATTTGGGGATATACGGATATAGAGGTGACCTTTGAGAGAAATCTCGAGGAACTGGGAAGCTATTCATCAGGGACCTTGGCTGGGAGGACTTTACAGAAGAAGCATCTCAAGCAAAGGCCAAACTTGGGGCATCCTAGGGTGTCTGACAAGCTGCAAACAATCCAATGAGACTGTAGGGTGGGATCTGAGAGTGAGGCTGAGTTGAAGCTACAAAGCGGGTAGAAGGCAGGGAGTATGCCACTGAGAGTCTTTCAAGTCATACTGGGGAATTTAGATGTTTTTTTGGTAATCAGTTGCAGTTTCTACAGAGTTTCAACCCCAAATTCCCTTTGTAAGCTCTTATTCACAGTTTCTCCTCAGTTGTCAAGAGACAAGCCTCCTTGGGAATTTTCCCAGCAAACCCAGCAGAGCCGTTATGCTTCCTGCAGGTGACTGCACTGTGGGCTCATCCCCATTGGCGTGCGGCAGTCACCAGGTCACACGTGCTGCCCAGGCCTGAGGGTCTTCTCAGAGGCAGGATGGGACTCTATCCAGCTCTGTCACCAGAGCCTAGCAGAAGGCTCAGCAAATGGGAGGCACTTGCGGAAGGAAAAAATTGAAGCAGCTCTTGTTTCTCTGTAATTCCACAATCTAACAGACACATACCAAGACATAGACCATTAACCAAGGCGGGGAGCTAGTGCCTCAGTGCGCGAGGGCTGCCATAGTAAAACACCACAGCCTGGGGCTTCAATGACAGAAATTTATTGTCTTGCAGTTCTTAAGGTTAGAAATCTGAGATTAACTATCAGCAGGGTTGGTCTCTCTTTGCTTGTTGTTGGCCATCTTCTCCTGAGGTCTTCACATCATTGCCTGCCTGTGTGTGTCCTAATCTCATCTTCTTATAAGGACATCAGTAACTGTGGAAAAATAAAAACTGAAAGTGTTGGTTGCTCAGTCTCCTCGAGACCCCATGGACTGTAGCCCACCAGGCTCCTCCGTCCATGGGATTCTCCAGGCAAGAATACTGGAGTGAGTAGCCATTCCCTTCTCCAGGGGATCTTCCTGACCCAGGGATTGAACCCATGTCTCCTGCATTGCCAGCAGACTTGTTAACATCTGAGCCACCAGGGAAACCCAATATTGGATTAGAAAGCATCTCAAAGACCTTAGTTACCTCTTTAAAGACCCTCTCTCCAATTATAGCTACCTCTTAAGGTACTGACGGCTGGGGCTTCACCATATGAATTTGGGGAGATGTAATTAAGCTCGTAGCAGATAATGTGGAAAAGGAAATGTAAACAAGGCACAGCCTTGTTCTCACATTACTCCCAGTCCAGTCCAGTTACAAATCCATGACTTGTTTGTTCTTATCAAAGTATAGAAAATTGGTATATTTAAATATGCTTTATATAAGATGGTCACATCTCTTTTGTTTAATTATATTGTGGGATAGGCATGTTTCACTGAGGAATAGTTCCTGTGTATAGTATAAGACAAAGAATATAGATTGCCACTAAGGGCTTCCCTGATGGCTCAGTTGAGAAAGAATCCCACTGCCATGCAGGAGACATGAGTTTGAACCCTTGGAGAAAGAAATGACAACTCACTCCAGTATTCTTGCCTGGAAAATCCCATGGACAGAGGAGCCTGGCAGGCTCCAGTCCATGGGCTTGCAAAGGGTCAGACACGACTTAGTGACTGAGCACTGTCATCTAATAAATGTAACTGAGGTACTGAATTAAGCCCCCTGCTTCCTCATTTGTAAATAAGATAATAGCATCCAATTAGATTCACTGAAATATTAACTGAGAGAAAACTTATCAGTCCTTTGTGAACTGCCATGTGTTGTAAACCACCAGGACAGGATGTCGTCTTGAAATCCTAATTGGTGCTTCTTTGTTTATTTCATCCCGTGATAATCTCTGTGCTGCTCCCAGGCCCCAGCTAGTCTAACTTCGGTTGTTGCCACAAAGAAGGAGCTTACATCAAAGAGCAGAAGGGGGCAGTGCTTTATTCTAACTCTTTGGTTTCAAATACCAGGCCTTTATAGTAATGGGAAGGATCCGTAGCAGAGACATTAAGCCAAGAACGTGCCAAGTCTGAGGACATGAAGACCCTGAAAATGGATTCCTGAAGGAGGACAGTTAAATGAGAAGTAAAAGACAAAGCTTCAATACTTTGGCCACCTGATACAAATTTCCGACTCATTGGAAAAGACTCTCATGCTGAGAAAAATTGAAAGCAGGAGAAGGGGCCGAGAGAGGATGAGATGGTTGGATGGCATCATCGACTCATGTTCAACCCCACTCTCACAGCAAGAAAATGAAGTTTAATCCAATCTAACTCAGTCATTCAATACATTTCTAGCACTTTTCTTCTAAAGCAGAAATTGTATTTCCCATCTTGAAGGTGAGGAGCCTGATGGTATTTGCATCCATCATATACTAGAATTGGTGTTCTAAGAGGTCCTCACCTCAAGGACCAAAGGAGGGGCCCATCCTGTGAGGCATATTAGCACCAAGTGAAATGAAGTGAAAGTCGCTCAGTCATGTCTGACTCTTTGCGACCACATAGACTATACAGTCCATGGAATTCTCCAGGCCAGAATACTGGAGTGGGTGGCCTTTCCCTTCTACCCAACCCAGGGATCTTCCCAACCCAGGGATCAAAACCAGGTCTCCTGCATTGTGGGCAGATTTCTTTACCAGCTGAGCCACCAGGGAAACCCAAGAATACTGGAGTGGTTAGCCTATCCCTTCTCCAGCAGATCTTCCAGAGTCAAGAATCAAACCAGGGTCTCCTGCATTGCAGGCAGATTCTTTACCAACTGAGCTAACAGAGAGGCCCCTCTTAGCACTAAGGGGACCCAAGAACTTGCACTGATGGAATGAGGGAGCAGAGAACTTGAGTGATTAGGTACAAGTTGGAAAATATAAATTCTAATGATCCCTAGTCCCATTTCCTTGGTACAGGGAAGTAAGAAGAATGCAAACCTGTAAGCAAACACTGTGACTCATCTCACACCATCACTGGGATCAGGCTGCGTGAAAACAGTGTAGCAACAAAGCATGGGCTTTGGACCCAAGGGTAACTGTACACATCTGACTCTACCACTGACCAGCTGTGTCCCTGGAGAATCTGGACCCCAAGTCTGTGTTTCTCAGGTGAGCAGTGGGCATGATCAGACTTCAGAAGTGTTGCATTGAGACTGCCTGACACAGGGAAAGGCCTGGGACAGCACATGTCAAATATAAGCGCTTCACTGATGGGCACCTCCAAACTGTGCTAAGTCCACTGCCACCAAAAGGACTTATTTGCACGGAGACTGACTTAACCACTCGACTGGGAATAGATCTGCCCTGATCCTCTTGGGGGTAACAGCCATTAAGCTCTGACAGGCCAGAGTGTGTGTGAACGAAGACAGAGATGTAACGTGTGCGGCTGAGCGCTCCCATCCCTGGAGATATCGCTAAGGTTTGCACTGCGGCTGCCAAGCACTGCCATTTATTCCTGCTGGAACCAGAGCTGGCGGAGAATCCAACCTCCTTGCAAGCACTTTAGATTCCTTGGAAGAAAGGATCACTGGAGAATATTAATATAAACTGTTGTTATAGACACCCGCCAAAGTCGCCTTTTTATTTTGTATCGCATCAGAGGTTGTAAAGTGAAGCCTTCCAGGAAATATGCAGTTGACTGGCTTTGATTCATCCCAACAATGATTAGTGAAACTGGGGTTTCAGTGTCTGTTTGGATCTGTGTTTTTATATACCTGACACGGCACACCCGAGGGAGTTAACATAGGGTCACCACTGCCTCTCAAGGGGTGATGATAAGAAAGGAGAGCTGAGTGTAGACGTAGCTTCACGTGTATGAGCTTTGATGGTGGGGATGTCTGGGGGTTTGGAGAAGGGTGGGTGCAAAGAAGTCCTCCCTCCAACCCCATCAAGGTCTGCACCGAGGGCTGCGTTCTCTCCTTCTTGCTCACCTTGCGGGCAGGACGTGCCTTTCTGCACCCTGCCGGGCTGTGTCCTCTCCCGTTGTTTCTGGGTCTCGAGATGCTCTCAGCTCCTAGCAGCTCCTTCTTCATGTTTGCTGTGTGTGTGTTTGTCTTTCTGGGATGAAGTTTGTTTTTCAAGCTCTGACAGACTGGCAAGGCAAACAAGGTTGCCATTTTTGTTTTGTTTTGTTTTTATGAGCATGGCAATTTTTAGCCCTTTGAAAACAATCCTGAGACTGGGGAGGTTATAATTTGGGACGCCATGTGTACAGGCACACGCTCAAATCTTATTGTGGCTGAGAGAACGATGTGAAGGGAGGAGGTGGAAGACAGATTAATGCGGGTGATTTATCAATTGTGAAGGGACTGAGCTCTTGACAGAATTAAAAGATGAGAGAACAGAATTTTAGGGAACATTTTGAAAAATCAACTTTGAAGAATATATGTATGCCTGAATATACATATGCATATAGAATGCATAAGTACTCATTGCATCTCACATGGATACCTACCTCCTGCTCATAGATGTCAGGTTTCTGGCAATCTGGTCCTTCTGGAATCCACAAAATTAAAGACAAGAGGGTCTCCAAGTATAACAATTAGCTACCTCAAATCAGCTACTTCAAAGTTGTGAAATAGACATGGACACCAGTGGTGGAAAGAGGGTGGGATGAATTGGGAGATTAGGTTTGACATATACATCTTGGATGGCTCAGCGGGTAAAGAATCAGCCTGCCAATGCAGGAGGCATGGGTTCGATCCCTGGGTTGGGAAGATCACTTGGAGGAGGAAAATGGCAACCTACTCCAGGATGCTTGCCTGGAAAATCCCACAGACAAAGGAGCCTGGCAGGCTATAGTCCAAAGGGTTGCAGAGTCAGGCATGACTGAGTGACTAAGCATATTATGCAGTTTTATCTAAAAAACAGATAACTAATAAGAACCTACTCTGTAGCACAGGGAACTCTCCTCAGCGCTCTGTGGTGACAAAAAAATGATACACGTATACCTATAACTGATTCACTTACAGCACAAACTAACACAACATCATAAAGCAAGTAGACCCCAATACAAAAAGACACATGGGGGACACCAAGATCTCGTTTTTATGAATACGAGAAACAGAGAGTCCATAACTTACTTCAAGTGAGAGATATGTGACAAGACAGAACCCAGAGGAAATTCTAGTCTGTGTCCAGAGCCTGGGTGAATCTAGAAGCCCCGTCCTGGGAGTGGTCCTGAGAGGGGCACAGTCTCTGAAAACTCATCAGATGCAGGTGCAGACACCAGCTTTTACATCTGGGTATTAGCAACTGAGGCTTCTGAAAAGAAGGTTATTAAGAAGAGCATCTTGTATTTGGACACAGGCAGTTTTTTGTTTTTACTTTTTTAATTGGAGGATAATTGCTTTACAATGTTGTATTGATTTCTGCCATACAAAAAAAAAAAAGTGAATCAGTCATAATTTTATATATATATAATATATATATATACTGTTCCTAGTTGCTCAGTCATGTCTGACTCTTTGTGACCCTATGAATCATAGCCTTCCAGGCTTCTCTGTCCGTGGAGATTCTCCAGGCAAGCATACTAGAGTGGGTTGCCATGCCCTTCTCCAGGAGATCTTCCTGACCCAGGACTTGAACTGGAGTCTCCTGCATTGCAGATTTCTTTTTTTTTAAATTTTTTAATTTAAAGTTATTTATTTTAATTGGAGGCTAATTACTTTACAGTATTGTATTGGTTCTGCCACACATCAACATGAATCCGCCATGGGTATACATGTGTTCCCCATCCTGAACCCCCCTCCCACCTTTCTCCCCATACCATCCCTCCGGGTCATCCCAGTGCACCAGTCCCAAGCATCCTGTGTCGAGTCTGGACTGGTGATTCGTTTCTTATATGATATTATACATGTTTCAGCACCATTCCCCCAAATCATCCCACCCTCACCCTCTCCCACAGAGTCCAAAAGACTGTTCTATACATCTGTGTCTCTTTTGCTGTCTCGCATACAGGGTTATCATTACCATCTTTCTAAATCCCACAAATATGCATCAGTACACTGTATTGGTGTTTTTCTTTCTGGCTCACTTCACTCTGTGTAATAGGCTCCACTTTCATCCACCTCATTAGAACATTAGAACAGGAGATTTCTTTACTAGCTGAGCTACCAGCAAAGCCCCAGCTACATGCATGTGTGTGTATATATATGGATATATCCCCTCCCTCTTGATCCTCTCCCCCATCCCCCTCCCCTAGGCCGTCGCAGAGCCTCAGGCTGGGCTCCCTGTGCTATACAGCAGCTTCCCACGGCTGCTTCCTGTTTCCCACGTGGTAGTGTCTATATGTCAGTGCTACTTTTTCAACTTGCCCTCCCCGTCCCCTTCTGTGTCCACATGTCTGTTGTCTACCTCCGCATCTCCATTCCTTCCCTTCAGATAAGTTCATCTGTACTCCTTCTTTAAGGATGATTGTGGCATCAACGTGTCATTTAGAAAGAAAATTAACAATTTGTCTTAGCTTCAGTTCATGTTTTTAAAATAAAGGTACTGTCAGTTTGCTACATATTTTTCCTTTTGGACATGATTATACGTGACAGCTCTTTAAGGGTGTGAGTCATGTACATTTGCAGTCATGTTGGTTCAAGTCTTTTTATAAGTCTTATCTTTGCCATCATCCTGATCTTTCAGTAACTAGTCAAGTTACATTTTAAAGGTGGACATCCCTGAATTCTCACAGTCACAGATCTTGGCTGGAAACTGATCAAAGGACATGTCTTAAATTTTAGCAAACAGAGGAGAGTAGCTGTGACAGTATTTAAGAGCTAAGCGTGAGGAGATGATGTAAAGTACTGATCTTCGAAAGGAGCACGGTAAACAAATTGAAACCCCATCTTCCCTCTGGTCGCAGCTCACAGCTTCTGAATCCTTAAATGACTTAAAGACATCTGTGAGCTTGAACACTGAGTCCCTGATTACCTAAGGATGCGGATTTGGTCTGAAATGGTGTTAAATGGCAAATCTGTGATAAATGTAAATATCAAATGTGTCATTTTGATGTATATGACCGATAATTAGATTTTAAATTACTTATCTATAAAAAACCGAATCTATAGTGCAAGAAGTTTAGTTCAATTATCTCAAGTGATGCTGTGACAGTCTCCAAACCATCACAGAAAAAAAAAAATAGTTCTTATAATTCTACCATTGTTTATAAGAATGTACAGCACTTCTGGTAGGGATTGGTGTTATAAAACCAAACAAACACACTATAAGACTAACATGAATAAACAGAGTTGAAAGCTGAAGCTCCAATATTTTGGCCAACTGATGTGAAGAGTTGACTCATTGGAAAAGACCCCGATGCTGGGAAAGATTGAAGGCAGGAAGAGAAGGGGACGACAGAGGATGAGACGGTTGGGTGGCATCACTGACTTAATAGACATGAATCTGAACAAACTCTGGGAGATAGTGGGGGACAGAGGAGCCTGGAGTGCTGCAGTCCAGGGGGTCGCAAAGAGTCAGACATGATTTAGTGACTAAAGAACAGCAAAGCTCTTAGAAGGCACAGGCTGTGTACGTACACCTCTTATCCAGCACCATGGGCTTTACTCTGGAACATCTAATTACATGAAGTCTTTTGAATAAGTACTTAATTAGCTACTGAAGTTAGCTCTGGAGAAGGATCCCCTCCTCTTTTTTTTTTTTTTTAACCTTATTCTGTTTAAGCTTTCTTTGGTGCCAATGAACAAACAATAGTTAAGCAACATTGGTCAATTAATCAGGACCAACTCTTCAATTACTTGGGGGGTGACTATTGCTGACACTGATATGAGAATGATATTAACTGCAGTGAGGGTATATGTTATGCCCCTTCTCTATCCTAGGCTGTGTAGTTTAAGTTAGAAGGTACAGATAGCTGGTGTTCTATAGAACATACTTATTTTCCAATATGAATGTCATATCCATGATAAGAAAGAAAAAATTGGACTGTCAAGCGTATTTTGGAATGTGATCATGGGAGGGAAGCAGAGCATAATATGGAGGTGTTAAATGGCAGATCTGTGATAAATATAAATATCAAATGTGTTATTTTGATGTATATGAGCGATAATTGGATTTTAAATTACCCATCTATAAAGAACAGAATCTATAGTGCAAGAAGTTTAGTTATGAAAATAATTATAAGGAAACGCTCTGTCGGCCTTACATACAATTTAAAAATACATGCACATATATATCGGGAAGATTCAAAGTTTCCATTTTCCACCCCCAGATTTCTCAATAAAGTTATTGCAACAAGTTTGTAAGGCATGAAATGAAATCTGTCTTAACCTCTATCTGTTGGTGAAGAGTGAGGATCAGACCAGAATTTCTAATCAATGTTGCAGTCTATAAATTCTTGTTACTGGTGCTTTGTTCAACAGTAGCTTCACGGGCCTATGGGGACTCCGAGGAAAGTCACAACCTTGTCACAAAAAGAAAAGATCATATATACAAGCATGCATTTATTCATCCTTTTTTTTCTTTATTCAGGACCCATTTGTTGACCATTAGGTACATGCACCCTGTAACATTTTCAAGGATGTATTTATTCCTCATGACAACTCTGTGGGGAGAAATATCAGTGTTTCAGGTTGAAGGAAATTGACTTACATAATTTGAGAACCTTGGTTAAAGTCATATAACTTTGAAACGGTAAACCTGAGATTATCTTCTATGAACAAAGCTTCTTGTAGGCACTTTGAAACAGAAAATTCTGCCACCAAAGATTCTGGTCATCTCCAGAAGAGAAACCTACTTTAAAGATGTGACTTTAATGTTTTGGATGAGTTTATGCTTGTTTATTCAAGGGGCTTCCATGCTGACTCAGATGGTAAAGAATCTGTCTGCAATGTACGAGACCTGGGTTCAATCCCTGGGTGGGGAAGATCTCCTGGAGAAGGACATGGCAACCCACTCCAGTATTCTTGCCTGGGAAATCCCATGGACAGAGGAGCCTGGCGGGCTACAGTCCGTAGGGTCACAAAGAGTCGGCCACAACTGAGGGAGCTTAGCATGAAAGCATGCGTGCTTGGTTATGGAGCTTCTCTGGTGGTTCGGTGGTAAAGAACTCACCTGCCAATGCAGGAGACACAGGTTTTATCCCTGGGTCAGGAGGCTTTCCTGGAGAAGGAACTGGCAACCCATTTCAGTATGCTTGCCTAGGAAATTCTGTGGACAGAGAAGCTTGGTGGGCTACAGTCCATAGCGTTGCAAAGAGTCAGACGTGACTTAGTGACCAAACAACAACATACTTCTTTTTAAATTTTGGAAGGATAAATGACTGCTGGTAAACTTGAGTGTTATGATTAAGAAAATTAAGAGAAAGTGGAGATATGGGATTATTTATATCAAGGCACTAGATAAAGACTTTAGAAAGCTTAAATTACAGAAATCTTTAACAACAAGAGGTTTTAAAGGTAGAACCTAAGACTTCTCTTTCTGATCTATTATGCATTTATCTCCTCCTAAACTTTATTAGGGTTCTTCCTCAGTGGCTCAGCGGTCAAGAATCTCCCTGCAATGCAGAAGATGCAGGAGACTTCAGTTCGATCCCTGGATTGGGAAGATTCCCTGGAGAAGGACATGCAACCCACTCCAGTATTCTTGTCTGGAGGATCCCATGGACAGAGGAGCCTGATGGGCTACAGTCCAAAGACTAGCAAAGAGTCAGATACAACCAAATTGACTGTGAATGCACACAGGCAAACTTTATTAAATTCTGTTATATACATTACTAGTAGCTTAAAACTGAGTTTTGGTAAGCATAATCTCTGCGTTTATGTGAATTCAGTCAAGATATCTTAAACGCTAATGGTGCTCTTATTTGTGTTTTGTTCAATGCAAGCATTGAAGCCTTTATAATGGATAGTGTTTACTTCTGGTGAGAACAAATGAAAACACAGTAAAATACCTCCAAATGTTTTTGCGGGAAAGCTATACTCAACTATCACTTGGACAATGGGTGATGAGGATTTTACATAGATTCATTCTTATCAAACGTGTATGTGCAGATCCCAAATTGGAAATAAAGAAGAAGGAAAAAAAAAAAAAAACCACAAGTGCAATGCCAACAAAAGTTTATCCAATTTTGCACTCATGACATCTAAGATGAGAAAAATGAAAACAGAAAGCTTTTAAATACAGTTTTCTAAAAATACCTAAGAATATGAGATTTATGCCTATATCAAACCTAAACCATAGGAAAAGACATGAAGGAAAATATTGGCACGTTCCTGGAATATGTGGCAACGTGACATCAACTGGGAATCGATTATGTGGAGGAGAGTGACAGAAAGTATGAAACCCCATTCTGTCAATATTTCTATGAGTTTTTTTTTTAACAGATTTTATACACTTCCCTGATTCTAGCAACACATTTTAGCTTGTCATTCTAATACAGTTGGTGAAATTGAACAATAACATTGAGTGCAAATGTTGAAAGAGATAATCAAGTTGATAATGTGATATAAAAATGGAGGTGAAAAACGTCATTTCAAAGGAAGAGATTGTCATAATCTTATGGCCAATATGCTGCAGCATGAGAAACACTATGGAGATAGAAGTGTACGACACAGGACTTAGCATTCTGGATAGTAAGGTGAAAGGCAATTTATATTGTTTACATGTGGCAAGATATTATTGTAAAGTTAAACCAAATTATCACTTATTATACATAATGCAATAATATAAGGATCTCCATCTTGACCTCTCCTCTAAGGAAAGATAACCAGCTATTTGAAATACCAGAACAATATCATCATGGGTTCCCATCAGAATGCAGTCAGTTGAGAAGAAAAGAAGCGTTTAAAGAGAATGAGAATTGAATGCTGACCACTCACTCCTGAGTTCTGCAGTGCACTGTTACCTTGTTGAGGCAGAGATAACGGTTAACTTATCTGCATATACTCAGTACTCCATGTAGCATCCAGGCTAAAAGAGGTCTCTAAAGATGTGGGATGAGTGAATGAAAGAACGAATGAAGCATCAAAGCGTGCTTTTGCAAAACTGCGAATACGGTAGATGATCTTAGGAACTGTCTGGAAGATGCAAATCTTGTAACTTGGATTATTTCAAGTAGAAAGCACTCCCACGGTGCCAACGTGTTTTGTGATTGTCGCTGTCATATTTGTGACCTCCTCTGATTTTCAGAGACTCCTGGTCTGTGTTTGTCTCCTTACACTTTGTGTACTATGCTTTTTGCTTCCTCTGACTTCACTTAACTAACTTCTCTCTGAGTCTGGCCATGAGGTACTCTCATGTGGAATGAGAATGTAGCTTAGCATGAATCCCTACTTATATGAAACCATACTGATCTGTTGAATATTCCTCCTTGGAACCCCAAAGACACCCAGTGTTTTCACCTGTAATTGGCTGCTCTGCTTCACTTACACTTAAACATTTACTACTTCATTCATCATCTGGGCTGTTTACTCTGTCATGATAAATGGTGTCTGTGGTAGCTTGTTTTAGCCATTAGGTTCATAGCAAAGAATTCAGAAGTTCTTATAAGCCAGTGACCCTCAAAGGTGAATCTGAAAGTTATAAAGGCCTTAAAGGGAGGCTCAAGAGGAGGTTTCTTGTAGTCTCACGACCCTGCCCTTGACTGTCCTGCTACTCACACACTCCCATGGTGTGATGTGCTACCAGACAGTGTCCACTGAATGCTATCCCGCTGACCTCACAGCACCAGGACCAGTCCAGGGAACACAGTCCTAAAGGAAGGAGCCTTGGGAAGGAAGCCAGACTGTGTCTCAGCTGTGCCACTGACCAGCGTGATCAGCTAGGGCAAACCATTCCCCACTTTGGAAAGTCACATGAAGCCTGGAATTGGATGGAATAATTTCAGGCGTATTCTAATCCACCCCAAATGGATTGTTTGCCGGGTTTCACTGTGGGGCTAAAATGCTGCTAGTCCAGCAAAAGTGCGATCCAAACTGAGATCACTGAGGGAACAGAGAGTCCCAGGACGATCTCTGATACAACAATGGGCAGATTATATTGAATCTGGACAAATGTCAGAAGCATTAGAGGCTCTGTGCCAACCCCCCAACCTCCTGGCCCTTCTATTAGTTGTAATGCCCAGGAGCCCTTCCTGGAAGCGGTGTGCTTCCCACGAGCACGTGTTTGCGATGATCTGGAATGGAAACCATTGCACTGGGAGGCAGCAAGCAGGATCCAGATGCCACCTGCCTTCCATTCAGCGTGATCATGGGGCATCTGTGCCTCCGTAGTCTCCACTTACTTTGTGAAGACACAGCTTCTAACTTTCATCATCTGTTTGCTGATAGAGAAGCTATGGGTTGGCCTGGAGAACGCATCCATCATTTCTGGGGAATTTAAGCTGATGAGACTCCAGTTTGTCTGACGTAATGGTGGGAGAACAGAGCTCTGAGCCGGCACTCTCGCTGGCCTGCAGGAAAGGCTAACAGGAGGTCACAGGGCTTGAGTTCCAGAGCCTGTGAGGGACAGGACTCCAGGAATGAAGTCCACACTGGAGTTGCCCGGCCCCCTGTGAACCTCGCTCCATGACAGGTCCATCAGGTGTCCTGGGATGGCCTTTCTCTCTTTTCTCTAAAGAACCAGGGTAGAGGGCTCCTAAGACCATCCATTACTCCCAGAGGTCCTTGGAGCCTTCTGTGATGATAGCCAGAATGACTTGCCATTCACAAAGTCTTCCTTAAAATCTTATTCCATTATCTTTTTCACTTTAAATTTTCAGCTGAAAGGGAATGAGCATCGCTGAGGTGGTGATTTCATTCATTCTCATCAGGGAGGTCCAACAGGCTCTGCTGGTTCCACTTGGAGGCATGGGGAGTCTGCCCTGGTCGGTGGAGAAGGTTCTGCTGGGAGCTGACACACTCCTTTAACTTTTACAAATTGTTCTCCTTATTGGCCCATCAGAAATGATGCTTATTGAATTTTCTCCGGGCAGTCTCTCTACCTGTGACATCTTTCCTGATGGAACAGGAGATTTACTCCAGATCACTGATTCTGCCACTGGAGACAGGCATGGTTGCCAGTCCAAATGACGCAGTGGGACCCCCAGCCTTCCCTCCACACTCCCACTCTGCATTGAGCCAGCATCTCCCAGGGCCCAGCACCTTACCCCATGGACTGAGGTACACCAGGCTTCCCTGGCCTTCACTATCTCCTGGAGTTTGCCCAAACTCATGTCCATTGAGTCAGTGATGTCATCAAACCATCTCATCCTCTGTCTCCCCCTTCTCCTTCTGCCCCCAATCTTTCCCAGCATCAGGGTCTTTCTCCATGAGTTGGCTCTTCACATCAAGTGGCCAAAATACTGGAGCTCCCAGTAGGTATAATGTTATGATATATATATATATATCATATACATATANACTGAGCGACTTCACTTTCACTTCTAATGAAAAAGTACACAGGAAGACAATGTGTCTGCCACATCTTTCGCAAGGACAGCTTGGTGTAACGTCCAGATGATGGTCTGATGCCCGCCTCAGAGAGACCCCAGGGGCAGGATAGGTGGACATGTTTCCTTGTAGAGCTGACAGGGAAGGAAGGGCTGTCTTGTTGGTTTACCGTGAGCTGACATCCGCCCCTGTGAGTGTGACTTGCAGTTCCCCTTGAAAGAAAGGCCCCGGCCCGTCAAGAGACCCACCACGTGCAGGCAAGGTGTGTGCTGTCTGTGTGTGCCTGTCACAGTTGTGTCCTTCACGTGTGTGTGTGCACCTTGGGCGTCCCCCTCCAGAGGAGAAGGGACTCGATGTGCACGAGGGAAACTGAGGCTCGGAGAGGCCCAGCACCTTCCCGGGTCCACAACTGGGACAGGCCGGGCCACCCCTCTCCGGTCTGCTTCCTTCATGGTGCGCTTCTCACATGTCATCACACATAGCTCCAGGTGAGGGAGTTCGCACTAACCTGGGCCGTTCTGTCTCTGCAGAAGGATATTTTGCACGACTGTTCTGTCTATACTCCTTCCCGACAGGCTTGGGCTCTGGCTGGTGGCCAATGCCGTGGACGGTCCTGCCAGGCCATGTCCACAGCTGCTCCCAGGGTGGGACCTGGCTGAGGAACCAGGCACCGTCTCCGAGCCCAGCCATCTGGTCGCTCGTACCTGGAGGGAGAGACCCAGGCTGCAGGCCTGAGGGCCTGTCCCCCGAGCCCCTCAGAAGACACAGCCGGGACCACCCTCCCTGCCTGGAGCCCAAGCCAGCCAGGGCCACGGTCAGCCTGACGCCCGCCCTCTGCCTCCGTCCGGAATCTGCCCCTCAAGTCCCTGCAGCTGGAGCCCCAGCGGGGCGTCATCCTTAGGGCAAACTCTGAAAACGCTCAAGCCGAATAAAACTGTCATCGTTCACGGTTCCTTCTCTCCTTTCTCTGCCATCTGGAGCCTCAACCTGTCCGGCTTGTGAGCCCAGATCTGCGTCCTGTCGGCTCCTGTCAGTCGTCTGCTGAGCCTTCTCATGGGTGGTTCTCCCCCAAGAAGGGATTTGCTGGCTATTTCGGTCCCCTCCCCTGCACGCCGGCGCCCTGAGAAGCTCCTCGCCGCAGCCTGGCTCCCCGGGCACCTCTGCACCTCCCCGCTTCTCCATCTGCTCAGAGGATATTCCTGCCTCTCTGCACTGAGGCAGGGCCAGGCGGGGCCTGCGGGTGCCAGCGGCTGCCTTCTCTAGGCATCACCACAGACACCCTGCCCATCCCAGGGGCCAGGAGGCCATCTGAACTGGGGCTTTCCTACATTTAAACTGGAGGAACAACTGAAAATAGATTAGGATCCAACCTTAACATATGTTTTTAAAATAACAAAAGGAAAACAAGTGGACAAAGACAAAAAACACACAGCAAAATGCTCCCGATCCTAAAGGGTTAAAGCTTTGAGCTACAGAGATGCTGCCAGGGTGCACAAATCACTGTGTCCTCGTGCAGAGAGAGACAGGTGTATGGGTCAAATCGTGTTCCCCTGAAAGAGTCACTGAAGTCCTAACCGCTAGGACCTCAAAATGAGATCTTGGAAACAGGGTTGTTGATATAGATTTAATTGGTTGAGTTAAAATAAGGCCATCAAGTAAATGGGCCCTTAATCCAATATGATGTGTCCTTATAAGAGGAGGTGAGTTTTGGACTCAGGCACAGAGAGGAGACCATGTGAAGACATGGGGAACAAACTGGAAAATTGAGATGGACGTGTATACACTTCTATATATAAAATGAATAACCAACAAGGACCTACTGCATAACACAGGGAACTCTACTCAATACTCAGAAAATAATCAACTACAAGAAAATAATTTATAAGAGAGTGCATCTATGTACATATGTAACTGATTCACTTTGCTCTATTGCAGAAGCTAATACAATATTGTCAACCACCTATTCCCCCATAAAAATCAAAAACAAGAAAAAAGAAAGGGCACAGGCAGAAGGTGGATCTGTACCGACAGAGGGTGAGATGCACATGAGGCATCACAGCTCAGGGAAGCCTAGAGCTGCCCCAGCTGGTAGAGACAAGGGCAGTCCTTGGCAGGCCTCTGTGAGAGACCTCGGATATGCAGATGACACCACCCTTATGGCAGAAAGTGAAGAAGAAATAAAGAGCCTTTTGATGAAAGTGAAAGAGGAGCATGAAAAAGTTGGCTTAAAGCTCAACATTCAGAAAACAAAGATCATGGCATCCGGTCCCATCACTTCAAGGCAAATAGATGGAGAAACTGTGGAAACAGTGGCAGATTCTATTTTTTGGGCTCCTAAATCACTGCAGATGGTGACGGCAGCCAAGAAATAATAAGACACTTACTCCTTGGAAGAAAAGTTATGACTAACCTAGACAGCATATTAAAAAGCAGAGACATTACTTTGTCTATAAAGGTCCATCTAGTCAAGGCTATGGTTTTTCCTGTGCTCATGTATGGATGTGAGAGTTGGACTGTAATGAAAGCTGTGTGCCAAAGAGTCAATGCTTTTGAACTGTGGTGTTGGAGAAGACTCTTGAGATTCCCTTGGACTGCAAGGAAATCCAACCAGTCCACCCTAAAGAAAATCAACACCAAATATTCATTGGAAGGACTGATGCTGAAACTGAAGCTCCAATATTTTGGCCACCTGATGTGAAGAGCTGGCTCATTGGGAAAGACCCTGATGCTGGGAAAGATTGAGGGCAGGAGAAGGGGGCAACAGAGGATGAGATGGTTGGATGGCATCACCCACTCAATGGACATGAATTTGCACAACTTCCTGGAGACAATGAAAAACAGGGAAGCCTGGCATGCAGGCGTCCATAGAGTCACAAAGAGTCAGACATGACTTAGTAACTGAACAACAGCAACAGGCAGACATACCAGCGAGCTTGTTCTCTATGTGCAAACACACCAAAGACCCTGTGAGCAGAGTGAAATAACAGCATCTACTTACTCAGAAGAGATCTCTCCAGAAACAAAGCAGATTGGCCCCCTGAGCTTGGACTTTCAGCCTCCGGAACTACAAGAAATACATTTCTGTTGTTTAGGCTGCCCCATCTATGGCATTTTGTTATGCCAGGCAGAGCTGACTAAGACAGTCATCATTCTCTTGAAACCAGATGTCTCCATGTGCACGTCTACACATTGCTCCTGAGAGCTCCTGCACCACTCACTCTGAGCAGAACAGAAGCTTTATCAGGGGTCATGTTCACAGAAGCTCCTGAGTACCTGCTCTCTGCCAGCCACTGGGTCAGGTGCCAAGGACCCTGAGATGAGCCCACAAACAAGAGTCCCTGCCTCATACTGGGAGTTAGACAATGATCTACATTGAATGCCAGGTGTCCTTCACCATTTGTTAAGGACCCTGAGATGAGCCCACAGACCAGAGTCCCTGCCTCGTACTAGGAGCTAGACAATGATCTATGCTGAATGCCAGGTGCCCTCCAACATGTGTGCTGGGAAAGGACAGGACCTCCTTACTCAGTCTGCCTTACTGATGGAGAAATAGCCAAGAATACTCAGTCTTTTAAAAATGGCTTAGGGGTATACGAGAGTTTCAACTGACAGAAAGTTCAAGAACAGAGTCCCCAAGATCACCCTGTCTTCTGACACCAGTTGCAAGGTTGGGGAGAATCCCCAAAACTACCTTCAGTTTCAATGATTCCCTAGAAGGAATCAGAACTCACTAATAGATGTTATCCTTGTATAGTTTATGGAAGGGAAGGAATGCAGAATATAATCTGTGAAGGGAAAAGATGCACAGGGCAGAGTCTGAGAGGGTTTCAAGGTAAAGCTTCCATTTCCCTCTCCCCATGGACACAGAATGTGTTAACCCCTGATATGGATGCATGACAAGACACAGGGAGTGTTGTCAACAAGGTAAGCTACCAAAGCCCCAGGTTCAGAGCCGTCACTGGTGCTTAAGTAACCATTAACTGATTGATTGCCCATAGATTTAATCTCAGCTTCCAGATCCAGGGTTACTCTGTGGTCCAAAACTCCACCTACATCTCATGGATTTCTTCATGTGTGGCTAGTTTCCATCTAAGGTGTAGCTGGCCCACCCTCAGGCCAGACTCTTCCCTAATCGGTGATATTCCTATTAAACACGACAGATTACCTTCTAGAAGCCAAAGGCAAAGGCCACGCCTATCTTTGTGTGTGTGTTAGCTGTTCAGTTGTGTCTGACTTTTTGCAACCCAATGGACTGTAGCCTGCCAGGCTCCTCTTTCATGTCCTCCAGGCAAGAATAATGGAGTGGGTTGGTGTTTTCTTCTCCAAGTGATCTTCCCAACCCAGGGATCAAACCCGGGTCTCCTGCACCTATCTTTGGGCAAGACCAAATTCTTTACTCCAGGAGAACATTGTAAGAGCCCATAGTTATAGTGTTCAGGAAAAATTTGACACAGCCTGAAGAATACAACATGGTGGAAATAATAGTATATTCAGTGCCAGACAGACCAAGATTTGAGGTGGAGGTCAGCCTCTTGCCAACTGCAAATTCTAGACTGGCCGCTTCATTTCTCTGAACCTCAGTTTCTCATCTACAAACTGGAGAAAATGTTTCTATATCAAATTGTGGGATTTGCTTGGAAGCTGATTTTTAAGCATCTACCATAGTCCCTGGCACCAAACAGGTGGCTAAATAAACAACCTTTCCCTCCCATTTCTCTCTCTCTCTCTGCACCTTACTCCTCCCTGACAAGAAGGGGTTGCTGAGTAGGCAGACACCTCTTCTCGATCTAACAGCTGCTCCTGCCTCCAGTAGGATGGTTCTAACAGGAGAGAGCTTTTTTTTTAAAAAAAAAAAAAAAAAAACACACACTTTAAAAAAATCCACTCTCCCGTGCTATGTTAGTGATTTCAACAGCTGTGAGTCAAAAGAAACGATCACAGGGTGTGATTTCCATGGCAACTGCCATGGTTACAGAGGAGAAAGGAAAGCAATGGGGGAGACTGTCTTGCTGTCCACTTGCCTCCCGTGATGTCCGCCCAGAGTCCCTCCACACTCCCTTGAGGAGGATGACCTGCTTGCCACTTGTACTGAAATCATCTTTGAGTGACGTTGCTGGGCCACTTGGAGGAAGACTTGGAAGGCTCTGGTTTTTCCTGCCTGTTCTCTCAATTTAGAAAACCAACAATGAGATGAATCACTTCAAGTGGTGATGGTTTTATCACAGGATCTGGATGACCAGCTACCAAGAATGTGGAAGGGCATGGGGAGTGGGCCCGTGGGAGAGGCTTGGGGTGGAGAGCTCGAGGGGGTGTTCTTGTTGAGTGGGAGGTGTGACTCAAGTACGTTTTAAGGCTCATCCCACCCCAGTTAAGAATTATCATTTTCAGGCCAGCACCTACGCCAGTAGTAGGATAAATGCAATAGACTAGATGAAGAAGCAACCGCTACTTCCCAGAGGTTAGGTACTCATGAAGAGGACACAAAATGTGACTCTTTACCTGTCTGAGATATTTAGTGTAAAAAAAAAATGGATGTAGAAATGTTTTAAGCCTAGAAAGGATGTCAGGACATTATGCATCTCGGAAGAACATGGGAACCTATCAACCATCATGAAAGCATCTACTGTGCTTGAAAAGGCTCAGCATCAGCTTCATGAGGATTCAGAAAATTGATGTTTCCCCGAAGACTTCCATGAACTGGCCTCTGCTTACTCTTCTTTCTTTATTCATGTGCTTGTTTTTGGCTGTGCTGGGCCTTCAGTGCTACCCACATGGACTTTCTCTAGCTGCATAGAGCATCTTCTTTACTGTGATGCATGGGCTTCTCATTGTGGTGGCTTCTCTTGTGGTTCACAGGCTCTAAGGCACAGGTTCAGGAGTTGCGGCCCACAGGTTTAGTTGCCTCCATGGCATGTGGAATCTTCCAGAATCAGGGATCAGATCCATGTTCCTGGCATTGGCAGGTGAATTCTTAACCACGGGGCCACCTGCTCATGCTTTTTTAGGGCTGCATGCTTTCTCACCTCTTTGCTTCTACATGTAACTTTTTTCCTTTTTTTTTTTTTTTTTTAATCTGAAATGAAATGGCAACAAGCAATACCACCACCTTCTCTCAAATGGCACATCTTCTGAAGTGCTGGCTTAAGCATCTCTTATTTGCAAAACATTCCTCATTCCTGTAGGTAGCCTTGGACCCCTGTCCCTACAACAGATGTTCTCAACCTATTCTATTCAACCTCTGCATAACCGACTGCCACTGCTGGCATCTCCCGTGTCACCTCCACCCTGAGGTTCCATGGTTTTCCCAGGAGGCACTCCTGTCACACTTGATCTGACTACTTAACACGATCTCTCATGTGGATTCATGTGTGTCTTAGTCACTCTTGCAACACAAAGAGTTGTGTCCGACTCTTTGCAGCCCTATGGCTTCTCTGTCCATGGGATTCTCCAGGTGAGAATACTGGAGTGCGTTCCCATGCCCTCCTCCAGGGGATCTTCCCAACCCAGGGACTGAAAATGGGTCTTCTACATTATAGGCAGATTCTTTACCATCTGAGCCACCAGGGAAGCCCAGATTGGTTTATACAGAGGCCCTAACTCCATTGCCAGCCTATTATTTTTGAGAATGAATATAGATGCTTGGCTTACTATTGTATGTCCTTAATGTCTGGCACCTGATAAGAAAATAATTATTTGTTCAAAGATATAGCAATTTTGCAAGAATACATGTGGAATAAATATAATTGAATGAGTAATACAATTTTATCAAAGGATAGACATTTTGCAGTTGTTTATATAGAGGATATTTTATATTCATTGTACTTGCATAAGACAAATTTCCTATGGATGCCTTAACAGAAAACTTCAGGCTGAGTGGCTTCAAACATCAGAGATTCCGTCTCTCACAGTCCTGGAGGCCAGAGGTCTGAAAGTAATCCCAGCTACTTGGCAGGCTGAGGCTGGAGGGTCACTTGAGCCCTGGAGTCCTGGGCTCTAGTGTGCTATGCCAGTCTGGTGTCCACACTAATTTCAGCATCAGTATGGTGACCTGCTGGGAACCGGGGGCCACCAGGTTGCCTAAGGAAGGGTGAACCTGCCCACATTGGAAACTGAGCAGGTCAAAACTCCCGTGCTGATCAGTAGTGGGACCGTGCCTGTGAATAGCCACTGCACTCCAGCCTGGACAACATATAAAGTGTTTGTAGGAGCATGCTGTCTCATTTCAGTTCAGTTCAGTCGCTCAGTCGTGTCCACTCTTTGCGACCCCATGGACTGCAGCATGCCAGGTCTCCCTTGCCATTACCAACTCCCGGAGTTTACTCAAACTCATGCCCATTGAGTCAGTGATGCCATCCAACCACCTCATTCTCTGTTGTCCCCTTCTCTGTCTTCTTCTGACGGGCTGGGACACTAATCCCATCAAGGGGGCCCTTCCGTTATGATCTCTAATCCTAACTACCTCCCAGAGGTCCCACCTCCACATCCATCACAATGGAGGTTTGGGCTTCAACACAGGGACTCGGTGGGGAAGAGGGGGCGGGATATAAAATTCCATGTGCAGCAACGGTTTAATCTGAGGTGACCTGGAAAGCTTTGTGCAGAAATAGGACTGGGAGTGAGAGGGCGGTGGAGAAGGGCACTGAGGTCAGGGCCAATCTGCTAAAGCCTGTGTGGGTGTCAGTTTATCCTTCCCACCTCGGCATAGTTAGCTAGACGGTGTGCGGAAACTTGATCTGGAGTCACAGACAAGGCCAGTGGGATGCTCTCCAGGACTGAACACCCCTAGGCTGGCACTCTCACACCTGAGCCCAGGTCAGCCCTGTCTGGAGACAAATGTTCTGGCCTGGGCCCAGCCCCACAGTATCTAGCTTGTTAGGTCTAGACAAGGGCCTGGAGCCTGTGCTTTTTTTTTTTAATTTTATTTTTTAAATTAAAGTATAGTTGATTTACAATGTTTCTGTTGTACAGCAAAATGATTTAGCTATACACACACACACACATATATATATATATATATATATATTCATATTCTTTTTCATTATAGGTTATGCCAAGATATTGAATATAGTTCCCTGTGCTCGCCTTGAGTCTGCACTTCTGACAGGTTCTGGGTGATGCTGGTGTGGCTGGTCTAGGTCCATGTGGTAAGACCCACTGTGCTGAGTAAGACCCTCAAGACCCTGCAGTTCTGCATGGTTGATATTTCCCCGGGAGGCACCAAAGCCTGAATGTCCTGAGCAGACGATACCAGAATGGATGGGCAGCCTTGCAACTCCATGTCACACCCAATTTCTCAAGCCCTGGGAAAGCAGGTCGAAGTATATCTGGCATTTTGAAGTCCTTTAGCTGAAAGATGCACGTGCCTTTTGATCATTCCTAACATGTTGGTAAATAGTTTGCTGATGAGAAGCTCCCAACATACAGAAGTGCAGTGGAAAAGTCCTGGCCTTTTTACTATTGAGAAGTAAGAAGGGAATCATGGCCATGGCCATTTCTTATTGATACAGATAATATTTATTGATCAATGAAATACATCAATATATAGAGATGTATATTGCATATAGGGCTTCTCTGGTGGCTCAGCTGGTAAAGAATCTGCCTGCAACGCGGGAGACCAGGGTTTGATCCCTGGGTTGGGAAGATCCCCCGGAGAAGGGAACAGTTACCCACTCCAGTATTCTGGCCTGGAGAATTCCATGGACTGTATAGTCCTTGGGGTAGCAAAGAGTTGGACACAGCTGAGAGACTTTCGCTTTCACTTCACTTTCATAGGACCATAAGAAACAGCAAAGCCACCATGAGGGCAGGTGGCAGAACAGGTGCAATGATCCCAGAGTTAAAGCTGGAGCTCAGCAAGATGCCTCAGATGGCAGGGAGGTGGAGACACAGATGGAACACAGAGTGACATGGTTAAATTAAGGCCGAGCGTTGGGCTGGCCAAAGCACTATGCGAAGACCTGGGCTCTCCCCTGCACGTGTTTTATTGGTGAAAAATTCCCCGAGGAAAGTGATTTACGACACAATGTCCGTCATGCCAGGTGCTCGGAAAGGTTCGCTTGTACAGATACAGAGGTAATTTCATTACAGTCCTTTGGTTTCTTTCAAAAGCTCGGTAATTGTTTTCAAGAACTTCTCATGCATTCACTCAATAAGTATTTCCTGAATGCCTTCTATGTTATAGTTACTGCAAAGGCTGTGGTTTAAAAAATGCCATGGTGTCTCCATCACAGGGCCTACTGTGGAATAGGTAAATAGAAGTTAACCAAGAATCCCCCATCTAGGTGAACCGACCGCCTGCCTATGGAGGATGGCCATGTGAGATAACAACAAGGTGTAAAAGAGAAATCTCACCCAACTAGGAAGTTGGAGAGAAGGTTAGTGAACTATGCCCTGTGCCCTGAGACCACAGCAGTGACTAGGATGTAACTCAGGCAGAAGCAGTATTTTGTCTTCACACTTGGAACAGGAAGTCCCATTTTTATCCTTCCAGTGACCCTGGAAGGTGGAGGATGTTATCACTGATTTAGAGGAGGAATCTGAGGCTAAAGATCACAAACCAGGAAGTAGCAAATTGGACTCATACCCTGGTCTTTGGTGAGTCCTGATCTGTCTTGATGACCTCATCACTATTTTGTTTGAGAGTAGTGACTCAGGGTGACAGGTGTCCAAACAGAAGAGATCGTAAAAGAAGAGATCATTTAAGTGTTTCATGTTTTGTTTGGAAATGAAAGAACTGAGATCAGAGAAGAGACTTGCATCACAGATGGAGTCTGGGACAGACACAGGGTGATTTCCTGCCTCCATGTTGGTGTCCTCTGTGGTCCAGCCCGCTTCCTCAAGGCTCCCCTCCACTCATCCCAGGTTGCACTGTTCCCCACTTTCAGCCATTCCCACGCAGAGGCAGAGGTAACTTTCAAACTTCTACAAGCCTGGATTTCGCCTAGAGGACTAGTTCAAAGGTTGCTGGGCTCTACTCCCAGAGTTTCTGATTGAGCAGGTCTGAGTGGGGCTGAAAATTTGCATGTCTAAAAATTTCCCAGGTGATGCTGGCCCTGCTGGTCCCAGGACCACACTCTGAGAACTAGCCCCTGAGCCAGAGCCCAGAAAATGCCTGTGATGAGAGTGATTCTCGTTTTGAAACTGAGAGACCCAGAAGTGCCTTGAATACTCTCCTTAGGTAACTCGCTTATCAAAGCCCCCTGCTCCTTCTCACCATCCTCTCTCATCCTGGAATGACAAATCCTTTCCTGTATCCCAATCCCATCTACCCTTTAATATCCAATTTGAATGGTACTTTCTGCTGGAAGCATCCATCGTACTTCTTCTCCCAGCTGGAATTTGAGCTACGCTGAACTTGGGAGGCCTCTTGTCAGTCTCAGCATATGTTTCCCCACAGTCTTCCTATTACAGTTATCGGCTCACAGAGATGACACCTGATCTACTTCTGCATTTACCTAGTGACCTCCACCCTTCTAGCACAAACTAGCTCTTCCATAGACACGTATTCAATGGCGATGTTAAACCTTGAAGAGCATTTAACCACACATTTTCATGTTTCATATTCCTTAAAGGCTTATGAAGCAGTTTGAGCAGGAATATTGCCCCCTTATTTTTAGAACAGGAAAAAGAGGACACACATAGAGAGATTGCAAATGACACTCTGAAGGACCATCACTGTGCCATCTTGGGTCCTGGCAAAAAAATAACTGATGCATTCTGGGACTCTCCTGGTGGTCCAGTGGTTAAGACTCCGTTCTTCCAATGCAGCCCAAAACAACAACAACAGAAACAAAAGAAAAGGTAGTTGGTGCATTCCAATGGAATAGCAAGGAGAGTTGAAGAAGGGATGGTTTACAATGATGTGGGCAGTGTTTAGAGAAAATAAGGAGGAAACAGGTCCTGAGATGGGAAGCTGTACCACTCTGGAGAAGACACTAAACCCTAGAGAAGGTGCCATGTGGAAAGAGCCCCCTGGGAAGAACCCTGGGCCCTGGTAGAGGGAGTTACCCCCTGCAGAAGTCTGCCAGGAAGGGAGGTGGAATGCCCCGACCTCACCATCCACCCCTCATCCTCATCTCTCACCCCCACCTCCCAACTGTCAAACTCAGTGGAAGGCAGAAGATGAGGGCCTCAGCCGCAAGTTCACATGCACCAGTCTCGGCATAGTGCAGAGTGGAGAGAAAGAGGGCTGGGTTTGAAAGGACTGAAGGAAGACATCCCAGGCATTGATTCCAACTTGCAGGTTTTTTGTTTTTTTTTTTTAAATTTTGCATTTTCTCTTCAACCCTGCTGCTTCTACAGACTCATCAATCTTCCTGTTAAAAATGTCTACTCCGTAGAATGTAGATGGTTTATTGATAAAGACAGGGCAGTTTAATTAAATTTTAGATGGAATTGTTTCAGAAAAAGGCTCATTTTGGAATCACACTTTCAAACAAACTTTCTGCTTTATGATCGCTAGTTTCTTAAAAGAAAAAAAAAGTCAACAAACCATAACACCAAAAACATTGTTTCATGCTATCTTATTACAAACTGCCTCCCTGAGCAGATTGCACGTTTATACTCTGTGGTAGAACTTAACATACACTGGGATGATGGTAAAAAAAATGAAATGAATTTTCAACAAATAATCAAGGATGCAGTTTCAAAAGACTAGTGGAATTCTTAGTACAATAATCTTTTTTTTTCTAAGTCATGTATATTTTATGAGTCTGAAACAACTGATCCCAATAAGTCTTTGGGCTATGGAAGCAGAGTAGGAACACAAAGTAACGTAGCATAGCATAATATATGAAGCAATCATTCAAACGTAGCTTGCAGTACACACGTCAATAAACTTCCACAGTATTAAAGTCAGTGAAGTATAGGAGATATTCAAGCAGAAGATGTTTATTCAATGCAGTGTAAAAAAAATCCATTTTTCTTCGGCTTGCCAAATGTGCCTGAGAGTTATTACTAATTTATCATGAAAAAGCAACCGCTGGTGCAGTATAAGCAAGGAAAACTGGGTAATTTCTCATCTTGCTGTTTTGGAGTTGACCCAGATGCCAAGTTGTTGCTGTTTGGTTGCTAAGTCCTGTCCAACTCTTTGCGACCCCATGGACTGCAGCACGCCAGTCTCCTCTGTCCTCCACTGTCTCCCGCAGTTTGCTCAAATTCATGTCCCTTGAGTCGGTGATGCTATCTAACCATCTCGTCCTCTTATAATGATTGTGGTCCATGGGGTGAGAACTTGCCTTGACTCAGTGGATGTTCAGACAGTGCTGAGAATGCTCACGTGGGTGTCAGAAGACTTGGGTTCTACCTGCAGCTCTTTCAGGAGCCACTCTGAGACTCAGGGGTAAAGGCAGAGGACTGAAATGGAAACTTGAACGTCCCTTCCAGAGATGGAGTCTGTGATTCTCAGATGCACGCTGTGTGATGTTCCACAGTCTCTCCTTTGGGCCCGCAGCCTGACCGTCTCCTAGGGAAGAAAGCTTGCTCCTGGCAGGATGTGACCCACAGCAGTTCTTTCTGCCCGCCTCTTTGCAGCTCAGATGATGAAGGCCTTCTGTAGAGAAGACTGGTTTGTGAAGCCAGACACTGTAGCTCTGGAGCAGTTTCAAGACGGTGAACCTGAGTGGCGGTGGCTGTGCTTGTTTCCTGCAAACCGCCGCAGACTTTGTAATCCGTACTCCTTTTCTCCCAGTTTCTGTGCGTCAGCAATCCAGAGAGAGCTTAGCTGGGCCCATTGATCCAGGTCTCCTGGGGCTGTATCCAGAATGTGGGCCAGGCTGCCTTCTCCTTAGAGAGCTTGCTCTGAATACATTTCCTGGAGGCTCATGGTTGCCTCTGCAAGGCCCCCCAGAGGGTCTCTCTTTAGGAAGTGGTCGCCACCTGATCAAGCCAGGCCCACCCAGTATGATCTCAAACTTGCTCAAGGTCCCACCAGATTTGGGACTTTAATCATACTTGCAAAATCCCTTCCCCTTTGTCCTACCACAGACCCTAATCACAAGAGTGATGTGACTCCATAACCAAAGACCCTCTCTACTCAAGGATGGGAGGTCAAACAGGGAGGAAAAGACCCCAGAGGACTGAGACCCTGGAAACTCATACTCTAGAACCCTAATAAATACTTTTAAATGCCTTTTTTTTTTTTTTTAAAGATCACTAGCTTTAAGTCTACTTCCTTGGAAAAAGTGTTCATAATGAATGTTCCCATCCTCTGAAATCTCCTGGCAGGGTTTCTTGGCTTCCCACTACACTCTGCATTTTGCTGATAGTTTATCATTTCTCTGCTTGGTTTCCTCCAAGTAGTCTGCACATTATTTAAGAGCAGAGACTAGGATTTTTGAATCTTGGTATTTAGCCTATCAATTTCTTCATGGTGGATACTCAGTAATTAATGACTGATTGCTAGTATTAAAAATACTTGATGTGTATTCAGTTTTTTAGAGTTTATAAGTCACTTTCATAGGCTTTATTTTGTCTGATAGCTCTGTGAGTGCATACAGCAGAAATTAATGTATTATTTTCAAGGTAACTTATTGAAAGATGGAGTAGTAGCTGAAAAACTATGTTCTTGAATTGGCCATGTTGTCAATCAAGTAACATACGAGAGAATAAATACAGCTGATAACTTTTGTCTACATTATACCTGCTCTGGCTTATATATATATATATTTTACCATTACTCAGACTTTCTGATTAATTCATTTTATTAATGTTGCACAGTATCAACACTTCTATATTTAAGGAAATGGCTTTGGGGAAGGGATGTTTAAATGGACCAAGTGAGGAAATTCCTCTCAAATTGTCTGGCTCCAAACCCTAGGAATCAGCATAGACTTGATTGGTCTCATTTATAGATGGGCTTCCTCAGCTTTATTACCCCCATCGACATATTTTAAAGTGAAAATATTCAAATAGCATACGATTGCTTAATGTGGCAGAACAAATGTCATGAGACAAAATAAATGTAAACTTACAGGTTTTGAGGAAAAAATATGTGAAATAAAGCACAGCTATAGTGAATGATTCACTTAAGAAGATCATGAACCATGAGATGCTGCATCTATTGGTCCACTTACACTCTTCTTGTCTGACTTCCCATTCAGCCACTCAGAAGGGGAAGCCCTCAGGTCCTCCTAGTGATTGCCCTTGAGAATGATGTTATGTTTGGAAGGCAGTCTAGATCCCAGGAGAAAGGCACATCTTCCTTTCCTTTCAAGAGATGCTACTAAGTCAAGGCCATGTGCTCACATTTTAAAATGGCTCATATTTTCCCCTTCCAATGGTGCTGACTGTCTGAATTAGTCATGAAGCACATGTACAATGGCCTGTCCAGAGGCAAGACACCAGCTCAGTGAATCTGTAGTTTAAAAAACAAGTGCACCCTTCACTGTGGAAATGTCTCACTGTACTTAAAGATTAAGCTTGACCTCACATGTCTTATCTATGTCTTACTCCACATAGAACCTCTGAATTGTTCTCGGGGGAGTGTTCTGTGTAGCAGGAGTCACTAACTTGCAGGATTTCTGAGCTGGAAGCCCCACTCTTGCCATCAACTAGTTTTGTGACTTAGCACATCACTTACTTTTTCCTTAACTCTAAAATGTTTTGATTAGGCAAAATCCAAGGACTCTTGGAGGAGGGCATGGCGACCCACTCCAGTATTCTTGCCTGGAGGATTCCATGGGCAGAGGAGTCCAGTGGGCTCTAGTACATGGGGTCAGACTCAGCTGAGCATGTGCACAGACACACATGTCCACACATACAAGGACTCTTTTAATCTTTGAATTACTTGTAAAATAATATGCATAAGAAGATATTGGCCATTTTATCACAAATTGTTCACTTTACACATTTTCGACCCCATATGTCCCTCTCATTGTTTTTATATATCGTGTGGATAATAGAATTGCTTGCCCCCAGAACGCTGGAGATGGTCAAGCAAAGCATCCAAGGTGACTGAACTCAAATTCATTTCTTTTAACTAACCTTTAATGCATAGATAAAGTGTGCTGCCACTGAGCTGTGATATTCCGGTAAAAGAACTTAAGGAAATGTCACAGATAAATATATACAAAGCTCATATGGAAAATCACTTTGAGTTATCTGATGTTATGTGGGAAAAAGTATTAGTGATGGATGATCAAATAGGAAACTATAGAAGTTTATTGATGTTGTCACCTCTCATCTCATTTCCCTGGAAAGTCTCTCCTTCAAAGGGCACGTTCCCTCCAGCAAACACGCTTCAGGCTCAGGGAGATTCTTGCAATGACCCATAGATAGTATAACTAACAGCTAGTCTATGCCTAGTAGACAAGTGAATCTTTGTGACCAAATTGTTTGGCTCCAGAAACCAGGGACAAATGTTTTCTCTGAACTACATCACGAATTGTGTCAAATCGCTATTTAAGAAATTAAACTGGCCTGCAATAAAACATTAATCATGTGACATGATTTAATTTACCAGGACAACCTGAGAAGCATAAAGAATCTCTTGTTATCTCAGAGGCACAAGGATCACCTCCTGTGTGGCTGAGCCAGCCTGTCAGCTGAGAATGGGAAAAGCTACAAGGTGAGACAGACCATATGTCACACACTCTTACAGATGGAAGCTAGGAAACCCAAGTTACAGTTCCACCGGAGGGTGGACAGGAGCAGGGCTAAAACTCAGAGCAAATGTTTAAGATGGGGACAGACTGAATCGCACGATGCATTCTGTGCCACAGCGTGTTGGATTCCGTGTGACCACTGTTCTCGGAAGACAAGCGCCCATGGCTTGCCGCCTCCACTGTAGACCGTATGGTGTGTGTTCCCTTTAGACTACAGTTGACCCAACTCATACAGTCAACGATAAATCGTCTTCCCTTTTTCTGTAAGCTTTTCCTGAACTTGTTGCACGTGGGTTGCGAAATTGACTTTTGCTTCCTGGAAATTAACACAGAGAAGGAAAAAAAAAAAAGAAAAGAGCAATGATAAAATTCACAGATCCATAAGAACAAATAAAGCAAAATGTTCTTTTATTTTTCTGTCTCAGAGAAGCAAATCTTGATACAGTAGTCAAATCATAAAGAAGGCATTGTGTAATAGAATGTTTATATTTTCACAGCGTTCTTCGGGTAAATGCAGCGGTGAACTTCAAGGACCTGCGCTACACAATATTCTTCTACTCTTTGTTTACTGTCTAAAGGATCTCTTGGGAATGCTAAATGCTATGTGGGAGTCTGCATTTTCATGTAAAGCAGCACAGGGAGCACTATACTGCTTGGCTTATGTGTGTGACTTCCCTTTGAGATGATGAATTGCTGAGGTCAAGAAGAATATCGAATTGTTTCACCATTAAATAGCCATGTAACATAACCAAGTTGTTAACCTGATTTGCATGTAATGTACATGTAAAATTCTGGAGGGGTTATTTAATATATGGGGACTTCCCTGGAGGCTCAGTTGTAAAAAGCCTGCCTGCCGATGCAGGAGACATAGGTTCAGTCCCTGTGTTGAGAAGGTCCCCTGGAGAAGAAAATGGAAACCCATTCCAGTATTCTTGCCTGGAAAATCCCATGGCCAGAGGAGTCTGGTGGGCTCCAGTCCACAGGGTGGCTAAAGAATCAGGCATGGCTTAGAGACTAAGCAACAACAAGTTTAATGTATGTGGATGCTGATACCCTCACACACACACACACACACACACACATGAATTATATACAGGGTACTGGACTTCCCTGGTGTCTCAGTGGTAAAGAGTCTGCCTGTTAATGCAGGAGACTCAGGTTCAATTCCTGGATTGGGAAGATCCCCTGGAGAAGGAAATGGCAACCCGCTCCAGTATTCTGGCCTGGAGAATCCCATGGACAGTGGAGCCTGGTGGGCTACAGTCCATGGGATCGCAAAGAGTCGGCCACGACTGAGCGACTAACACACACACACACACACACACAGGGCACTGATACTGATGAATTGAAGCCACCTTTTCCCATGTCAGGCCACTGATCCCTGGGAGAGTCATCTTGTAACTGGTTCCCCCAGGGAGCATCTGCTCACACTTGCCCACACTGAAGCTCAGCTGCCACCTTCCACCCACTCCGCCAGCCTGAGCAATCTTTTTGCTGCCGTCTATGCCTGTCAGCTTGACGTCTTTCTGTTCAATAGCATTTTTAGCATTGTCTGCAAACTTGGAAATGACACGGCACACCCCCTCTTCCGGATTAATAAGTAAAAGAAGAAATAAGATTCATCCTGACAAGCATTCTGTAAAACATTCATTTAGCCTTAAACATTTTTAAAGGAACTAGTTTTCATTGGTTCATGGTGGAGGTTTTTTTTTTTTTCCTTTTTTCCTTTTCAGCAATCTCTTGGTAATGGAGATTTGTGCAATTTTAGATTTGGGTGTTTGTGAAAATACTTGCAAAGGAAAAATAAAATCACAGAGTGACAAAATATTGGGTTTGAAAATATCAAGGGAGACTTTTAGATGAACACAAGCCCCTGAAATAATTCTTAAATCCTCACCATAATGTCCCAAGATTGGAATGGCAGTGGCACAGAAAGAGACAAAGAGACTGAGAGAGAGTAGCATTGAAATATATACATTACCATATGTAAAATTAAATAGCCAGTGGAAATTTACTGCATGACGCAAGGAGCTCAAATCTGGTGCTCTGCGATAGCCTGGAGGGGTGGGATGGGGTGGGAGGTGGGAGGGAGGCTTAAGAGGGCTGGGACATATGTATACCTATGGCTGATTCATGTTGATGCATGGCAGAAACCGACACAGTATTGTAAAGCAATTATCCTCCAGTTAAATACATTTTAAAAAAGAGAGACAGACAGAGATCCAAAAAGATGGAGAGACAGAAAGACACACAGAGAGAGACAAAGACATAGAAACAGAGGAGGAGGCACAGAGACAGACAGAGACACAGACAGGGAAACAGAAAGGGTTAGAATAAAGACAGCCCAGCCCTGACCTGAATGCACCACCTAGGGAGGGTCAGCTCCACACGTGGTTTGTGTGCTGGGGCTGGAGCAGAACCGAGCCTCCCTGCATTCCTTTACGTTCCATCTCCTTTGCTCTAGTCCACCCCAGGGCAGCGTGCGGAACACAGGGACACACGTTCCTAAAGGCTCCCTGGACGCCAGATGGCCACAGCCAGGCACGATCGACCCGGCCTCCCGTCCCCAGGACTGTGACCAACCCTCCTGGAAGGAAGCCCTACAGACCAAGCATTTCCCCCCACATGAACCTTTATCATCTCCCTCATTCAGGGAACTGAAGCAGTTAGGACTCAGTCAGTGCTTCAACTGGGGTTATGGCTTCCTGGAGAGTAACAGACTGTACGCAGTGCACAGTCCGAAGTCAGCCCAGGGGCTCTGGGGCACAGTGGGAGTCCAGGGAGATGCTCAGATGCCCGTGGTGGTCAGGACGGCTGCACCTGTCGGGACGGCTGTACCCGTCAGGAGGACTGTATCTGTCAGGACGACCACACCTGTCAGGATGGCTACCCTAGTCAGGACGGCTGCACCCATCAGGACGGCTGCACCTGTCGGGACGGCTGTACCCGTCGGGAGGACTGTATCTGTCAAGACGACCACACCTGTCAGGATGGCTACCCTAGTCAGGACGGCTGCACCCATCAGGACGGCTGCACCTGTCGGGACGGCTGTACCCGTCAGGAGGACTGTATCTGTCAGGACGACCACACCTGTCAGGAATACTACCCCTGCCAGGACGGCTATCCCTGCCATGATGGCTACTCCTGTCCTACCAAGTCAAAGGGCACGCATGTGGAAGCACGTTCAAGGGTAGTCAGACATGAATGACAATAATTTTCACCATCATAGTGCCTGCCTTACTAACAGTTACATAAACTGCATCAAAGAGAGAAAGGAAAGCAGGGGCTCTGTTCCTCCCACCCCGTGGCCCACCCCACACCTCGGCGTCACGTCTGTCCCGACCCAGGACCAGCCCCTCTCTGCTACGTGCTGGACAGGATTTGTGTTTTCCTCTGCTTCCCCCTTTCCTTTCCTCCCTCCTTGCATTCCAGATTATGAAATGGCTGTGGGTCTGCCCTTCCTCCTTCTGTTCACCCTGGTGGTGTGGAGCTGAGGTGAAAAGCATCACCACAAATACATCCCAGCCTTACAGCCCCAAGCCTCCTCCTTTATTATAAGAAGCAAAACAACAGCAACAAACGGCGTCATGAATATGCTCAGTGCTGTCAGATGAATTAGCTGAAGTTTTCTTTTTTTTTGGTACTGTGACCTGAAATTTAAAGGAATAAAGTCTTGTGCGTATAAAAACAAAACATCTGCCTTCAAAAAATAGATATTATTTTTTTAACAGTAGTGGAATATCAGAGACTTTTAAGGCGACACAAGTACAGAAATTACACAGAATAGCTGCTTCTAGCTAAACCCCGGTGGCCAAAATGCCACTAGCCCACCAATCTTCAAATTAGTGGTTTGTTTCTGTTTTGTCCTTCTGCCTTTTTTACTTTCAAGAGCTTTCTGGAAGGAGATGCTTGAACCTATTCAGGTCCTCCACCATTTAGATTAAATATGGACTGCTTTTCTTTTCTCTCGAGCCAGCAAATGACACATGAAATTTTTTCTTCAATTTTGTGCAATCACTTACTTATCAGATTTTTTGCTAAGTCTAATTCATAGAAGTCTAGTTCCTGGAACTCAGTTTGTTCATCTCTAAAATGGGTTCAATAATGCCCGCCTCACTTATTCCAATGCTTGGTGCCATTTCTTGCTAAGCCTAAATTATGGATTGGTATGAAGTAGCCTTTCTGGTACCATCCTCATAGTGATTTCCTATCTAAACATACACACATATCATCATCATCAAATACCTGCACGTATATCTCTAAAATGATACCATTGCCATGAGTATTTGATCAATAAGAATGCATTGAGTTGGCAAGGGACAGATGATGAATAAAGTAGAAGATGTAGGCTAGTCCCTTCCGTCTAGATTCTTGTCAGGTGGGGAAGAGTAGGAACTCTGGAGTGGGACAGCCTGAGTGTGAGTCTTGGTTCTGCCCCTTGCTTGCTGAGCAACTCTAGTCAAGGCCACTCTGTGGGCCTCAGCTAACACGTCTGTGGGATGTGCACAGCAAGTCATTAAATTACAGCACTATTGGGAGAAGTGTGCACGCTCAGTCGCTCAGTTGTGTCCCACTCTTTGCAACCCTATGAACTGCAGCCCACCAGGCTCCTCTGTCCATGGGACTGTCCAGGCAAAAATACTGGAGTGGATTGCCATTTCCTTCTCCAGAGGATCTTCTTGACCCAGGGATCAAACCTGCATCTCCCACATTGGCAGGTGGATTCTTTACCATCTGAGCCACCTGGGAAGCCATTAGGAAGATTCCATGAGCTAATTCATATGAGCCACTTTGAAGAGTGACTGGCACATGACTGCTATATAATGTTTCCTAAATATTGGATTAAAAAACGTCTGTTTGGGTCTTTCTGTAAGAACAAACCTTTTGGCCAATACAACAAATAAAAAAATGGATGATCTAGTGATGGAGAGAAAAACCAATGTATTCCACGTAATTGCAGTGCAGTCCAACAGTCACTGGAAGAGGTGTGTGCACAGGACTTCAGAATGTAAGGAAGGGATGAGGGACAGGACAGAGGACGGCAGGGTCTACCTTGGCTATAATAGGAGAAACACTCTAGGGCAGGTCTCTGGGGCAGTGCCAGGGCCTGGACAGAGGCAGGGATGGGATGGGTGAGGCACAGGACGCCAGACTCTTCTTGCCTCCATTCGGACTCAGACTCCTTCCTCTTCTTTTAATGGCAGCCTCTCTTTTGGATTTTCTGCTCTAAAACCTGAAGTCCACAAGGAAGCTTTTGCTTCGATGTGTGTTTCCTCTAAAAGAGAATGTGACTGGAGATGATGCTGGCACACCCAAAGGCTGCCTGTCTGCAAATATCCTCCAGTTCTATTCTTGAGCCTTGACATATGTCCACGTTCTCCAAGGGGGTGCTCTGAGGATCTGGTTAGAAAGTATGAAATCGAGCGTGTGACCCAGGATGCACTAATGCCCAGGGGTGAAAAGAACTTACACACGGTGGCCCGGCAGGACTCGGACGTCAAATTCCTTGCACCAGATGTGCGTTCACCAGCAGAGACCCGAGACTGCCAGCTCTTTGCACGGGGCGCCTGGCTCAAAGGAATGGATGACGTGTGTACTCGCTCTGACAGACCTGCAGGTAGCTTTGTGACAATGGTTTCTATCTCTTGGATTGTTCCTTAAACAAGTGTTCTTTTGATTGAAAAAGTGATGATTTTATTTCATTTTATTTTTAGAAAAAAAAAAATCCCTGAGCACTGGATGCCGAGGACAGCTGGAGTGTGTGGGACGCGGGGCGCTATTTTTTCCCCATCGCTTTGGGAACCAAGCAGATGGGCTGCCACTTGATTAGATCGGGGGCCATGGATGGCGCCTTCCAGCTGTTGGCCACGTGACCACGTTTACTACGGGCAAAGGGGAGAATTTCCCTTCTGTTTTCCCTGTCCCCTTGGTCCTCGGCTTCTTGAAATTATGTTTCTGGGCTGCTGAAAGCACATCTCTCTGCTTCTTTTTGAAACATGCAGCCATGGACTCTAAGGGAAAAGAACTTCCAAACACCTCTGTAAAACACGCAGAGGGACTCTGTAGCAGCCAGGTAACCTGAGCAGAATCTGGGCTTTTAAATGAAGCAGGGCAGTTTCTCACAAGGTTGGCAGATAGACAAAACCCTGCTTCTGAGAGAGGGTGGCCCGTAGCGGAGGAAAGGAAGTGATGGTCCAGGATCCGAGAGAGGGGTCCTTCCTGCAGGCATGGGATGAGCCTCTACTGTCTGGTAAGACACTGGCAATGAAAGGTAACACTTTCTATGCACACTAGCACTTTACAGGCTATATGTGGTCAATGAGCTTCCCATGCGGTTCAGTGGTGAAGAATCACCTGCCAAATGCAGGAGTCTCGGGTTTGATCCCTGGGTCAGGAAGATTACCTGGAGAAGGAAATGGCAACCCACTCCAGTATTCCTGCTTGGAGAATCCCATGGGCAGAGGAACCTGGCAGGCTGCAGTCCACAGGGTTGCAAAGAGGCAGACACGACTGAGCGACTGAACAGTCATCTATGGCTTTACACCTCACACATGTGGCTCTATAAACTCCCCGCCCAACACCTCGTGCGGGGCCTCTACGCTCTCAGATCCATCCGTCCTCAGACACAGGCTCGGCAGTTCATGGCCGAGGAGACATGAAGGCTCCTGCGTCAGAGTGTCTGTGGACGTGTGGGTGATGGCGGCAAGCGTCCTGACATAGGTGGGTCTGTTCCCAGCCGTCCCAGCTTCTCTGTGAGTCAGTCTACCGTGTGTTGAACGGCAATTATTTCCTTCCCTGTGGACCTCACAGATGAAACTGTGGGTGAGAAAGCACCTTGTAAATGAGACAGCTTCCTGTGCACATATTAACATTAGCCGTTGTTGTTGTTTAGCCGCTAAATCGTGTCCAGCTCTTTAGTGACCCATGGACTGTAGCCTGCCAGGCTCCTCTGTCCATGGGGTTTTCCAGACAACAATACTGGAGTGGCTTGCCATTTCCTTCTCCAGGGGATCTTCCCTATCCAGGGATTGAATCCGAGTCTCCTGTGTTGGGAGGGAGATTCTTTACCATTGAGCCACCAGGAAAGCCCTACTAACATTAGTGGTCAAGCTCTCAAGCATATTATGATCCTCTGTCAAATCTTTATCAAACAGTGGACTCAGGGTTCCCAAAGGTCTTCCTTGAGAAAATGAGGTCACTGCATGCCATGTCCTCTGCCATGTCTCTTACAAAAGGCCTGGATGCAGCCTCTTTGGGCAGAATTCTGTCTTGGTGATGTTCTATAAATTGCATCCTTTTTCCTCCCTGTATTTCCTCTATTAAGCCTCATGACAGCCCCGGGAAGGAGGTACCAACATAGATAGTGAGGTCACTTCTGAGGGACCAGTGCTTAGGGATTGAAGAATTTCCCACGGACTTATATTTTAAGAGGGGAGCTAGGATTTGAACCCGTGTCTCAGACACTGACATGTGAGTCATTGCCGGGGGCTCCATTGCAGTGGCCACATGTCCAGGTTCAACCTCTGCTGTGGGAACTGCATGCTTTAGGAAACCTCTTCCTGTCTCCTTGGCCACGTAAGCGTCATCCCAAGAGTCCCTGTGGGGAGGTGACTTGACGCCAGTTTGGAGTTCTTGTAGAAACTTCTCCAGTACAAGGCAGGTACTCAGGGGTGGGTGCAGACTTGATTTTACAAGTACATCTGTTCTGTTTATTTTTGCTTCTTTGCAGTATTATCAACTTCTGTTCCATATGGATGATCCATATTGTGCCTCGGTGAAATGATACCACATTATGCTTTTATCCTTTTATCATCAAACACTACTCATGAAAAAATCACCAGGTTTGCCTAGGTTCATCTGTTCAATTTATTTTTCCCAAACTTTATTTTGAATAAAACACCTACGGTAAATGTGATTTATGTAAATGAATAAAACAAAACTGTTATATAAGCTTTTTTGACATCATTCAGTCCTGTTCTGTCGGGGTGCCACTATACAGAATCTTCTGGCAGCCTGTTTCCCATAGGATTATATTATTTCTGAAACCGCAGAGCCAAAGAGATAAAACTATAATATACTTTCAAATGCTTTAATTTAATTTTTTTCTCTTCTCTCCCCAAGCTTCCCAGATGGAGGAACTCCAATATTTTAAAAGAAGCTTTTACTTATGAGAATCTTTCAGCACTATTCCAAGTGCCTGTAGCTATTCCTCTCTCGTACTCTCTGCCTTTCTCCATTTTTCTCACACCTCGCTCCCTGGTTTTATTTAAAGAATGGCAATCCATCTTTCCTTTTTTTTTTCTTCCTCTTCTTTATTGTTATATTTTTCTCGCTTTCTACCCCCTGGGACCCTGAATGGAAGAATTTCCATTCTCTGAGCTTGTGCTGGGGGCAGCTCCTGTGCCCTGGGTTTACAATGAACTCACTTATTGCCTGGGCCATGCGGCTCTGGGACGCTTTCTTATCTCCACCCGGCAGATGGGGAATGAATGGCCCAGGCAGCTCCAGGAGCATACCGCTAGCCTCGCCGCCGATGGTGTGGACGTCCACACAGCCGCCGGGCACTCCAGAGGATAAACACCTTTGCACCTGCCCCTCCCAGAGATCCAGCCACCTGGGCAGTCGAGGCCTCAGCAGCTTATGGTGTCTCCTGCTAACAGAGCTGTGTGTACAGTGGAGGCTCTCTGTATGGCAGACCCATTGGGTCACTGTCAGCCCCCTTGTTCTACATGGTGAGGAAGCCAAATTCCAGAGAAAAGGTCATGACTTACCCAAGGTGGCACACTTGGTGATGGGGAGTGCATGATTAGAAGATCTTTGAACTCTTATCCAGCATGCATTTCTTATAATCTGACTCAGTTGAAGACCCATTGCCCTTAATGAAGAAATACAGCAAACCCATGATTAGTTCCCTAAATACTAAAGTACAAGACTTTTAATGGAATATTTCATATCAAGTGAAGCAATAAGCATTTACATTTGAGATAGTGTATGTAAAAGCTTTTGCAAATTAATATGCTACTAAAATATATGTTAGTATGATTATTGTAGGGCTTCCCTGGTGGTGCAGTGGTAAAGAATTTGCCTGCCAATGCAGGAGACTCGGATTTGATCTCTGGGTTGGGAAGATCCCCTGGAGAAGGAAATGGCAGCCCACTCCAGTATTCTTGCCTGGAGAATTCCATAGACGAAGAGCCTTGTGGGCTACGGTCCAGGGGTTGCAGAGTCAGACACAGCTGAGCTACTGAGCACACACACACACACACACACACACACATACACACACACACACACACACACACAATTGTTGTAAAGGTGAATCATTAAAGACAGAATTGAATCAAGCTCTTTTTCCTCATGAACAAAGGTCAGCTGGTTTGGGTGGCTTTTGCTCTTTCTTGCATGTCTGTTTGGTGATCTGGCACCAGAAGCTAGACTTGCTTTACCGTTGACAGGTCCCCACTGAATTTTTCAGAGTTCTTCAGGTGCTTTCATAAACGTCAGACTTCAGACATGATATTTAAATCCAGAACTCCTTGGTCCAGAAATCTCCTTCAGATTATGAATCAGGAGGTATGCTCTTGGTACACTCATCTCCAGGCTGGATATCCCTGGAAAATTCATTATAATGATAACTCTCCAAGTTCCAGTTTCCCTAGTCCAGGATAGAAAGCCCAGGATATTTTTGCAAGTCCCTCTCACTACAAAATAGCAGGAAGCTGTAGGAAAAGAATGCTTGAGTATAATAGAGTGGGGAGATGGGCTGATATTTTCCACACTATAATGCTATGGGAAGTTATCTTAGACTAAAAAGAAATCATGGATATGTGCTTGCATGCTTAGTCGCTCAGTCATGTCCAAGTCTTTGCAACCTCATGGACTGTAGCCCTTCAGGCTCCTCTGTCCATGGGATTTTCTAGGCAAGAACACTGGAGGAAGTAGAAGCTCTGTGTTGCTTTTGTTTCCCCCCATTTTTGCTGCATTTCTCCTCAAGGGAAAGGAATGTGCCTTCCACTGCTGGAAAATGGCTGAGGGCATCTCATCAGCTTGGGGCCTGCTGCTAATGGGGAGAGCATCAGTATGACGTGCTTCTTTCTTAAAGTGAGATGTGTCATAACAATGCTATCTTAAGTGAGCTGATATTTATCTTTTATCCAATTGGTATTTGACAATTAACAACGCAATGCCCACTGCTGGGCTCAAAGGACTTTCAAGTGTGGGAGTCACAGACTTTCTCACACTTTTTACTTTAATTGAGAGTGAGGACTAAAGGAAGTTGACCAAGAAAAGACAGGAAAAATTCTGAGCCCTGAGTTGGAGTATAGCTGCCATGACCCCTGCAGCATGGTGGTAATGATGGTGATGATGATGTGGTGGTGATGGTGGTGATGGTGATGATGGTGATGGTGGTGATGATAGTGATGGTGGTGATGGTGGTGGTGATGGTGATGGTGGTGGTGATGGTGATGATGATGGTGATGGTGGTGATGATGGTGATGGTGGTGATGGTGATGGTGGTGGTGATGGTGATGATGATGGTGATGGTGGTGATGATAGTGATGGTGGTGATGATAGTGATGGTGGTGATGGTGATGGTGGTGGTGATGGTGATGATGATGGTGATGGTGGTGATGATGGTGATGGTGGTGATAGTGATGGTGATGCAATGTGATGGTTGGTGATGGTGGCAGTGAGGATAAGTGATACAGAAGAAGCTCAGAGAGGTCTGGCACTTGCCCAGTTATGCTTTCAGGACCCTTAGTGTTCTGACACCCAGATCACTGTTTCTTTTCTCTTTCCCCTTCTTTCCCATCCTTTCCCAGATTTGCATCCTCTTTGATTCTAATTTGGTGTGATGCTTATGATAAGAAATTATTGTACAGATTGTTTGGACTGAATATTTTCCCTGTTGGACTCAGCAGAGGTTTCCTGGAGCCAATGCAGGACCACTTCTTAGGGCAGACCCAGTGGTCAGGGAGCAGGGTCCCCCACATCTCATCTTTGGCAGGCAAGGAATGGACCACATGTGTGATTCTGGGACTCTTATTGATGCTTTAATCCCTCTGTAGCTGAGTAGGTCTCCCCAGATTTTGGAACAGAAGAGAAAAATTTCCCTCCCAATATAAGAAAAATCAACAAGTGAAAACATGAACTTCCGAATGGTAACTTCTAGCCTGTGGGCTGGCTCTGGAGTGTGGTGGAAAAGACCAGGGTGGCTTGGGCAAAGTTATTTAACCTGGATTTAATATGAAGTAGGTTGCCATTCCCTTCTTGGGGGGATCTTCCCAATCCAGAGGTTGAATATGGGTCTCCTGCATTGCAGCTGGATTCTTTACCATCTGAGCCACTATGGAAGCCCCATTTAACCGTACTAACCATAATTCATTTTCTAAAAAAAGTGGATATGGGCATGCTTACTGGGCCAAGTTTAATTGAGAATTAAGCAAGTTAACGTACATGAAAATGTCGGCATGCTCACCAGCGCAATGAAGAGCTTGTAGAGGTTGGATGTCATGGTGTCTTCCTCAATTGGCACAATTCAACTCCTGTTGAGATTGCACCTCTGAGTCAACGCTGGTTAAAACTTCTTGGGCTTCCAAACAAGAGTTCCAGAGTTCCAGGAATCAAGCTCCTTTCCCATATTCCATCTCCATACCGCATGTCTAAATTCTCTGTTCTTTGTCTGGTGCACCATGCATCTTTATTCCATCTGTTGCCACATCAGCTTCACTGTTGAGTTTTAAGGCTCTGTCATCTCACGCCCATGCATTATATCACGCCCATCGAAATACAGCTGCCTTTGGTCAGTTTTCTCCTACTCTGGGTCATTCTTTTATTTTTTCTGAATAGGCTTTATTGTTGTTTTCAACAGTTTTAGGTTCACAGCAAACCTGAGCAGAAAGTACAGAGATTCCTGTGTATCTCCTGACACCATATGTGCACACCCTCCCCCATCATCAACATCCCCCCACTGGAGAGGGGCGTTTGTTACAACTGATGAATCTGCATTGATGCCTTGTTACTACCCAACGTTTGTCGCCTACGCTGAGGTTCACTCTTGATGTTGTACATTTTATGGGTTAGGACAAATGTATAGTGACACGGATCCACCATTTCAGGACCATACTGAATAGTTTCATTCTCCTAAAATTCCCCTTGCTCTGCCTATTCATCTCCCCCTCCCCACAACTCTGGTAAATCACTGTCATTGTCTCTATAGTTTCACTTTTCCAGGTTCTCATATAGATGGATTCATACAGTATGTTGCCTTTTCAGACTGACCTTTTTTCACTCAGTAATGTGCTCCAGGACTTTAGCCACCCGATGCGAGGAGCCAACTCATGATGGCTGAGAAAAGACTCTGATGCTGGGAAAGATTGAGGGCAAGAGAAGAAGGGAGCGACAGAAGATGAAATGGTTGGATGAAATCACTGATTCAATGGACATGAGTTTGAGCAAACTCTGGGAGATAGTGAAAGACAGGGAAGCCTGGTGTGCTGAAGTCCAGGGCTGCAAAGAGTTGGATACAACTTAGCAACTGAACAACAGCAACAGCAGCCGGGCTACATTTAAGGCTCTTCCATGTCTCTTAATCTCTCTTCTACTTTGTGTTTTCAGATCCAAGGAGATAATTACTTATGAAATCTAGATATTCAAAGTGGTAGTTTTTATACTTGCTCATTATTAAATTCAACCTCTACCTATGGAGAAGAATAAAGTAAGACTTTTACACCACTTAATCAAGTATTATAGGCAAAATACTCTGAAATGCCATGTTACAAAACATTATCCTACATAAAATCATCTTACGCTCATTTTGGTTTGTCACGAAAGAATGGTGCCTGGTGGAGTGTGGTGTCTACCTTGACAAAAGAGGGAGGCTTTATACAAGCAGGGTAACCTGCACCCATGGCTGCAGGGGAGGGATTTACCTCTATTTAAAGGAAAATTTCAAATGCTGCTCATAAAGCACACAGGAGCTTTTACCCCTTCGAAACGTGAACTTCCCTTCTAATTTGGGAAATCATGAGATCTTTTCCTGTTCTGTCCCCGAGGTGTGTATAAAATGAGTTCTCTTATCAGTTCTGCCTGCCCAGGAGAGATAATTTACTGACAGAACAGAAAAGGTCCTTGTGTGATCTCTACCCAGTTTCCTTTGCAAATGTGCATGTGATTTTGTGGAATTTTTTTTTATTATTATTATTAGAAGTTGCTGAATTTGAATTAGCTACAATCCCTCTTTTTGATAGACTGTATCAAAACTGTTTAAATTCCATAGCATTGGTGGAACAGTCCATTATGTCTGAGGACAAGGGTTCAGAGCATTGGTGGGGTGTTATCAGCAGTTCTAAATAGGTATTGAGCTTGAAGATAGAGAGAACGATGAAAGAAAGTCAGACCCTAGCAGGTTATTTAGCTTTCAGTTCTGAGGAACCTGTCATTGCCTGCTTCGTAAACCTACCTAATGTGATTTATCTGATCCATTTCAATGCAAGAAAATGAAATAGCTCCTGTTAGCAGAAACAGCAATTATAAACTCACAGAAACAGCAGTTAGAAACTCGCAAGCCTGGTGCTGCTTAAACATCTAGGCTAAGCACTTTTTAAATTAGCACTTTAATCTTGTTAGTGGTCTGTAAATGAGAACCCCTCTCAGCAATCAGATGTTCACAAGTAGGGCCATTTCCCATGGACCAATGCTATCTAGAAGACTAAAGCTCTCTCACGAGGGAAGATTGACTTTGCAGCAGGGTCTTAACGGGCCTACAAACAGAACACAGAGACTTTGCTTGAGAGCACAGTGTGACGACCTTGGGGTGATGTGTGACACTGCACACACAACCCTGCTGTCCCCTTCCTTCCGGGTCTTTCTCCTTCCGGGTCTCTCTCCTTCCGGGTCTTTCTCCTGAGTCTATGATCTCTTTGGCGGCGGGATGATGAGATACTTGAGAGCAGAACCCAGAACCTGTGGGTGAATAGAAACCAAGTAACTTCTCGGAGATGATTAAAGCATCAGTGCCCTCTTTGGAGGTGAAGCTTCAACTTAATGGTTACTTTGTCTGTTTTTTTTTTTTTTTTAATAGCTTTAAAAAAAGATTGAGATATAGTTGATTTGCCCTGTTGTGTTAATGCTGCTGCACAGCAAAGTAGCTCAGTTATACATACATATGCGTTATTTTTTCGTATTGTTTTCCACTATGATTTACTACGGGGTATTAAATGCAGTTCCCCGTGCGGTGCACTAGAGCCTTATTGTGTATCCATTCTCTGTATAATGCTTTGCATCTGATGATCACTGTGTCTGAGTTCAGTCATGTCTTTAGCTCATGTCTCTTCTAGGAGCTTGGTTAAGGATCCTAGAGGGCATGGCGCAGGCAGGGCCGAGTCATGCACACTGAAAGGCACTGAGTTGGCATCATGTGCTGACTTCTAGTCTGAGATGCTTTAATAAGAGTTGATCACTTCTGAACTCACCATACAGTGGCTTGGCTGTGGATTAGCCATTGGCAGGGGAAGACATGTCAATTATTCATTGACAGTAGGAAGAATTCCAGAGAACAAACCTGGGTCTCGTTCCGATAAAGCCTTGCTTCAGCTAACTTTGGACTCCTGTGTGGGGGTAAAAATGCAGAAAATCCACAGGGCCTCTCCATCCAGAAGAGTTATGATAAAGGACATTAACTCATTTCCAGAGAAAGGAAAAGAAAGCTCTCCTTCCATCTGACTTTCTCGGGCTCACAAAATAAAGAATCTGCCTGCAATGTGTGAGATGTGGGTTTGATTCCTGGGTTGGGAAGATCCCTTTGAGAAAGAAATAGTAACCCAAGTATTCTTGCCTGGGAAAATCCCATGGACAGGGGAGTCTGGCAGGCTACAGTCCATGTGGGGTTGCAAAGAGTCGGACATGCACATAGTTTAGCAACTAAATGATAAGAAAAGCAAAGGGGATTACAGGTAGCAAGTATTTCATACCAACTGGAGGGTCATGTAGTTAGTCTTGGGGCTGGTGCACTGAGATGACCCAGAGGGATGGTACGGGGAGGGAGGAAGGAGGGGGGTTCAGGATGGGGAACACGTGTACACCTGTGATGGATTCATGTTGATGTATGGCAAAACCAATATAATATTGTAAAGTAATTAACCTCCAATTAAAATAAGTAGATTTATATTTGAGAAAATAAAAATAAATGCAGTGGGACCCCCATGTCCTTGGAGGTGATCTCTCTCGTGCCAGGCCATCCCTGGGGGGCTGGGACTTGTCCTGTGTATGCTCACATTTACAATTATTTTCTTTGAGGCTGACAGACCTCATGGGTCATGAACCAGTCCCTCATAAGTCTTTGAAAAATGCCTACTTCTGTGTATTACAGCCTTGCTACTGCCATGTGGCCCAAGGCATCACTCATTCCTAATTTTGGCAGCAGGATCTTCTGGGGAACTTCCAAAAGTAGATTCCATGACCTCGGCCTCATTCTGCTATGTTTGAATGAGAAATTGAATACGGGAATATATATTTTATTCAGGAAAAAAAACAAAACAAAGCAAAACAACTTTCTAAGTGAATTCTGTTTTCTGCCAGGTTGGGGAACTAGTAACCAGATTACCTTCCTTAACATCTCCTTGTCCAGGCCTACCTTTAGGTGCTGACAAGAGAAAGACAGCTGGAGGGAAGCCCCAGAGATTCATGGTCTGATCAGCTATAGGAAGGAAGACCTGAATACTTTGTCTGCTGGGTGGATGGGTGGCAGCATCAGCATGCTACTTCCAGGGATTCTAACAGGGTTCTGATTTCCAGTTCAGATTTAGGGAGAGGTGCAGACAGTCTCCACCCTCAAATGCTGCTGAAGGACCTGGACATCCATTATGAAACCTATCTTTGATTATTATCTAAGTAATATGTAACAAATGAAAAGTACATTAAGAAATAATAATAAAAACAAAATAACCCACTTGCCATTGCAGGAGATGTATTTTGATCCCTGGGTCAGGAATATCTCCTGGAGGAGGGCATGGCAGCCCACTCCAGTATTCTTGCCTGGAGAATCCCATGGGCAGAGGAGCCTGGTGGGCTACAGTCTGTAGAGTCACAAAGAATCAGACACTACTGAAGTGACATAGCGCAATATGTAAAAATATGCTTGTTAAAAATAAGCAGTGTCCAAGTATAAGAGGAATAAACGGTTCCTTCTACGACCCCAATTCTTCTCAGTCTCCGAAGGTGACAAATTTAATTGCTAAATGGTTCGACCACTGTTGGCACCATGGTATGCTTATGGAGAGAAAGAGAGAGAGAGAGAGAGATGTGTAACTGTACATTTCCATGTCTTAGTTCCCATATCTAGGAATTAATGCTAGCACCTTCCTTATCAGGCTATTAGGAGAATTGAGTCAATATTGTCTGGAAGGTAATAAATACTATAAAACTGTGGTTAACAAACAAATGTACACACAAGCTTCCAGTATACTATTGATTTAGACTTAGGACTTGTAGTTTTTCACTTAATATTTGTCTTAGAGCTCTGAATATGCCCGTACACAGGAATGTACCATAATTTAATGACAGTTGTGTAATATTGTATGGATATTTAATACATCCTTTGATGGGCTATTGTGTTGTTAAGGGCCAATATTTTTAAATACTTTAGGAAATACCGAGAAAAATACTTGTATTTTATTGGCACAAATTGGAAAATAATTGTGTAGGAAAAAGTTGAACTGTTAGGTGGGTAAGCAGATTTACAGATTTGAGCAATAATGCTCAATGTCTACTCAAAGTTGCCCTATTTTTACCCTGAGCAGCAGTGTATTCTGCTTCCCTTCATGAGGATAAATGCTAGGTAGGACAGATGTAAAAAACAAAAAACTTTCCTAATGTAAAGTGGTGGGAGGAGAATGACCGTTTACTCTTGCTTTAACTTCAGAGAGGACATTCAAGAAGCAGGTGTCAGCCTTCTGATGGGAAAGGCCACCACCTGAGCTACTGGGTTGCCAGGAGGTGAAATGCAGCACTAGTGAGAGACTCAGTAAGAGTGTCAGACACATACTAGGCATGCCTTCGTTTTATCTCACTTCATTCAGCTTGAACCTTAGTCCTAGCATTTGGTTTGGTTTTGAGTATAGTCACCTCTCAATATGCTGCTAAAATGAATAACCTACAAAATTGTATCCAAATGTATGAAAAAAAAAGACCCCTCCCCTATTCAAGAAAGTTCTTAGGATTAGCGTTTCTGTTTTAGACAGTACGAAACCCAACCACTTTAGTGTTGGCATTATAACATCAACATCCTTTTCCTGAGAGTCTTTGTAATACTGAGCCAATTTCTCCTTGAAGATGGATAGATATATATAAAGAGAGATGTGGATGAAGACAGATAAATAAAATGTTACTGACTTGCACTTTCCCTGAAAATGCTTATAGATTCCAATTAGTTGTGCTTGACTGCAATTAGTATTTAATTGATGTTCAGTGTAACTGGCGGCCATGGGGGATGCAAAGAACAGAGCCAGCCTGGAGCTGACAGCACTGACTTTCATCCCCAGGTCTTCATATATGAGCCCACTACCACCTGAGCACCCACTTTGATCTCTCTGACCTTTACTTGCCTTATTTATCATCTGTATTTCTATATTTTGGAGAAGGACATGACAACCCACTCCTCTATTCTTGCCTGGGAAACCCGTGGACAGAGGAGCCTGGCGGGCTACATTTCGTGAGTTCTCAAGAATCGGACACAACTTAGCAACTAAGCAACAATTTCTATATATGTATTCCCTTGTATCTCAAAGCAGCAGTGAAGATTGACAAGTAAAACAAGCACCTTCCATTTACAATTACTGCACAATGTTGACTATATCCCCCTTATTGTATAATAATACTTCCTTGAGCCTATCTTACACCTAATAACTGCATGCCACAATGGTCGCCGGTAACTTGTTCTCTGCATCTTTGAGTCTACTCTTTTTTGTTTTAGTTTGGTGTATTTATATATATATATATTTATATATTTTTTATATATAAGTGATATAATACAGTATTTGTGTTCCACTGTCTGACTTATTTCACTTAGGATAATGCCCTCAAAGTACATCCATGTTGCTTCAAGGGGCAAAACTTTAGTTCTCTTTTTATGGCTGAGTAGTATTCTGATGGGTGTGTGCATGTGTGTGTGCGTCTGTATCACATCTTCTTTATCAGTTCATCTGCTGACAGACACTTTAGTTTTTTCCATAACTTGACAATGCCTCTAAGAACATTGGGATGCATGTATATTTTATAATAACTGTAAATGGAACGTAACCTTTTAAAATTGTATGAAAAAGCATGTTCACTGTAATACATTTGGAGTCTAAGGTCAGAAGCAACCCAACTGTCCATCAATTAAGAAACAGAATGAAAAGAGGTGTGTTTAAAGAAAAATAAGCATCTCTTTGAGTCTCATGATAAACAGGGAAATAATACCCTGCTTGGGTCTTCATGACAGACACAGATGACAGGTTCAGGTGACTTGCTCTGGGTCCCAGTGAAGAGTAGTGACAACACTGGCCGGGAGCACAGGCCACCCGACTTCTAGTAAAGCACTCGTGCCATCAAGCCACACAGGCTTGGAACTCTCTTTTACTTGTGAAAAGGTACTAAGACCAACAGGCACTTTGCTTATCTCTGTTCTCCTGAATCCAGCCATTCAGAATATAGCTACCAATCACACTTGCAATTTTTGGTTGAAAAGATGTTTTGGCATAATTATGTTTATACGAAAAATTTTAATGAAAACATGAAATCATTGATGATGAAATCATGAAACAAATTGATCATCTAAGTTCCAATAGATATATCATAATTAAGTAAGAATTTCAGAAAGAACTTTATCAGATAAGGAGTGCTCCTGGCTCCAGTCTAAAATCAACAGCCTCTGACTTTGAGGCGCACCTGCGCTTGCGTATCAGTACACAAATGGAGTTTTACCACCTGCTGGAAGTGAGACCAGATAAGTAGACTTTACTCTTCTTCAAAACTTTTCCTTTAAAACTTAGGTCAGAATTACAAGTGCAACTGCACTTCAATGCTTCCCTGGGGAACTGTCTCAGTGCTATCCAAACTGAACACTAGATGTCACTGCTTTGCAACAAAATTTGGATTTTGAATGCATTTTTCTGTGGTTGTAAATAACATGTTCCTTGGGGAGGTGGGAAAGGTGAGTTTTCCTTGAAAAGAATCAGTCTTTCTCAGTGGTCTTTTAAATGGTCATTTGGGCAAAATACTATAGGGTTTCTTTATCATCTACCCATTTTTATTTCGGTTAAACCTATGCATAAAATATGTGCATATTTTATGTATCAGTGATTTTAATGGTCATATTCTAATATCCCTGGTGGCTCGATGGTAAAGAATCCATCTGCCAATGCAGGAGACCAGAGTTCCATCCTCAGGTCAGGAAGATTCCCTGGAGAAGGAGATAACAACTCACTGTAGGATTCTTGCCTGGGAAATCCCACAGATAGAGGAGCCTGGCAGGCTATAGTCCATGGGGCAGCAAAAGAGTCAGACATGACTTAGCAGCTAAGTAGCAACAATATTCTAATATCCAGCTTTTCTAAGGCTTTGTGCCACAAAATCTAGAGCAATTCAGACCAAAACCTGAAGGTAATGACTCTGGGACCCTCCTTCAGCCTCAAACTCTCTTCTGACATCCTGGCTTCTCACCACCCTGATGCTGGGTATTCCATAGGCATCACAGACCCATCGTTGCCTGCTTCTCCATCTCCTTAATCCTGGGTCAAGGGTGAGGCCAGAAAGTCAGCTCCATGATATAAAATATCTGGGTGATATTTACCTTTTCTGTCCTTCAGGTATTAAGTCCAATGTCACCAAGATCTGACTTTAATCTCTAAAATCCTAACAAGAGCCTATCTAAGATCTTCTCACTGCCTCAGTTCAGAAACACATATTTTATTCAAAATATCCATTGTTGTAACATCAATCTCCTAACCAGTTTCTCAAAGTCAAGTTGTTCTGTCTTCATCTAAAGAAACCAAGCAAAATGAAGCAGTACCACCACCCTTGATCCAAGCTCCTAGCACCCACAGCCTATGGCAGCCTCATCACTATCTCGATCTTGTTTGTCTTTGAGGCATTCTTCCATTTTACAAACCCAAATCCTATGTAGGCACTTTTGCCCCTGCTGTCTATGGGGTCGCACAGAGTCGGACATGACTGAAGCAACTTAGCAGCAGCAGCAGAAAGTCTTCAGATCTTTCTCTAGCTGGTCAATCTATTGTCTAAAACCGAGCTCCAGATTTCCTTCATCTGTGCGTGTTTCCTCACAGCCCATTTAATTCTGCACCCTTCACTCTATGCCTGTGCACTTCTATCTTCCCTTTAGTTCACGCATATGTCATGAGAAAGGATGATGTCTCTTCTTGTTATCTTCATGATGCTTCATATATAGTAGGGCAGTGAATGCACAGATGACATTTTTGTATAGCATATGATGCTGTCCTCTAAATCGAATTTGTTAATTAAAATTTAGCAGAATGTTAAAGTGGAAATTTCATTTGAGGCACTATCAGATTGACAGATGTCATATTCTAGGATGAAGTGCAAGAACTTGAGGCTAGATTTCAGAAAGAAGAAGAGAAAACGAAGGGCGTGATTCATTGCCCCTCATCACCCCTTACTCATCTGATGATCTGAAGGCTTTGGAAGAAGCCATGGCAGGGAGGCAGGATTTTCTAGGGTACCATGAGGAATGAAGAGCTTTCTCTCCTGGCTCAGGTCAGTTCTAACTCAGAAGCCTGGGTATCTGTGGTTTGTATTTTGGCAGGCATGGTGAGCTTAGCATCTGGCTCCCTCCTGAAAGATGCTCAGGGTGAGAAAAGGAGCGGCAGCCATTGTGGTGTGTCGGAAGAGCTTGACCATTTGGGTGAAGAAGGTGTGACTATTCCCCACAGACCCAACATGAGCCCTGAGCCTAGATCAGATTCGTGTTACCCAAACTGCTGTTAAAGAGGTCTCCTTAGAGATGCACCATCCACTTGATGCATGCATTCAGAGGAAGGAAATTCAGAGGCCATTAGGACAGAGTCCTGATTTCTAAGCTGCTGCCTCTCGGGTCCTCAGACGCCTTTCTGTAATTAGCTCTGTGATGTTGGAGCTGGGACTCCAAACCCAGGTTTGTCAGGGTTCTCTGACTCTTCTGCCCAAAGTTCCAGCAAAGGCGGATGTGAGATAGGAGGAAGGAGGGGGTGCCAACTTTCTCTTTGCACCTTTCATGTCAGGAGCTTGTAAGCAATGCTGCTTCTTCCCTGTAGCACCTATTGAACAGCTCTTGATTTCAGTTTCTGGCTTCATCTACATTTCTAGAACCACGTTTCTATTCCCTCTCCCCTAAGCAGCACTCCCTCCTCCAAGGTCTGAGTCCCACCTCCTGAGAAGCCCTTCTAGCTCTTGAACCACGAACACCAGTGAGTAACACCTCATTGCAAGGCCGGGCTCCAGCTCTGCAAGTGTCCTTCCCCAAGCTTCCATGTTCTCAGGGTCCCAACCTTCATTCCCAGAAGGAATTTCTAATCCATTTCCTAGGTTAAATTTTCTCTGTTAAAATAGCTACTGTATTTTATGCTTTCCTGTCTGAATTTTGATTGATAAAAATAGGTCTACATTTCCCACATCAAGAGAATTGGGGGTGTGAGTCCTCCGAAGTAGGGAGAGACTGTGAAGAGCCCACAAAAGCACCTGGTCAGAACGGGTCAGCCTCAAACACCTGCTGGGCCACAGCCTGTGGGTGCTGGCTTCTGGGTGAATTCAAGCAAGGCCTCTCATCACCTCTCCCCTCCCTTTCCAAACTCCCCATCCTTGAAGGAGCCAGGAATTGGAGCTAGTGACAGGAGAGAGAACAGGAGGTGGCCTGCAGGTCTAGCTGGGGGTGACACCTCAACTTCACTCATTTCTAGGTTTGTTACTACATGGGAATGGACATAGCCATGATTTAACCACTATATGGTTTTGTGACATCAAGGAGCAGAATTTTTTCCACTTAAAAGTGATCCCCCAAATATCATGAAACCTGCCTTAAATTAGTACTAGGAACAAAGAGATGAACTAGTCCACTGAGCAGGGGTGAGGGCAGAGGGGACCCAAGGATGGCACACTCAATTATTATGGTGGGGACATGAAGCATGCATGCGTGCTAAGTCACTTCAGTCATGTCTGACTGTGACCCTATAGACCATCACCCGCTAGGCTCCTCTTTCCATGCGATTTTCCAGAGAAGAATACTGGAGTGGATTGCCATGTCCTCTTCCAGGGGATCTTCCTGACCCAGGGATTGAACCCGTGTCTCTTACATCTCCTGCATTGGCAGGCGGGTTCTTTACCACTGTGCCACCAGGACACATAAAGAGACAGGTAAATGAGGAATGCAACTAGATAGGAAGTCCCTCAGGGGACTGAGGCCAGTCTGCGGTTTTAAAGGAGCATTGAATGGCTCAGGGCACTGAGGTGGACAGGAAAGCCACTGCATTTCTGTTTTCTCCACTGGCCCAGAGGTGCCATCCTGCTTGGCCACAGGGTTCTGCGTCACGTGCTCTTAGGGCTCAGAAGACCTGGACTGGAGAAGGCGCCACATGGTTGCATTTATCGCTCACCCGTCTGTCTACATGTCCGGACTGGAAACTCCCTAGGACAAAGGTGGTGTACGGTCACCAAGTCCTGCTGGCAAAGGGCACCAGGTCTGAAAATGCCCAGTCCTATGTATCTAGCTGTTAAGTGATGAGAGCTGGAGCAGAGGTTTGTGGTGAGATAGAAGAACGATCTAATTCTATGTGGGGCACCTGGGGTGGGGATCAGAAATCCCGATGGAGAGAGGACACTGAACTTGCTTGCAGGATGCCCAGAGATCAAGGGGAAGACAGGGGAGGTGCACTGGCAGAAACGTGGAGGGGTGGAGAGTCTGGGCCCAGGGTGGGTGCCCCTAGGGGCTCTGGGCAGGCAGGTGTGGAGGGTTCTCCTGATGTCTGGGAGTTCATCTTTCTGCAGGAGGTGGGCAGAAAGGAGTAAGACACCCGGGCACCACGTTTCCACTGCGGTCAGCTCACTCTGGCCTCCTGGCGCCGGGGATCCCAAAGGCTGCAGACCCCCGGCGGGAGGGATAGAAGCAGTTCCTGGCCCAGAGCTCGCTGCCCTCTCTCCGGAACTGTTTTTTCTCCGCCGCTCTCTGAAAGCCTTATTGATTGCTCAAAGCGAACTGCCTCAGCCCACGGTTTCCTCAACCCCCAGAGCAGCTTGCATTTCCTCTGACGTGGCCTCTGTCCTTTCCCCTCCCCCAGGAGGCCTGGGGTTTTTACATTTCAAATCCTTGACAGCTGGGTGAACTTCTGCTTCCGCCAGAAGAAGGACCCTTTGCTGTTCACAATGGCCGGCCAGTGGCACCGGGGCTATTTTATCTCCAGCTGTGAGAGAGGCTTTTTCAAACGGCCGGGAGAAGCTGCTGTCCAGCTGCGGCACCTCGCCCTCTCGCGGGGCTCTGCATGTTAATCAGCGGCCTCTCACTGCGGCGTTTGTGGGGCGGCGGCAGGTGCGCGCCTTCCCCCAGCGGCCGAGCATCCCCGGAGGCCTTCCGCTCGGGCAGGTGAGCCCAGGCGTGACGTCATCGCAGGTGTGCGCTCCACGCGCCTGAGCGCGACCAGCTCCATCTTGGTGCCCTCAGGTGTCCCAACCCCCGACTCTGCTCTGAGTCAGCTCTAAGGTATAGGGCCTCTCACACAGTGCATAAAGCCAGAATCCTGGACACACTGGAGAAACAGACAGGACACTCGGAGGGTGACAAACGAACCTGGACAAAGCCGAGTGCCCGCCCTGATTCTGTCCGCTGGCTGCATGACCTCAGGGGGCCCCCAGGTTCTCCCCACACACCCACTATGCATTCCCTGCTCAGCGCCTTTGCTCAGCCCATACAACTGTCCCTGTCTGTCGAATCTCATTCATCTTTAGAATCCTGGCTTACCTGGCTGTGCTTTCCAAACTTTTCCCAAACTTTTTGGGTAGCCACGGTGCTTCCCCAGGATATTTTGCTTCTCTTTAGTATGAATAGCAAGGATTCATAATCATTGAGTTTTTACTAAGTTATCAAGTGCCAATGTCTTTCAGGTCCATTCATCGCCTAGTCCTCTCAACATGGGGCTTGGTTTGAATCATTATTTTACACACAGAACCAAGGCACAGAGACCCGCCGATGTTGGCTGGGCACTGGCAAGGCCGGGTAGGTGCCAGTGGGACAGGTATGACCCCACTGCATTATCTGGTGCAACTGTCCTTCATGCGGCTGAAGATACCTCCCTCCTAGTCCTGGATCTTCCTGAGGACCGGGTCCTGGTGTCGTTCATCTTTGTTTTCTGCAGTGCCTACGCTTGTAGACGTGGAAGAATACATGGGCCCGAGAGAGAGTGGCACCCACACCACACCCAGAATTATAGCCCCAGCTTCTGTGTCAAGTATCTGTGGATGCCACCCAACCATCCAGCAAGAAGCGTTTTGGCATCTCCACCCTGAATATTCATTAAAAGGAGTGATGCTGAAGCTGAAGCTTCAATACTTTGGCCACATGATATGAAAGGCCAACTCATTGGAAAAGACCCCGATGCTGGGAAAGACTGAGGGCCAAAGGAGAAAGGGGCAACAGAGGATCATATGGTTGGATAGCATCACTGACTCAATGGACAAGAATTTGAGCAAACTCCAGGATATAGTGAAGGACAAGGAAGCCTGGCATGTTGCAGACCCTGGGGTTGCAAAGAGATGAACACGGCTGAGCGACTGAGTAACAGCAACAAATATGTGGGTTGGACTGGACAGTAGGAAGGAAATGTATTAAAGCCTCTTTTCCTTGTACTTGTAAGAAACACAATTGCTCTTAAGTACAAATAAAGTATGTTCTACACAAAAAAATTAGAATCTATAAGCTATTAGTACTAGTGAAAGACTCATATATTGATTCAACAAATATATATTCAGTGTGAGAGTGGTTATAGTGGGTATCCCAGGTACAGCAATGAGTAACACAGAAAGTGCTGCCCTTGTGGGACCAGTCTTTAATTTAAAATATATTTATAATTTATCTGATGATGATAAATGATCTAGAGAAATGTGAAGCCTAACAAATTGAATTATATATTTTTAAAAATGTATGTGGTGGATTGAGAAAGCCTTCCATGTGCGTAGAGCCTTGAAGGAAATAAGGGAACCGGTGGACACCTGGGGGAGGTCGTTCTAGTTTGGGAGGACATGAGTGTGAGTGGCCTGAGGGGTTTAGTATCCCTGGTATGCTGATCACAGCAAAGAAAAAAATGAAGCCACAGGAACCAATGCAAGTACAACACCTGATGAGATGGAGGCAATAACGTGGGGCCAGATCGCATAATACCTTGGAGCTCCTTGAAAGGTTTGGCTTTTACTCTGAGTGAGATGGAGGCGACCAGAGGGTTTTGACCATTCTACAATTCGTCTTATAGAATTACTTTGTCTTCTTTCCTAAAAATACAGGGTGGTCAGTGCAGAAGCAGGGAATCAGGAGGTTAGGGCAATCATCTGGGAGAGAAATGTCTGTGGCTTGGACCAGAGGTGATGTGGGAGGTGTGAGATATGATTGGTTTCTGACTTTATTCTGAAGGAAGAGCTGACTGGATTTTCAACAGTTTTGATGTGGTATGTGTGGTTTTAGTTTATAAACTGGAAGAATGGAATTTCCATTTACTAAGATCCCAAATACTGTAGAAAGGAGTGGGTTTGGAGGAGGTGAGTGCTCAGGAACTTCATTTTGCACATATCAATTTTGGATATGGAAGTAGTCATTTTGGGCCAGGCTCATGCTATGGTAACAAAAACAAATCTCAATGGCTTAAATTTATAAAATATAAAGTTTAATTCCCTCTGATACATGTATTTCCCATGGATACCCCACCCACCAGAGACTGGACGGTTCTCCAGGACAGCTTCTTTCTGTGCCACGGTTTAGTGATAGAACTCTGCCATTTCTACTTGTGATCATCACACTCACTGATGAAGGGGAGAGCTGGAGGGCATAAGTGGGCAGGCTCTTCCTACTGCTGCTGCTTGGGGTGGAGGTGGTGGTGGATTGCCCTCGATTCCCTGTGAGGTCTGAGGTCATCATCCCCCTTGAAGTTACAGAGCTGGGTATGGATGGATCACCCCCAAAGTCCTTCCCAGTGAATTGTCTCCAGGAGAGAGAACCATCTAGCCTAAAGAAATGCCCCCTCCTCAGAGGCAGCCCCCTTCCAGTAACAGTTGACATGGCAGAACAACAAGGATGCTCTTAACTCCATTTAGAGAAACTCTGGCTGGCCATCCAGCCCCAGGAGTCCTCGTGGAGTCAGCTGAGGCTCTGCTGTAATGAGACAGTCAGTTCTCCACCCCTCCCAGTTCTTCTCTCACTCCCTTACAGGTGAGTCTCTGTAGGCTTGACCCCGATAACCTCCTGCCTCAGACTTCTGTGACTCCATTTCCTAGGGAAACCTGAGATATGTCTGGAGAAGGAAAAGGCAACCCGCTCCAGTGTGCTTGCCTGGGAAATCCCACAGACCGAGGAGCCTGGCGGGCTACAGTCCATGGTGTCGCAAAGAGTCAGACACGACTGAGCGACTAACACTTACTAAGACATGTGGCATATTTCTTACTTTCTTGTCAAGAAGTAGTTATGTTCTCCCACCTCTGTGAAAGTGTTAATGAGGAATACAGTGTGTGCCTGGAAGAGGGACACACTGGTGAGCAGTTACAATGTCCATGAAATGGCCCTTTCGAGTGTAGAGCTTAGGGCCTCTGTCTAGACTGGAGATAGTAATCTTGGGTGATATTTAAAGGCTAAAACCAGATGACATCCGCTAATAACTGAAGATGGATAGAGCTCACTCCGTTTGAGAACTGAGCTCTGGGTACATGATCATTCAGAAATCTAAGAGCTGAGAAAGAACCAGGAAAGGAGACTGAAGCTATGTATAGTCTATGCCTGGCAAGTACTCAGAAATTCTCACCCTTGTGCACAAGAAAACACGTATGTAAATAGACATTGTAGCACTTTTACTTCATTCTTTTTAAATACAGAATAATGGAGCAACCAAATAGCTATCAACACAAGGAGGAGAAATCATGGCAAAAAATCAGAAGGCAGTATAGAATTTAGCAGTTAGAATAGATGGCATGGAGTTGCATGCATTAATATGAATAAATCTCCAAAAGCAGAACATTGAACAAGAGCAGCAGTTTTCACCATCATACATGTAACATGCTATCATTTATATGAACCTTAAAAACATTGGAAACAATTCCATCTATTGCTTTTGGAGGCACATCTGCACACGAACGAACAGTATGACACACACGGAACGCTGTGCATTCCGTCCGGGGGGTGGAGTAGGAGGAAGTTTGCACACTCATATGCGTATGTTCTCCTCTGCTATTATTGGAATCCCTGAAATGTTTTACATAAAAAGATGCCTTCCCATCTTGCTGTTCTAAAGCACATAAAATTTTAATAAAATCAGCTCTTTTAGGTGACTTGGGTAGCAGCAGATTGTAAAATCATGGATAAGCGGGACCTTCGATTCACTTGGAGATTACCGAAGCATTCTCATGACAACAGTACAATATGGTTTTAATAAACCATGGCATTGTTTAGCCTGCACAGTGACGGAAACGGTGATAAGGTGCATGTGCGTTATTTTACTTTATCCTCACATTGATTCTGGAGTAGTGATTATTACCTTATGTTGCAGATGAGAGAACTGATGAATAAACCCCATATATCTTACAGTGGTACAACCAGAACTTAGTTTGACTCTAAAAAGCATCCTCTCAGTTGCAATACTCCACCCATCTCTCTTCTCCATGTGTTTCTCCATTATCCTCCATCATGTCGAAATGAGCTTGAAGGAGCCTTAGGAATAGCTCTGGTCCTGTGCCTCTCCTGCCTCAAGGACCGAATCCTGGAGTGGCAACACACCCAACATCAAGTCTTCTTTCCCAGGTTCCAGGGAGCAATGAACCCATTTCAATCTTCTATATCCATTCTGCATATTTCTTGGTAACAGTTCAGTTCAGTTCAGTCGCTCAGTCATGTCCGACTCTTTGCGACCCCATGAATTGCAGCACGCCAGGCCTCCCTGTCCATCACCAACTCCCGGAGTTCACTCAGACTCACATCCATCGAGTCAGTGATGCCATCCAGCCATCTCATCCTCGGTCGTCCCCTTCTCCTCCTGCCCCCAATCCCTCCCAGCATCAGAGTCTTTTCCAATGAGTCAACTCTTCACATGAGGTGGCCAAAGTACTGGAGTTTCAGCTTTAGCATCATTCCTTCCAAAGAAATCCTAGGACTGATCTCTTTCAGAATGGACTGGTTAGATCTTGCAGTCCAAGGAACTCTCAAGAGTCTTCTCCAACACAACAGTGTCAATGTATGGCAAAACCAATACAGTACTGTAAAGTAAACTAAAGTTAAAATAAAAATTAAAAAAAAGAAAG